>VZQC01002834.1:66952-120111 GCA_009823505.1 Rhizomys pruinosus
GTGACCCTCTGGTTCTGCTCCAGATCGAGCCACCACGCCTCCCGCCACAATGGACTCTAATTCCCTGGAAAGTCAATCTAAATCAAATAAACTCTTCCTTTTATTTATTTATTTATTTATTTATTTATTTTATTTTTTTTTGGTCTTTTCGAGACAGGGTCTCCCTGTAGTCCCAGCTGTCCTCGGAACTCCCTCTGTAGACCAGGCTTGGCTTTGAACTCACAAAAAGATCCGCCTGGCTCTGGCCTTCCCAAGTGCTAGGATAAAGGCGTGCACACCACGCCGGCAAACTCTCCTTTTTTTTTTTTTTTTTTTTTTGGTCTTTTCGAGACAGGGTCTCCCTGTAGCCCCAGCTGTCCTGGAACTCACATTGTAGACCAGGCTGGCCTTGAACTCACAAAGATCCGCCTGCCTCTGCCTCCCAAGTGCTAGGATTAAAGGCGTGCGCCACCACGCCCGGCCAAACTCTTCCTTTTATAAGTTCCTTGGTCATGGTGCTTTATCATAGCAACAGAAAAGTGACTAATACACTCTGCAAGAGCAGCAGTGCTCTTAACTGCTGAGACATCTCTCCAACCCCCTTATTTTTAATTTATGTATATGTGTGTGTACCTGCTTGAGTTTATGTGTACCGTGTTCGTGCAGGTGACCCCTGATGTCAGAAGAGGCCATTGGGTCCTCTGAAACTGGAGCAACAATGGTTATGAGGTGCCATGTGAATGCTGGGAACTGAATCCAGGTCCTTTGCAAGAGCAAAGGTGCTCTTAACTGCTGAGCCATCTCGTCTGCCCCAAACAGGTATATTTTTTAAAGAAGCGAAACATTATGGGGCTAGAGAGATGGCTAGGTGGTTAAGAACATTGGCCGCTCTTGTAGAGGACTCAGGTTCAGTTCCCACTGCCCACATGGGTGGTTAACAACCATTGAAACTCTACTTCCAGGGGATCTGACATTGTCTTCTGACCTCCATGGGCATTGCATGACACCAGTGCAATTACACACATGCAGGTAAAACACTAATATATCTATATCTATATAAAATAAAAATAAAGTAAAACATCATAAGTAAAATTGAAGACCACTTTGTATTTTTATTCATTTCCCTTTATCTGTTCTCACCCTCCCATCATATACAGAGGTAACTCTTGGCCAAACTTTACTGTTTATAATATTCTTTCTGTATATTGTTTAACAATATCAGTTGTATATTGTTTATAAACTTTATGTAAATAATATTAAAGACACTCTTCTGAAGCCTACTTTTTTTTTTTTTTTGGTCTTTTTGAGACAGGGTCTCCCTGTAGCCCCAGCTGGCCTTGAACTCACAGAGATCCAGCTGCCTCTGCCTTCCAAATGCTGGGATTAAAGTCATGTACCACCACACCCCGCCTGAAGCCTACTTTTTAAGTTCAATTTCATGTGGTCTTTCTGAGCCAGATCAAGAGAAAGAAACAAAAAGGTATCTATATTGGAAGAGGATATCAAACTCTCTTTGTTTTCAGAGGACATGTCTTTCCTGTAAAAATCTAGGCTCCTTCAGAAGGCTGTTATAATTGATCAGTAAATTTAATAAAGTTGCAGGATACAAGATCAACATAAAATAACTAGGAACGTTTCTCTGCATCAAAAAATGAAATAGCTGAGAAACAACCAAGAGAGGAATCTCAATAATAGCTTTAAAAAGCAGTATTAGGGCTGGAGAGATGGCTCAGCAGTTAAGAGTGCCGACTGCTCTTGCAGAGGACCTGGGTTTGATAACCTCATGGCGGCTAAGAACTGACACGGGTGCACCAACCTTCATGCAGGCAGTACACTCATATGCATAAACAAATAATAAATTAAAAAATTTTAAAAATAATAAAATAAAATCTTTAAAAAAAAAAGCAGTATTGGGATCTGGGCATGGTACTGCACACCTTTAATCCCAGTACCCAGGAGGCTGAGGCAGGCAGATCTCTGTGAGATCGTGGCCAGCCTGATCTACATAGTGAATTCCAGGCCAGTCAGGGATACATAGTAAGACCCTGTCTCAAAAAGACACATGCATGCATGCAGCATGCACACACAACCTAACAACCCCCTGCCAAAAACCCCAGTAGCATTGGAATACTTTCAAGGATGTAAAAGAAGGCTATAATATGAAACACTAAGGAAAGAAGTTGGAAAGGACATCTGCAAGATGAAAAAAATCACGTTCATTGATAGGAAGTGTTAATATTATGAAAATATACCATCTAAGCCGGCCATGGTGGTGCACACCTTTAATCCCAACACTTGGGAGGCAGAGGCAGGCGGATCTTTGTGAGTTCAAGGCCAGCCTGGTCTACAGAGTGAGTTCCAGCACAGCCGGAGATACAGGGAGACCCTGTCTCGAAAAGACCAAAAAGAAAGAACAGAGAACTCGGAAATTGGTTTTGCCCTCTGAATCCTGGGATTACAGGTGTACACCATCATGCCCTGTTTATAATCTTAGAATGTCTTAATTTAGGTATGTGTTAGTAGATATCAACCTGTTGGTTTTTATGCTTTTCCTAGCTTGTAAGGTTAGCAGGCTTTGTTGTTCTTGTTTTATGATCCCCTATTCTATCCAGTCTTTTAACTTAAAACAATTGTTTTTTTCCATCTATTGGGTTTTTTTTTTTTTTTTTTTTTTTGGCCTCTTTTTCAGACAGGGTCCCCTGTTTAGTCCCACTGTCCTGGAAACTTACTCTGTAAGAACCGGTCTTGGCCTATGAACTCACAACAGATTCGCCTGCCTCTGCCTAAAAAAACAAGAGGAAAAGTGCGCCACCGACGCCCCGCCCCATTATTGTTTTTGTTTTTTTGTTTTTAATTTTTTATTTAAATTATTTATTTTATTTCTGTATGTGTACGACATTCACATGTCTCATGCAAGTCTGTGCACCCGTGTCGCTGGCACATGCCGGGAGGTCAGAGTGGGCGTCGGAAATTCCCCTAGGAGCTGGAGTATCTCCTGGAATTTGGAGCTTCCAGACGGCTCTCGCCTGCCATGTGAGGTGCTGGGATCAACCCGCGGTCCTCTGCAAGAGCGGTCGGGCTCTTAACCGCTAGGACATCTCTCCAGCCCCCATCTATTGTTTTTTTGTGTGTGATATGTATCTATGTGTGTAGGTGTGCTTGTTCCATGGTGCATGTATAGAGATCAGAGGGCAACTTTTGTAAGTCTGTTCTTTACTTCTGCCATGTGGATTCTGGGTATCAAACTTGGGTCATCCGGCTTGGTGGCAAGTGTCTTTACTTGCTGAGCCATTCTTGCCACCTCCTCAGTCCCAAATATGTACTTTAACTTTATTTATTTATCTTATTATTTATTTATTTATTATTTTTGGTCTTTTTCGAGACAGGGTCTCCTTTGTAGCCCCAGCTGTCTGGAACTCACTCTGTAGACCGGCGCTGACCTTCGAACTCACAAAGATCCGCCTGGCCTCTTGCCTCCGAGTGCTAGATTAAAGCGGTGCCCCCGATGCCCGCGTCGTAATATCTTTAAAGCCAATAATCTAAATTGGTAGTTCATAGTATACTTGCTCATATTTAAAATCTAGAGTATGTTGTTTTTTTTCATAATAGTTTTTTTATCTCTGGTGCATCATGACGTGTTTACTTTTCTAATATGGTCTTTTTTTTTTTTTTTTTTTGGTCTTTTTTTGAGACAGGGTCTCCTGTAGCTTCTGGCTGGTCCTGGAACTCACTCTGTAGACCAGGCTGGCCCGGAACTCACCAAGAGATCCGCATGCCTCTGCCTCCCAAGTCTAGATTAAAGGCGTGCGCTCACCACGCCCGGACCCTCTAATATGGTCTTAATGCTTATTGTTTTCCCTTCTATGAGGAGATAGCCTATGGTATTTTCTCTTGAAGTGAAATGTATGTAGTTGTGTGCTAATAGAATTTATTTCACAGTCGAGACCTGTTGCTTCATCTTCCATAAGACCCACAGGCTGCGTCCTTCTCCTTTGGTTAGGAACACTGATTTACGTATACTTTGATTGGAAGTTTGTGGTTACTATTTTGATTGTATGCCTTATCCTTTAGACTGTGACCTCCACAAAGACTGAAATCTTGTCTCTCTTTTTCACTGTATTATTAGTTTCTGGCAGGTAGTAATGGTTTTAAATGAGAGAATGATTAAACCAGTCTGCCTTAGAATACTTACATGAAGAGGAGTGATTAGTGTAAATTAGCTTTATTATAGGGTGAATTTTTATCTAAATCCTTAGATTGTTCCAGTAGGTATTATCTATTTGCTTAAAATAGGATTTTCCCTCCAGTTTGATTCGTTCTTTTATTATTATTTTTTTAAATTTTTGAGACAGGGGTCTCCCTGTAGCCCAGGTGGCCTGGAATCAACTATGTAGACCAGCTGGCCTTGAACTCCCCCTGTTCTACTGCCTGCAAGTGCTAGGATTCAAGGGTGTGCACCACCACGCCCGGCTGGAAGCATTCTTGAGGGTCAGTGTTTGAATCAGAGGACTAAAAAAAAAGAAATACTTTTTTTTTTGTCTTTTGAGACAGGGTCTTCCTTTAGTCCACGCTGTCTGGAGCTCACTTTTGTAGACCAGGCCAGCGCCTTGAACTCACAGAAATCCACTCCTGCCTCTGCTCCCGAGTGCTAGGATTAAAGGCATGCACAGCACAATTCAGTGCTCTAATGGCTGAAGCATCTCCAGCCCCAGAGATTATTTTAATTAGAGGAATTGATGTGGGAGAACCTGCCCACCCTGTGGGTAGCACTCCCTGTCTTGGGTCCTGGACTATATAAGAGTGAAGAAAGTATCTGAGCACAAACACGCTTGTGTCTAATGCCATGCTCTCTGCTTCTTGACTATGGAACATGTAATGATACACTAAGCTGCTTCAAGTTCCTGTTTCCTGGACTTCCCTGTGGTGATGAGACTGGAATTCTAAGCTCAAATAAACTCTTTCTCCCTTAAGGTTAGCTTATTGCCAGGGTCTTTTATCATAAATAAAGGAAATGAAACTAGAAACCTTATGCCATGTGTAGTGCGTGTCGGTGTGTTGTGTGTGTGTTGTGTACGGTACATACACGTGAATGTGCAGGTGGACACATCTGTGCATGTATATGTAGAGACCAGAGAAGAATGTTGGGTGTCTTCCTCTATTACTTTATGCATCATTGCCTAAAGCTAGGCTGGGTAGCCAGGATCTTTCTGTCTTTGTCCTTCCAATGCTGGAGTTATAGGCATGTGTAGCCATGCCAGCTTTTTCATGATGCTGAGGATTTGAACCCAGGTCCTCATGGTTGCACAGCACGTGCTCTTAACCAGAGTTATCTCTCATGTCCTCTTAAAAAGTTTGTTTTTTGGTCTTTTCGGGACAGGGTCTCCCTGTAGCCCCAGCTGTCCTGGAACCCACTCTGTAACCAGGCTTGCCTTAACTCACAAAGATCCGCCTTGCCTCTGCCCTTTCCCGAGTGCTAGGATAAAGGCGTGCGCCACCGCGCCCGGCTTTTTGTTCTTTTTCTTAAAAAACTTTTTGTTTTATGTGTATGAGTATTTTGCCTGCAAGTTTGTACACCACAGGCATGCCTACTGCCTGCAGAGGTCAGAAGAGGGAATCAGGTCCCCTATAAATGGAATTACAGGTGGTTGTGAGTCACCTTGTGGATGCTGGAACTGAATCTTGTCAGCTCTAAGAGCAGCGAGTTGTTAGCCCCAGTGCTGTGACCAGAGGATGTCAGGGTCAGCACTGGACATAGTAGCTAGTTGCCTGACCTCTAGACTGGGGCTAGATTACCTTTAAAAAAACTATACTATATATATACTATATTATATACTGTGTGTGTGTGTGTTATGGTGTGTGTGTGTGTGTGTGTAATGAGTATAATTGCTTGAATGTACGTTACAGGTGAACCTGTGTTGATAATGCCCACAGATGTCAGAGGAGTGCACCAGATCCCTGGGGACTGGAGTTATTTTCAGTTGTCGCTGCCGTGATGAGGTGCTGGGAGATCAAATCAGGTTTCTTCTGCAAGAGCAGTAAGTGCTCTTAAGATTGCTGAATCTATTTTCTCTAGCCCCCCCCTTTAATATCTTTTAATCCAACTAAATCCATTATTTTACGTGAAGTAGGATTTTGTATACATGTTATTCAAGAAGCTATACCTGTCTCAAAAAACTGATTTAAAAAATAAACTTTTGGGGCTGGAGAGATGGCCTAGTGGTTAAGAGCACTGAACCGCTCTTACAGAGGAACCTGGGTTTGATCCCCCTGCACCACAATGGTGGCGAGAAATCCATCTGTAACTGCCAGTTCCAGGAGAACTCCAGTCCAGGGGAATCCAAACCCTCTTTCTGAACTCTGCGGCATTGGCACGGACATGGGTGCACAGACCTGCAAGCAGAGAGTCACCATATCATAACAGAAATAAATAAATAAATAAACTAAAATAAAACTATGATACTTTGTCTTGAATTACTTCGGGTGCCCTTCGATTGATACATTCATCTTAATAGTTTTTTCAAAGAAATAGCAATTTTATTGAAACTAGTATATTAATTTTCTGCCTAGGCATCCTAGTTACTATAAAACCATCAGTGTTCATTAAGCTGTGGGTCACTTTGGTTTTTTTTTATTATTTTTTTTTTTTATGTGTTATGCATCGTCAGTGTGTGTGTGCGGGCGCCGCCAAGTACTCATGTGAAGGAGCTTTCAGGAGATGGTTCCCTGCTTGCACGGTGGAGAAAATTCCAAGGATTCCAGTCAGATTTGTCGGGCTTGCAGTGCAAATGCTGTTAGCAATTGAGCCATCTCACATGGCCCACATGTTTAGCCAAAGAAGTACAACTTTGTAAATAAATGGTAGGCAGGTTTGTAGGTGGCCTGTCCTACTTCTCTGATACTAAGAGTATAGGCTGAGGTTCGGAAGAAGAAAAGAGTTTGGATGTTGGAGGAAAGCAGTTGAACATTTTGTAGTTCGTAAGCAGGTGTATAAAAAGATAAATAACAGAAATTAACAGAAAATAAAGTAAAATTAAAAATTTTTTTCCAGAACATTTTTTTAAAAATACAAAAGCCGCAGGCATCCGGTGGCGCATGCCTTTTAATTCAGCAGCTCGGGAGGCAGAGGTGGAGTTCTCTGTGAGTTCAAAAGCCAGCCTGGTCTACCCAATTGTGGATGGCCACCTGGCCGCGCTACAGGAGACCCGTCTCAAAAAAAAAAAAAAAAGTACCAAAAGCCAAGAAAAAATAAGTTGCATTGTATGTTGCATTGGCTGGGGATGTAAATCAGTGGTAGTGCGTTGGCCTAGTACATTCAAAGCCCTGGGTTTGAGCTCAGGAATAAAAAGGAATAAACAGCTAGGCATGGTAGACAGCCTTTAATTTTTCCCCTTAGAGAGACCAGAAGTAGGAAGGATCCTCTGTGAAATTGAGCCCTGATCTTAGTATAGCGAGTTCCAGGCCAGCTTTGGGTTCAGGTAGAGACTCTGTTTCAAATCCACCCCCAACAGCAAAAAAAAGAAATAGGGCTGGAGAGATGGTCCTAGCGGTTAAGAGCGCAGACCGCTCCCTAACAGAGACCCAAAGTTCGGATCCCCGCACCCACCATGGCGGCCGAGAGCCGTCCTGAAACTCCAATTCCCAGATGAACTCCAGTTCCAGGGGAATCCGGCACCCTCTTCTGACCTCCGGCGGCATTGCACTGACACAGGTGCCACAAACCTACATGCAGAGACAGCTACATTCATACACATCCGAAATAAATAAAATAGAAAAAATAAAAAAAATCTTAAAAAGAAAAAAATTAACGACAGCTACAAACAAAACACTCCACAGACCACAAAACATACACATATATGGCAGACCATATATATGTAAATACATCCTATTAAATTCAGTAAATAAAAATATCATTTTTAAAAGGTTGTTATTTTAACAGATAGTTAATATAAAAATCAAGATATTAGGGCTAGAGAGATGGTCATAGTTAGAGTAACTGGCTGCTCTTGCGAAGGCCTGCGTTTGATTCCCAGCACCCATAGCTGGTGGCTGGAACAACCTGTTGTGCTGTCTCGTGCTCCAGTTCCAGGGGGAATCTTGCAGCACTGTCTTCTGACCTCGAGGACATTCCTGATGTGGGTGCACTTACATAAATGCAGCAATATATTCATACACATCTAGAAAAAATAATAATCATCATCATCATCAAGATACTTTCTTTCATTTTGGACCAAGTTGGTTCACAAACGTGAAAGGTTTCTCCTGCATGACACGTAAATGCTTGAATCAGACCAGATAAAATATAAAAGCAGGTTTATTGGAATCAGCTCCCAGGCGAGTTCAGTGGTCTCTCAGAAGGGGGCCAGAGAAGTCTGTGGCCTTGCCGGGCAGGGGGATTTTATAGTCCACTGGCGAGTAAAGATGATGTGTATCTTGTTGTAGACATCCTATTGCAGACACATTCACACTACAATAAAAGCCAGTTCTTCCTAAATCTGTATTCCTGCCTTATTATTATTTATTTATTTATTTATTTTATTTATTTATTACTTTTATCTTCTTGATGACGTGTCCTTGCTGTGTAGCACTGACAGGTCCTTTAATCAGCTCTTTAGACCAGGCCAGCGTCTAAACTGCTTTTCTTCTTTTGATTACTGGAAAGACAAATGCTATCTAATTGGAAGTCAGTATATTAGAGTTAGAATTTGAGGACTAGAGGACATTTTAGAAAAAATAGTATGTGTTATCAGAGTGTTAACTGAGCTTTTTGCAAATGTTAACAAATTTTAATCTCGGGGTGGATCTCTGTGAGTTTCAGCAAGACAGCCTGGTCTACATAGCAAGCTCGAGGGCCAACTGAGACTAAAGGGAGACTGTTGTCTCAAAAGATCCAAAAAAAAAAAAAAAAAAAAAAAGGAAAAGAAAAAAGAAAATAATAAATTTTAACATTTATTTGTGTGTGTGTGCATAATGTCGGAGGTCTGCTGAACCATTTGAAACATTTATTTGACCTGTAATTTAACATTTTTTACTACTGCATGATGTTTGTAAAAATCAAAAGTTTAAAAGATTAGTAGAAAAGAGTAAAGCTTGGGCGTGGTGGACACATGCCTTTAAATTCCTAGCACTTGGGGAGGCAGAGGCAGGTGGACTCTTGTGAGTTCAAGGCCAGCTACCACTCTTTACACGGAGTGAGTTCCAGGACAGCTGGGGCTCAGGGGAACCCTGTCCTCAAAAAACCAAAAATACAATAAATAAATAAAAAAATAAAAGCTACTTTCCTCCTAGCCATCTGATTGACCTCCTTAGAGAGAAGCAGAATATTTCTTATGTATCATTTAGGATTAGCTTCAATACATAGTGAGAGAGAGCCTAGCAGTTAGAAGCACCGACTGCTCTTAAGAATCCCGGAGTTGCGATCCCCCAGCACCCACATGGTGGCTAAGACCAACTGTACTCCAAATTCTAGGAGAACTTCAGTTCCAGGGGAATCCGTAGACCCCCTCTTCTGATGCTTCTGCCAGGATTTGCACGAACAGGGTGCCAAACCTAAATGCAGACGTAAGTCAACACCACAGTATAAAAAATAAATAAAATTTTTAAAAAGTTTCAAAAACTAATAACACAAGTGATCCCCCCTTTAAAAATGTACAAAAGGAGCCGGGCGTGATGGTGTGCACCTTTTAATCCCAGCACTCAGCACAGTCAATATGTATACTCTCTGAGCCATCGACGAATGCAAAGGCCAACCTGGTCACAGAGCTGAGCTCCGGACAGCTGGTACTAAAAGGCGAGACCCTGCCTCAAAATCCCCCCCCAAAAGAAAAAAAAAAAACGAAAAAGTGGTACAAAAGGCTAGGGTGTCGGTACATGCTCTCTAATCCAGCACCTTTGGAGCCAGAGCAGGTTATCTCTTTCGAGTTTCAAGGCCAGCCCTCCATTTGGTCTATCATATGAGTTTGTGCCAGCGTGTGGGTCTGTAGGAGACCCCTGTCCAAAAACAGCACAAACAAACAACAACAAAAAAAGGATACATTTTCCAAAAAGGAGTACAGTGTGGGTATGGCGGTCTGCATTTCCTTATCTAGCACTGAGGGAATAGGATTGCTGTGAGAGCAAGTAAGACCTGTGCTCATCCTCAAATTTCCATTCATTATTCATTTCATTACACAATTTTCTCTCTCTCTCTCTCCTTCTCTCCCCAACTCTCATTTTTCTCTTTCTCACAACTAAAAGGGCCTATCCAGATGGTTCAGCTGGTAAGAAGATTGCTTGCTGCTAAGCCTGCTGACCTGAGTTTGACCTGGTTTTTTTTTGTTTTGGTTTTTTGTTTTTCTTTCGAGATAGGTCTCCCTGTGGCGCCCAAGCTGTCCTGGAACTCCACTTCTGTATGACCAGGCTGGCCTGAACTTCACATAAAAGCGCCTGCCATCTGCCTCCCGAGTAGCTAGGATTAAAAGGCGTTGCAACTACCACTACGGCCCGCTTCCTGAAGTTGATTCTTGGGAATCCACAGGGTGGAGGAGGTTGGACCAATGTATACCACACACATGTCACACATGCGGTGCCCCCCATACTAATAAAATAATGAATAAAATAAATGTCAGTAGAAAATCCACCAAGGAGGGCAAGCAACATGTATTATTCTACACCTTGCTTCTTGAATTTTTTTCCCCTTAGTAGTTCTCGAATTCTACTTTGTTTTTAAGGCGTACGTAGAGAGCGAGCAGCAAGATGCTTGGATTGGTAAAAGCATTCTGCCATGGAAATCTCAAATGACCTGAGTTTTGAATTCCTAGAACCCATATAAAAGCTGGATGCAGTGGTATGCATCTTGTAATCTCAGTATCCTGAAGTGGCATGGGAAGGCAGAAACATGGATCTTCTCCTGGGAAGCTCACAGGCCAGCTATACACCCATGGAGTTGCCGCATGGCAGAAACAAGAAAGACCTACTGCTGGCTGGAAGCATGGCTCAGCAGTTTAAAGAAGCACAACTGCCTTTGCAGAGGACCCCCAGGTTCGATCCTGACCCCAGGTGGCGTCCTTAAGAACTGTCTTTAATTCCAGTTAGGGGGAATCCGATGCCCTCTCCTGACCTCTGCCGGCATCATGACACCGGGTGCAACACCTACAATGCGACTGTACCCCTCATACAACATAAAAATTAAACATAAAAAAAAGGACAACCGTCAACAAGAAAGACCCTGCCTCAAAAAAAAGAGCTTCAAAGGACAGGATGACTCGTGAGGTTCTCTGATCCACATGTACGTGCCCCGGCCCACAAATAAAATCTAATCGTTATATCTGTTGCTATCATCACATGAATTTTAATAAGTTTTGCTCATTGCATTGCCATTTCTTTAAAACACTTTTTTGTCTGCGACCGGGAGTGGTGTGCGTCACGGCCCTTTTACATGCCCCTCAGGCACTTTGGTTGGAGGAATTCCTCTACGCCCCGCACCAAAGAGAATTCCCCGTCGCCTACCCTCAGATCCCTCTTTCTTGGCCCTCTCTGATTTCCTCTCTTGTTCCGGTCTGGTTGTAGATCAGATACCTACCTCAGGGACTGTCCTGATTTGAGAACGAGACCATGTGGATCCTTCCCAAGTGCTAAGAATTCTAAAGGCCCGTGCGCCTACCACTCCCCGGCCAGACAAAAAAATTCTTTTAAAGAAACTGCGCAAATCAAATAGCACCAAAAGCGTCTATAATTCAATATGACAGAAGTGCACCACAGATATAGCATTTTATTTTGTGCATGGGCACACATGTGGAGGCAGAGAACCTTCAGGAGTCAGTCCTGTCCTTTGACCTTGTTTATGCAGAGGTCTTCTTTGCTTCTCTATTATTTATCTTATTTTAAGCTTTCTATCAATGTGTATGAGTGTTACAGTCTGCAGTCAGGTCTTGGCTGCAACCCGTATACATCACAATCAGCCCGCCAGAGTCACGCAGAGGGCAATCGAGAATTCCCCTGGAACTGAGTACAAGGACAGTCTTTAGCCAGGGACACCAGTGGGTGCCAGGCGAAAATCGAACCTGGGTCCTCTTGCAAACGAAACAGTTATGTGCTCTTAACTGCTGGAGCCATCTCTCCAGCCCCAGCAGGGTCTTTCTTGTTTCTGATGCTGTGCTGTGTACTCCAGGCTAGCTGGCCTGTGAGCTTCCAGGAAGATTCCATGTTTCTGCCTCCCATGCCACTACAGGAGTACTGAGATTACAAGATGCATACCACTGCATCCAGCCTTAATTATATGGGTCGTGGGAATCAAACTCAGGTCATTAGATTTCCATGGCAAGTGCTTTTACCACCTCAAGAGGTCATCTTCTGTCGCGGTACTCGCGTACACTCAGCATATGACAGACTTATGAAACAAAGCTAAGTTCAGAGACCTACTGACAGGAAAAAAAATCACAAAGCAAGGTGAAGAATAATAACATGTTGCTTCTCCTTTGATTTTTATCACGATTTATCTTATTCTTATTTATTCTATGGGGGGCACCTGCATGTGTTGACATGTGTGTGGTATACCATTGGTCCCCTCCTTCCCACCCTGTGGATTCCAAGAATCAAACTCAGAGCGGGCCGTGGTAGTGCACGCCTTTAATCCTAGGCACTCGGGGAGGCAGAGGCAGGCGGAATCTTTCTGTGAAGTTCAAGGCAGCCTGGTCTACAGAGTCGAGTCCAGGCCAGTGGAGGGCTACCCAGGGAGACCCTTACTCTTCGAAAAGGAAAAAACAAAAAACAAAACAAAAAAAAACCAAGAAATCAAACTCAGGTTCAGCAAGGCTACTACAGCAAGCATCTTTACCAGCTTGAACCATCTGGATAGGCCCTTTTAGTTGGTGAGAAAGAGAAAAAGAGAGTAGGGGGAAGGGGATGAGAGAGAGAGAGAAATTGAGAAATGAATGAATGGAATGAATGAATTCTGAGGATTTTGAGGAGACAGGTCTTACTTGGCTCTCACAGACAGAGATCCTATTCCCCAGTGCTAGGATTAAAGGAATGCACCGCCATACCCACACTGTACTCCTTTTTTTGGAAATGTACTCCTTTTTTTTGTTATTGTTTTGTTGTCTTTTTGAGACAGGGTCTCCTGTATAACCCCATACATCTGGAATGCTATACAGGTGGATTGACGGCTGGCCACTTAACTCAAGAGATCTAACCTGCCTCTGGCTCCAATAGTGCCTGGGAGGATTTAGAGGCATGTACCACCATTCCCAGCCTTTTTTTTTTTTTTTTTTTTTTTTCTCGTTTTTTTTTTTCTTTTTGGGGGGTGATCTTTTTGAGGCAGGGTCTCCCTAGAACCAGCTTGTTCCTCGGAGCTCATCTGTACAGGTTTGGCCCCATTGAACTCACAGAGATCTACCCACAGACTTCTTACTTCCCGAGTGCTGGATTAAAGGTCGCGCACCATCCGCCCGGTCTCCTTTTTGTACTTTTTTCAAAGGCGGTGTATTCAACACTGTGTATTTAATTTTTTGACTTTTTTTTTTAAAAAAACTATTATTTTCAATATGTGTGTTGACTGTACTGGTCTTGCATGTAGGTTTTGGCACCCTTGTCATGCATTACCGCCAGAATTTCAGATGAGGGTCTCGGATTTCCCTACTGGAACTGAGTCTCCTTTAGAATTGGAGCTTGCACGAGTTCTTTAGCCTTACCATGTGGCTGCTGGGGGATCGAACTCGGGTTTCCTGCAAGAGCAGGTCGGTGCTCTTAGCGCTATGGCTCTCTCCCAGCCCACACTATGTATTGAAGCTAATCCTAAATGATACATAAGAAATATTCTGCTTCTCTCTAAGGAGGTCAATCAGATGGCTAGGAGGCAAGTGCTTTTTATTCTTTATTATTATTTATCTTTTTGGGCTTTTTGAGACAGGGTCTCCCTGTACGCCCCAGCTGTCCTGAACCTCCCTATGTAGAGTGGTAGCCTGGCCTTTGAGACTCACAAAGATCCACCTGCCTCTGGCCCTCCCCGCCACAGTGCGTAGGAATTAAAGGCATGTGCACACCACGCCCCTGCAAGCTTTATTTTTGCTACCTAATCTTTAACTTTTGCATTTTAAAACATTCATGCAGTAGTAAAAAATCTTAAATTTACCAGTCAATTCAACATGTCATACATGGTTTCAGCAGATCCTCCACATTATAGCACACACACACAAATAAATTCAATTCTAAATTTCTTTCCCTCAGTTTTTCTTTTTTTTTCTTTTCGGTTTGTTTTTTTTTTTTTTTTTTGGGTCTTTTTGATTAACACAGCTCCCTTAGTCCTAGTTGGCCTCGAGCTTGCTTCAGTAGACCAGGCTTCCTTTGAACTCACAGGAGATCCACCCCGAGATTAAAATTTGTTAACATTTCAAAAACTCAGTTAACACTCTGATAACCAATACTATTTTTTCTAAAATGTCCTCGTGAGTCCTCAAATCCTCAACTCAAATATACTGACTTTCCAATTTTAGATAGCAATTTCTTCTCCCAGTAATCAGGAACAGGAAGGAAAGCAGGTTAGGACGCGCTGGCCTGGTCTAACAGAGCTGATAAAGACCTGTCAGTCGCTACACAGCAAGACACCTGTCTCAGAAAGATAAATAAATAAATAAAATAAATAAATAAATATAAATATAAATAAGCAGGTGACAGATTAGGAAGCTGGCTTTTATTTGTAGTGTGATAGATCGTGACGCTCGCTGATACTCAAAGGGCTAGGATGTCACAACAATGATAACACATCATTTCATTGTCACTGTCTCGCCATAAAGAGCAGGGGTGGCCTTCATTTATAAATTCATTCCCCCTGCCCCGGCCCAAGGGCACGACTTCTCTGGCCCCCTTCTGAGAGACCACTGAACTCGCCTGGGAGCTGTCTTCAATTAATGACACCTACTTTTATCCGACAGAGTCGTCTTCTCATTCCTTGTGGACATCTACCTCTGAATGATAGCTCTGAGTCTGATTCAATTACTGCTGTCAGCGGAGAAACCATTTCAGTCCCGTAGAAGACCAACGTGCAAGATGCCACTCCAGTAATCCAACTCACTCGAAGATGAAGTTTTAAAGTGGAGCACAAGGATCTGACCTCTATGCTTAACTGCCGACATCACGCCCTTTGCTTAATGGACCTGCCTCAGCAAAATTGATTTTCCGAAATGTCACGGCTCATAATATCGCCTAATCTCTTTATCTATTTTTTTCTTCTATGTTAACAATTGGTGCGTTGCTGCCGTCTTATTCCGTTGAGGATTATATTCTTCTGATTTATGCATAAGAGTGCACCCACATCATGGAATGCCCTCAGAGTTAGTTTCAAGATTTCCCCTGCGAACTGGAGCCACAAACTAGCACCAGAACACGTTGTCAGCCACCAGATGAGCGTGCTGGGAATCAAACCAAAGTCAGGTTACACTCCGCAAGAGCAGCCAGTGCTCTAAACTATGGCCACCATCTCCCTAGCCCTAATATCTTGATTTTTATATTAACTATCTGTTAAAATAACAACCCTTTTAAAAGATGATATTTTTAATTACTGAATTTAATTAGATTTTTATACATACTATATGTCTGCATATAATGTGTACTGTCTTTGTGGCTCTGTGGAGGTGTTGTTGTAGCTGTCGTTAGTTTTTTTTTTTTAAGATTTTTCTTTATTTTAATTTTATTTATTTCGGGATGTGTATTAATGTATGAGCTGCATGCCAGGTTTGTGCACCTGCTGTCTCGTGCCAATTGCCGCGGAGGTCAACGAAGAGGGTCTCGGATCCCTGGAACTGGAAGTTCTCCTGGAATCCATCGGACTTTCAGCACGACCTCCTCGGCCGCATGTCGGTGCTTTGGATCAAACCTGGGTCCTCTTGTAAGAGCACGGTCGGCGCTCATTAACCGCTAGGCCCATCTCTCCAGCCCTATTTTCTATTTTTGCTGTTGGGGTGGATATTGAAAGCCAGGAGTCTCCCTGGAACCCAAATCCTGGCCTGGAACTCAGCTATATAGAGTCAGGCTCCCAACTTTCACCAGAGATTTCCTCCTACTTCTGTCTCTCTAGGGCAAAAATTAAAGGCATGTCTACCATGCCTAGCTGTTATTTCTTTTTATTCCTGAGGCTCAAACCCAGGGCTTTGAATGTACTAGGCCAACGCACTACCACTGATTTACATCCCCAGCCAATGCAACCATACAATTTGCCAACTATTTATTTTCTTGCCTTTTGTATTTTTTTATTTTTTTGAGACAGGGTCTCCCTTGTAGCCCAGGTGGCCTCACTATGAGACCAGCACTGGCTTTGAAACTCACTAGAAGATCCACCTCTCGACCTCCCGAGTGCTGAGGTTAAAGGCATAGCCGCCACCCATGCCTGCTTTTGATATTTTTTTAAAAAAATGTTCTGGAATTTTATATACACTTATTTTCTGGTTTAATTCTGTATATATTTTTTATACACCTTCTTACGAACTACAAAAGTTTTCACTGCTTTCCTCCAACATCCAAACTCTTTTCTTCTTCCCAACCTCAGCCTATACTCTAGTATCAGAGAAGTAGAAGGCCACCTACAAACCTGCCTACCATTTATTTACAAAGTTGTATCTTCTCTGGCTAAAACATTGAGAATGGCCAGTTTGATGGCTCAATGCTAACAGCATTTGCCACTGCAAGCCCGACAAATCTGACTGGAATCCTTGGAATTTTCTCCACCGTGCAAGCAGGGAACCATCTCCTGAAAGCTCCTTCACATGAGTACCTCGTTGCGCGCGCCACACAACACACACCGATTGCCAGGGGGCCCACGGCTATGGCAATCATACACACCAACTTATATACATTAAAAACAAAACCAAAGCTACCCACAGACTTACATGAACACCTTGATGGTCTTCTATCTTAGTAACATAGATGCCAGGCAACAGAAATATAATTACATAGTTTCTCAATCAAAAATCTGCTATTATTCTTTTTGAAAAACTATTTAATGATTGTATCAAATCAACGCACCAAGTAATTCAAGACAAAGTATCAAGGTTTTATTTTAGTTTATTATTTATTTATGTGTACTGCCTGCATATATGTTGCATTTGTGTCATGCAATGTCTGCTGAGGTTAGAAGAGGATTTTGCTGAGGTCAGAAGAGGGTTCTTGGATTCCCCTGGAACTGGCGTAGTTCTCCTGAATGGAGTTACCAGATGATTCTCTCACACCATGTGGGTCGCGGGCGCATTCAAACCCAGGTCCTCTGTAAGAGCGGTCAGTGCTCTCAACAACACGTATCACGGCCATCATCTCCAGCCCCCAAAAGTTTTATTTTAAATCCAGTTTTTTTGAGACAGATAGCTTTCTCTTGAAACAACCATGAAAGCCAATATACAAAATATCAAACTACTTCAGTAAAATAATGGATTTAGTTGGATTAAAAGATATAAAGGGGGGGCGCTTAAGAAAAAGATTGTTCAGCCAATTAAGCAGCCACTTACTGCATATCATATGCCAGAAGAATCCTGCATTTGATTCCCCAGCACCCTCACGGCAAGCTAAACAACTGAAAATAACTCTCCAGTCCCAGGGATCTGGTGCAACTCTTCCTGACTCATGTGGGCATTACTACAAGCCAACAGGTGTTCACACGTACATTCAAGCCAACCGCAACAATTACTACTCATACACACACCGACACACACAAACACACACACACACAACACCATAATATACTAATACTATATTACTCATAAATTNTTTTTTTTTTTTTTTTGGTCTTTTTTGAGACAGGGTCTCCCTGTAGCTCTGGCTGTCCTGGAACTCACTCTGTAGACCAGGCTGGCCTCGAACTCACAGAGATCCGCATGCCTCTGCCTCCCAAGTGCTAGGATTAAAGGCGTGCGCCACCACGCCCGGCCTCTAATATGGTCTTAATGCTTATTGTTTTCCCTTCTATGAGGAGATAGCCTATGGTATTTTCTCTTGAAGTGAAATGTATGTAGTTGTGTGCTAATAGAATTTATTTCACAGTCGAGACCTGTTGCTTCATCTTCCATAAGACCCACAGGCTGCGTCCTTCTCCTTTGGTTAGGAACACTGATTTACGTATACTTTGATTGGAAGTTTGTGGTTACTATTTTGATTGTATGCCTTATCCTTTAGACTGTGACCTCCACAAAGACTGAAATCTTGTCTCTCTTTTTCACTGTATTATTAGTTTCTGGCAGGTAGTAATGGTTTTAAATGAGAGAATGATTAAACCAGTCTGCCTTAGAATACTTACATGAAGAGGAGTGATTAGTGTAAATTAGCTTTATTATAGGGTGAATTTTTATCTAAATCCTTAGATTGTTCCAGTAGGATTATCTATTTTGCTTAAATAGGATTTTCCCTCCAGTTTATTTTTCTTTTATTATTATTTTTTTAAATCTTTTTGAGACAGGGTCTCCCTGTAGCCCCAGGTGGCCTGGAACTCACTATGTAGACCAGCTGGCCTTGAACTCCACCTGTCTCTGCCTGCCAAGTGCTAGGATTAAAGGTGTGCACCACCACGCCCGGCTGGAAGCATTCTTGAGGGTCAGTGTTTGAATCAGAGGACTGAAAAAAAATGAAATACTTTTTTTTTTGTCTTTTTGAGACAGGGTCTCCCTTTAGTCCCAGCTGGTCTGGAGCTCACTTTGTAGACCAGGCAGGCCTTGAACTCACAGAAATCCACCTGCCTCTGCCTCCCGAGTGCTAGGATTAAAGGCATGCACCAGCACAAGTCAGTGCTCTTAATGGCTGAGCCATCTCTCCAGCCCCAGAGGGATTATTTTAATTAGAGTAATTGATGTGGGAGAACCTGCCCCCTGTGGGTAGCACTCCCTGGTCTTGGGGTCCTGGACTATATAAGAGTGAAGAAAGTGAGCTGAGCACTAACACGCTTGTGTTAATCCATTGCTCTCTGCTCTTGACTATGGATGTAATGCCACTAGCTGCTTCAAGTTCCTGTTTCCTGGACTTCCCTGTGGTGATGGACTGGAATTGTGAGTCAAATAAACTCTTTCTCCCTTAAGTTGCTTTTGTCAGGGTCTTTTATCATAATAACAGGAAATGAAACTAAGACAACCTTATGCCCTGTGTATGCGTGCGTGTTGTGTGTGTGTGTGTGTGTGTGTGTGTGTGTGTGTGTGTATGAGTATATTGCTTGAATGTACGTAAGTGAACCTGTGTTGTATAATGCCCACAGAGGTCAGAAGAGTGCACCAGATCCCCTGGGACTGGAGTTATTTTCAGTTGTTAGCTGCCGTGAGGGTGCTGGGAATCAAATCAGGTTCTTCTGCAAGAGCAGTAAGTGCTCTTAATTGCTGAACTATTTCTCTAGCCCCCCCTTTATATCTTTTAATCCAACTAAATCCATTATTTTACTGAAGTAGTTTGATATTTTGTATATGTTCATTTCAGAGAAGCTATACTGTCTCAAAAAACTGATTTAAAATAAAACTTTGGGGGCTGGAGAGATGGCCTAGTGGTTAAGAGCACTGACCGCTCTTACAGAGGACCTGGGTTTGATCCCCAGCACCCACATGGTGGCTGAGAATCATCTGTAACTCCAGTTCCAGGAGAACTCCAGTTCCAGGGGAATCCAAGACCCTCTTCTGACCTCCGCGGCATTGCACGACATGGGTGCACAGACCTGCAAGCAGAGAGTACATTCATAAACAGAAATAAATAAATAATAAACTAAAATAAAACCTTGATACTTTGTCTTGAATTACTTGGTGCTTGATTGATACATCATTAATAGTTTTTCAAAGAAATAGCAATTTTATTGAAACTAGTATATTAATTTTCTGCCTAGGCATCCTAGTTACTATAAAACCATCAGTGTTCATTAAGCTGTGGGTCACTTTGGTTTTTTTTATTATTATATGTGTGTATGCACGCATGTGTGTGTGTGCGCGCGCCACAGTACTCATGTGAAGGAGCTTTCAGGAGATGGTTCCCTGCTTGCACGGTGGAGAAAATTCCAAGGATTCCAGTCAGATTTGTCGGGCTTGCAGTGCAAATGCTGTTAGCAATTGAGCCATCTCACTGGCCCACAAGTTTTAGCCAAAGAAGATACAACTTTGTAAATAAATGGTAGGCAGGTTTGTAGGTGGCCTTCTACTTCTCTGATACTAGAGTATAGGCTGAGGTTGGGAAGAAGAAAAGAGTTTGGATGTTGGAGGAAAGCAGTGAACATTTTGTAGTTCGTAAGCAGGTGTATAAAAAATATAACAGAATTAACCAGAAAATAAGTAAAATTAAAAATTCCAGAACATTTTTTAAAAATACAAAAAGCCCAGGCATGGTGGCGCATGCCTTTAATCTCAGCACTCGGGAGGCAGAGGTGGATCTCTGTGAGTTCAAAGCCAGTCTGGTCTACATAGTGAGGCCACCTGGGGCTACAGGGAGACCCTGTCTCAAAAAAAAAAAAAAATACAAAAAGCAAGAAAAAAATAAGTTGCATTGTATGTTGCATTGGCTGGGGATGTAAATCAGTGGTAGTGCGTTGGCCTAGTACATTCAAAGCCCTGGGTTTGAGCCTCAGGAATAAAAAGAAATAACAGCTAGGCATGGTAGACATGCCTTTAATTTTTGCCCTAGAGAGACAGAAGTAGGAGGATCTCTGTGAAATTGAGCCCTGATCTTTATAGCGAGTTCCAGGCCAGCTTTGGGTTCAGGGAGACTCTGTTTCAAATCCACCCCCAACAGCAAAAAAAGAAATAGGGCTGGAGAGATGGCCTAGCGGTTAAGAGCGCCGACCGCTCTTACAGAGGACCCAGGTTCGATCCCCAGCACCCACATGGCGGCCGAGAGCCGTCTGAAACTCCAATTCCAGGAGAACTCCAGTTCCAGGGGAATCCGAGACCCTCTTCTGACCTCCGCGGCATTGCACGACACAGGTGCACAAACCTGCATGCAGACAGTACATTGATACACATACCGAAATAAATAAAATAAAAAATAAAAAAATCTTAAAAAAAAAAAAAATAACGACAGCTACAACAAAACACTCCACAGACCACAAAACATACACATATATGCAGACATATATATGTAAATACATCCTATTAAATTCAGTAAATAAAAATATCATTTTTAAAAGGTTGTTATTTTAACAGATAGTTAATATAAAAATCAAGATATTAGGGCTAGAGAGATGGTGCAGTAGTTAAGAGCACTGGCTGCTCTTGCGGAGGACCTGCGTTTGATTCCCAGCACCCATCTGGTGGCTGACAACTGTCTGTGCTCTGTGCTCCAGTTCCAGGGGAATCTTGACACTGTCTTCTGACCTCTGAGGGCATTCCATGATGTGGGTGCACTTACATAAATGCAGGCAATATACTCATACACAGAAAAAATAATAATCATCATCATCATCCAAGATACTTTCTTTCATTTTGGACCAAGTTGGTTCACAACTGAAAGGTTTCTCCGCTGACACAGTAAATTTGAATCAGACCAGATCAAAAAATATAAAAGCAGGTTTATTGGAATCAGCTCCCAGGCGAGTTCAGTGGTCTCTCAGAAGGGGGCCAGAGAAGTCGTGCCCTTGGGCCGGGGCAGGGGGATTTTATAGTCCACTGGCGAGTAAAGATGATGTGTATCTTGTTGTAGACATCCTATTGCAGACACATTCACACTACAAATAAAAGCCAGCTTCCTAATCTGTCACCTGCTTATTTATTTATTTATTTATTTATTTATTTATTTATTTATTTATCTTTTGGACAGTGTCCTTGCTGTGTAGCACTGACAGGTCCTTTTAATCAGCTCTTTGACCAGGCCAGCGTCTAAAACTGCTTTTCTTCTTTTGATTACTGGAAAGACAAATGCTATCTAATTGGAAGTCAGTATATTAGAGTTAGAATTTGAGGACTAGAGGACATTTTAGAAAAAATAGTATTGGTTATCAGAGTGTTAACTGAGTTTTTGAAATGTTAACAAATTTTAATCTCGGGGTGGATCTCTGTGGAGTTCAGCAAGGACAGCCTGGTCTACATAGCAAGCTCAGAGGCCATACTAGACTAAAGGGAGATGTGTCTCAAAAGACCAAGAAAAAAAAAAAAAAAAAAGGAAAAGAAAAAAAAGAAAACTAAAAAATTTTAACATTTATTTGTGTGTGTGTGCATATATGTGGAGGTCTGCTGAACCATTTGACATTTGATTGACCTGTAATTTAAATTTTTTACTACTGCATGAATGTTTTAAAATGCAAAAGTTAAAGATTAGGTAGCAAAAATAAAGCTTGCAGGGCGTGGTGGCACATGCCTTTAATCCTAGCACTGGGGAGGCAGAGGCAGGTGGATCTTTGTGAGTTCAAGGCCAGCTACACTCTACAGAGTGAGTTCCAGGACAGCTGGGGCTACAGGGAGACCCTGTCTCAAAAAGACCAAAAAAAAAATAAATAAAATAAAAAATAAAGCACTTGCCTCCTAGCCATCTGATTGACCTCCTTAGAGAGAAGCAGAATATTTCTTATGTATCATTTAGGATTAGCTTCAATACATAGTGTGGGCTGGAGAGAGAGCCTAGCAGTTAAGAGCACCGACTGCTCTTGCAGAGAACCCGAGTTCGATCCCCAGCACCCACATGGTGGCTAAGAACCATCTGTAACTCCAATTCTAGGAGAACTTCAGTTCCAGGGGAATCCGAGACCCTCTTCTGACTTCTGCGGTATTGCACGACACAGGTGCCAAAACCTACATGCAGACAGTACAGTCACACACATATAAAAATAAATAAAATTTTAAAAAAGTTCAAAAAAATTAAATACACAAGTGTATCCACCCCTTTAAAAATGTACAAAAGGAGCCGGGCGTGATGGTGCGCACCTTTAATCCCAGCACTCGGGAAGTAGAGGTGGGTAGATCTCTGTGAGTTCAAGGCCAACCTGTACAGAGTGAGCTCCAGGACAGCTGGTACTAAAAGGGAGACCCTGCCTCAAAAATCCCCCCCCCAAAAAGAAAAAAAAAACGAAAAAGTGTACAAAAGGGCTGGGCATGTGGTACATGCCTCTAAATCCCAGCACTTTGGAGCCAGAGGCAGGTAGATCTCTTTGAGTTCAAGGCCAGCCTCATCATCTGTATAGCAAGTTCCAGGATGTATGGGGTTATAAGGAGACCCTGTCTCAAAAAGACAAAACAAAACAAAACAAAAAAAGGAGTACATTTCCAAAAAAAGGAGTACAGTGTGGGTATGGCGGTGCATTCCTTTAATCCTAGCACTGGGGAATAGGATCTCTGTCTGTGAGAGCCAAGTAAGACCTGTCTCAAATCTCAAATTCATTCATTCATTCATTCATTCATACATTTCTCTCTCTCTCTCTCCTTCTCTCCCCTACTCTCTTTTTCTCTTTCTCACCAACTAAAAGGGCCTATCCAGATGGTTCAGCTGGTAAAGATGCTTGCTGCTAAGCCTGCTGACCTGAGTTTGATTCTTGGTTTTTTTTTGTTTTGTTTTTTGTTTTTCTTTTCGAGATAGGGTCTCCCTGTAGCCCCAGCTGGCCTGGAACTCACTCTGTAGACCAGGCTGGCCTTGAACTCACAAAGATCCGCCTGCCTCTGCCTCCCGAGTGCTAGGATTAAAGGCGTGCACTACCACGGCCCGCTCTGAGTTTGATTCTTGGAATCCACAGGGTGGAAGGAGGGGACCAATGTATACCACACACATGTCAACACATGCAGGTGCCCCCCATAAATAAATAAATGAATAAATAAATGTGATAAAAATCCAAAGGAGGCAAGCAACATGTATTATTCTACACCTTGCTTTTGATTTTTTTCCTTAGTAGTCTCTGAATTACTTTGTTTTATAGTCTGTATAGGACCAGCAAGATGACTTGAGTGGTAAAAGCACTTGCCATGGAAATCTAATGACCTGAGTTTGATTCCCAGAACCCATATAAAAAGCTGGATGCAGTGGTATGCATCTTGTAATCTCAGTACTCCTGTAGTGGCATGGGAGGCAGAAACATGGAATCTTCCTGGAAGCTCACAGGCCAGCTATACACCATGGAGTGTGCAGCATGGCAGAAACAAGAAAGACCCTGCTGGGGCTGGAGAGATGGCTCAGCAGTTAAGAGCACCAACTGCTCTTGCAGAGGACCCAGGTTCGATTCCTGGCACCCACTGGTGGCTAAGAACTGTCTTTAACTCCAGTTCCAGGGGAATCCGATGCCCTCTCTGACCTCTGCGGCATTGTATGACACGGGTGCACCAACCTACATGCAGACTGTACACTCATACACATAAAAAATTAAAAATAAATAAATAAAAGAAAGAAAGAAAGACCCTGCATAAACAAGGTCAAAGGACAGGACTGACTCCTGAAGGTTCTCTGACCTCCACATGTGTGCCCGCCCACAAAATAAAATCTATATCTGTTGCATCATATGAATTTATAAGTTTGCTATTGATTTGCCATTTCTTTAAAAAATTTTTGTCTGGCCGGGAGTGGTGGCGCACGCCTTTAATCCTAGCACTTGGGAGGCAGAGGCAGGCGGATCTTTGTGAGTTCAAGGCCAGCCTGGTCTACAGAGTGAGTTCCAGGACAGCTGGGACTACAGGGAGACCCTGTCTCAAAAAAAGACCAAAAAAAAAATTTTTTTTTATCTGTCTGTGTGTATGTCTGTATGTTCATGTGAGTTTGGGTGCCCAAGGAGGCCAAAAAGGGAGGGACATCAGATCCCCTGGAACTGGATGGAGTTAGAGACAGTTATCAGCTACCAGATACGGGTATTGGAAACTGAACTTGCTCTGTAAGAGCAGCAAGCACTCTTAACCACTGAGCTGTCTCTCCAGCCCTTGTTTGTCATTTCCACCTCCTTAACTTGAACGAACTTGACCACGTGTGGTGGCAAAAGTCTTTAGTCCCAGCACTTTGGGAGGCAGAGGCATTGAGATTGCTGTGAGTTTGAGGCCTGCTTAGTCTACATAGAGTTTCAGGCCAGTCAGGCCTACATTGTAAGACCCTACCTGAAAATGCTTCACATTTTACTGCAGTTGTATTATATTCTTTTTAATGTACTGTCTGCATGTAGGTCTGTGCACCCGTGTCTTGCAGTGCCTCAGAGGTCAGAAGAGTGCGTCAGATTCCCCTGGAACCGGAGTTAAAGATGGTTCTCAACCACCATGTGGGTGCTGGGGATTGAACCCAGGTCCTCTGCAAGAGCAGTTAGTGCTCTTAAAACCGCTAGGCCATCTTTCCAGCCCTGTTGTATTATATTCTAATTTGAATAAGTTATATACATGATTTACTGATCTTTAAAGTTGTTTTAAAATTTATTTTTTATTTATGTATGTGCCCATGGAGGCCATAAGAGAATGTTGGATCCTCTGGAAGTGGAGTTTATAGGTAGGTATGAGCTGCCCAATGTGGGTACTGGGAATCGGACTTGGAGTCTCTGCAAGAACAGCAAATGCTCTTAACTGCTGGCCCATCTTTCCAGCCCCCATGATTTATTAATCTTAATTGTAATCCTCAGATTAACTATATTGCATTTTATTTATAAAGAGATATAGACATAAGCTCCACAAAGATGAATAACCCGATTTTTAGCCATTTGGTTTGTTGGGTTTTTTTTTTTGGTCTTTTCAGGACAGGGTCTCCCTGTAGCTCCAGCTGTCCTGGAATTCACTCTGTAGACCAGGCTGGCCTTGAACTCACGAAGATCCACCTGCCTCTGCCTCCCAAGTGCTAGGATTAAAGGCATGCGCCACCACGCCTGGCTGGTTCATTCTTAATATGTTTCATTATTAGGGATGCTTTCATGGTCCATCCTGACTGCTAGAGCTCATGGCAGTAGTTCTCTCTTATATGATCAGGAAAGGGAAGGGCAAGAGGCAAAAAGGGGGCTTTCCTGGGAGCCCCACAAACTTTATCATTTGATAAATTCAAATTGCTAGTAGGTAGATGGACCCATGTTGTGCAGTGCCTGAGGGGGTCAGAAGAGGACATTGGATCTCCTGGAACTGGAGTTACAGATAGTTGTCAGTCACCATGTAGCTGCTGAGACTTGAACTCTGGTCCTCTGCAATAGCAGCCAGTACTCTTAACTGTTGAGCCATCTCTTCAGCCCCAGGAACTGCCATTTTTTTTTTTTTCTTTAATGAAAGTTAAGTTCTGACAGAGAGTACAGCAAGCAAAAGGTTCTTGGGAGGATGGTAGAACCATGCTGGCCTGGCCACCCATGCACACCAACAGGGTGGAGCCAGCCTAGCCACTTCTGCGCACCAGTGACACCCATGGTCTGCTAACCATAAACATCTTCCAGAGGCTGTCAAGACCTGGCTTCAGTCCTTAACAACATTAGGAACCTAAGAAATCTACAGATTTCAGAAAATAAACTGGAAGACACTGGTGCAAAGCCTTTGTGTTAAGCTGTGAAACCTCCCAACTATCACTCAGAGAATCTTGGATTGGAGGCCTTTGAGCTAATTGCTGCCTACTCTGAGGACCTAATGTCTTTTATTTTTATTTGTTTATTTATTTTATTTATTTATTTATTTTTTTTGTCTTTTCGAAACAGGGTCTCCCTGTAGGCCCAGCTGTCCTGGAACTCACTCTGTAGGATTAAAGGTGTATGCCATAGCATCGTCATCTTTTACCCACAGTAAAACCCTGTGGGGAAACAGCTTGTTGGAGAAGGTCTTAGTCCACAGTGGGGTCATTGTGCTGAGTGAGGCCTGGAACAGCTGATGTATAACCTGCATGCAAGGGCTGTGAACAATTAACTTTGATGAAGAAAACCAAGCATTTTTCCTTTTGACCACTGAGAAAAAGATAAATCCCTATGTGACGTTCCTAATCAACGTGTAAGAGAAACAGAAATTAAGAGTGAAAATCCCATTCCAAGAAACCTGGAGTTGTTCTGACCACAAAGAAGGAAAGGGACTGGGTCCTTACTTTGGCACACCTGTATGTAAGAATTATAGGTCACTGACACTTTTTTTCCAGCACCCCAGCTCAGAAGTATTATTTGCTAATAGAAGGCATGAAATCAGGGGTAGTAGGGTGGGGTGGAAATGGGGGAGAATGTCTGTAATCAAAATTCATTGTATGAAATTCTTGAATCAAACTTTTCTCTCTCTCTTTTTTTTTTTTTTTTTTTCTTTGATGTTTTGAGACAAGGTCACCCTGTAGACCAGGCTGGCCTTGAATTCACAGAAATCTTCCTGCCTCTGCCTCCCAAGTGCTGGGATTAAAGGTGTGTGCCACTATGCCGAGCAATAAACTTTCTCTAAACCTTAAGAGCTCTTAGAGGTGTATGGTGGCATATGCCAGGCAAAGGACTAGCAAGGAAACAGTTGTGGCTAGAGTAGAGTGGGTGGGAGGGGTTGCAGAGATCTGGTTGCTGGTTAGTGAGAAGCAAGGATCCAGATACCTAAGGATCCAGATACCTACCATATGTGGTCTTTTTTTTTTTTTTTTTTTTTGGTCTTTTGAGAAGATTCTCCTGTTGCCCCAGCTGGCCTGGAACTCACACAGATCCACCTGCCTCTGCCTCCCAAGTGCTGGAACTAAAAGACATGTGCCACCACACCTGGCTTATGTATGGTCTTTATAGGTCAGTGGTGAGGATTTTAGGCTTTGGCTTTTGCTCTCAATCAGATAGGAATCTCAGCTATTTTAAACAGAGAATGGCTTGGTCTCTCGTCTAAGTTTTAAGATCATTCTAGCTCCTGGGTTGAGAATAGATTGAAGGGGTCAAGAAGGGGTAGTAAGGAGATCAAGTGGGATAAGAAGTCAGTGGTCATTTAGACCAGATGATAGCAAGGGAGATGGGAATAATGGTTGATTCTGTATATAGCTTGAAAGTAGAGAAAATAGGGTATGCTAATATATTCTGTAAATGAATGAAATTGAAAAAAAAGGTTTTGATTGTAAGAAACATTAGATGTTAGTCTTTTCTTTCAAACCCTGTAAAACTTAGAACTTGGTTTATGACAAGGAATTGTAATCTTTTAATCACACCACACCCTGTAAGACTTTTGTTAAAGGAAAGGCCCTGTGCATTCCTGAGCCTGTAGTTATGGCCTGGAGTAGTAGTTGCTCTTCTCCCTTCATGCCGATTCTTTTAAACTAGCCAACCAGGAAAACCTATGAAGGTGGACCCCAGTCAGTGGGGAAAAGACAGTTCTCTTGCCTTAGGGACAAAGTGCCCACCTGCCCCCTCAAGCTTCTGGGTCCAGTGTGTACTTGACTGATCATGCAAGTCACCCTTTTTGCAGAAGTAAAATCTGGCGGGGCGTGGTGGGCACCGCCGTTAATCCTAGCCTCAGCGAGGGAGGCAGGCCGATCTTTGTGAGTCAGGCCCGTTGCGCTGTACAGAGTGAGTCCAGGACAGCTGGGGCCTACAGGGAGACCCGTGTCTCGAAAAGACCCCAAAAAAAAAAAAAAAAAAAGAACCATCTTTAACTCCAGTTCCAGGGGGATCCAACACCCTCTTCTGACCTCCGAGGCATTGCACACACGACATGGGTGCACCAACCTGCACGCAGACAATACACTCATACACATAAAAATAATAAAAAAAAAAAGAAGTAATTAAAAAAGATGATGGGGAAGCTCACAGAATCAAAGGAAATGTGAAGCAGTCACCTTGGGGACATCATGGACTGTCTCACTGAGGTCTAGGTATAACAGTGGACATAATGTTTCTGTCTGAGTTCTATCTGGTCAAATTAATTACTTCATTGTGTATCTAATTTAGATGGTAGATGCTAGAGTAGAAAATTGGAGACAGATCCAAGCTGAATAATACACTGCGTACAGCTCATAATAGAGTAGAATTAATATATCATGTTCATAACTTAACTACAGTCTAATTACCGTAAGTGTGCAGCAGGAATTTTACCGATTGACTCATCTCCCCAGCCCCCGATTTCTTGACTTTCTTTTTAGCTTATTTGTGTGTGTGTGTGTCCCATATTTTAAAAATTTTAAGTTTATAGGGCTGGAGAGATGGCTCAGCAGGTTAATAGCACTTCCTGCCCTTCCAGAAATCCTGAGTTCAATTCTCAGCACCCAAATTGGACAGCTCCCAACTGCCTGTAACACCAACTCCAGTGACCTTTTCTGGCTTCATTGAGGACCTGCACATATGTAGCTTATACTCACTGTGGACACACACATATACACATAAGTAAAAATAAATCTAAAAGCAAAAAGTTTATAGTGTTGATAGCTCTGTCTTGCCTAATAAACTTACTGATTCATAATTCATATTTATATCCTCCTGTCATCTAATACATATGCATAGCATATGCCAAAGAAACAATTTGTAGTATTATATGGTTTTAAAATGGACATTAAGAGGTAATTTTTTTAATTGGTCTTTTTGAGGCAGGGTCTCCCTGCAGCCCTAGCCTGGAACTCACTCTGTAGACCAGGCTGGCCTTGAACTCACAGAGAACCACCTGCCCCTGCCTCCCAAGTGCTGGGATTAAAGGAATGGACCACCACACCTGGCAAGAGGTAATTTTCACTGATATTGTCCCAGTGAAATTTTAATTTTTTTAAAGACTTACTTACTTATTTATTTTTATGTGTATATGTGTGAGCCTGTGTGAATACATGTGCACCATGTAAGTGGAAGAGCCCATAAGACCAGAAGAGGGCTTTGAATTCCCCTAGAATTGGAGTCACAGGCAGTTGAGAGCTGCCTATTGTATATGCTATGAAACAAACTTAGGTCCTCTGCAAGTGTACTAAGTGCTCTTAGCTGCTGGGCAATCTTTCCAACCCCTTTTTATTTTTAAAATTTTATTTATTGTGTGTGTATGATGGATGGAGGGTACACGTGTGCCATGGCCTTCATGTTGAAGTTAGAGGCCAGCCTTTTGGGAGTCATTATGGGCTCTGGCAAACAAACTCAGGCCATCAGGATTGTGTTGCAAGAACTTTTACCATCTCACTGACCTCTAGTATCTGAATTTCATTTACCATTTTTTGTTTGTTTTTGCAATACTAGGGTTTGAACCTTGAGTCTCATGCATACTAGGCAAGCACTCTACCACTGAGCTATATCCTCAGCAACATTTACCATTTCATAAGCCCACTTTTGCTCTAACTACTTTTAAGCTGAGTAGTGTTTAGACTTACATTGCTGATGGAAACTTCTTGAGTTAAGCCTCTTTATTCTTGTAGATTTATTTCTCTTATACATTACTTGTAGTAGAATGGTCAAAAGTTTACTGAAAAGAAAATTCGGTCCAACAGGAGACTGTTGGGTATATCTGTATTACTTTGGTTTCCAATTCTTTTAACTTTCCCCATTGTAAAACCTAGACCACCCTAATAAGTGATTCTGCTTTTCTTATTTTTAATTATTTATTTTTATTTTATTTTATGTGTATGAGTGTATTGTATCCAGGAATGTAAGTGTGCCCATGAAGATCAGAAGAGGCATGGGAATCCCTGAGATTGGAGTTTAAAAAGTTGTTAGCTGCCATATGGGTGCTGGGAACTGAATCCAGGCCTTCTGCAAGAAGCACATGGGAGCCATTATCATTCAAAGCACCACACTAGGCAAATAACTGATAAATGTATAATAAATATTGTTTTAAATCTAGAAGATGGAGCTAGAAAGATGGCTCATGGTTAACTGGCTGCTCTTGCAGAGGACCCAGGTTCAATTTCCAGCATCCACATTGAGCCTAACAACCCTTTGTAACTCCATTTCCAGGGAATCCAGTGCCCCTTTTTTTTTTTTTTTTTTTTTGGTCTTTTCAAGACAGGGTCTCCCTGTAGCCCCAGCTTTCCTGGAGCTCACTCTGTAGACCAGGCTGGCCTTGAACTCACGAAGGTCCGCCTGACTGCCTAGGATTAAAGGCGTGCGCCACCACGCCCGGCTCCAGTGCCCTTTTCTTACTGCCACAGGCATTGCACAACACTGGTGCACTTGCATGCAGGCTATAAATAAAAATAATGTTTTTTAAAAAATCTCAGAGATGAACTCAGAAAAGGGTAAAGAAAGTCTCAGACAAAAATGGAAGAGAATGAACTGGGAATGTAACTCAGCAGAAGAACATTTGATTAGTATGTGTGAGGTCCTAGGTTCATTCCCATCACTGGGGACGACGACGATGATGACGACGACCTAGAAACGAATCCCATAAGCTAAAGCTCTGGGCTACCAAAGAACTTCAATTTCAGTAGTCATGTGGGTAGAAGACTTTCCTACTCTCCTAATACAAAGCTAAGTTCATTTGATGGTCTGGGAAAAACATCTGCCCAGTGGCAGAGATGTCATGAAAGTTTGCCCAGTTTGGATGGGAAAGCCTGAAAATTTGTTAACTCAGTTTGTCCTCCTGTAAGTCCATCCTAGAGAATGCCCATCTTTGGGTTCAGGCAACCCCAAACTTATGTGAAATTAGCATATGATCATGAAAAAGTGGCAATCCTGTGGCATCAGGTAGAAGTAAATGGTAAACTTCCCCATAGGGATATCCCTAGGTCACAAAGATGCTAAGTTTTTATTGTTTTGTTTTTAATAGATTTTAAAACTATAGGCACTGAAATTTAAAATCTAGTGTACATCAGTAGTTGAATGGGTAAATTGTGTGTTTTTACAGTGTAAATTTGTTAAGCAATGGAAGTGAATAAATTGTTGCTATAAAGCACAAAATCATAGTTGATTACAGATAATGCTGAAGAAAGGAAGCCAGATACAAATGAATAATCCTGTGTGATTTACTCATACAAAACACTTAGGTGATGCTAGAAGTTGTGAGGAATCTTTGAGGAAGAGGGAAGGGGTTAATGACTAGGAGGGATATGGAGAAGGTTTCTAGTTTGTTCATTATTGAGGCAGGGTCTAATGTTGCCCAGGCTTGTGGTCAAGCTGCCTATGTAGAACATGCTATCCTTGAGCTCCTGATACTCCTACCTTCATCTCTCAAATGGTGGGATTATGGACATTTGCCACTGTGCCTGACTGGTAACATTGCATTCTTAGTTACATGATTGCTTTACTTTATAAGGAAAATAGGATAAATGTAGAAAAGATAGGACATATAGAAAACACAATAAAAATGTTAGAAATAAATCCAAATGCTTCAGAAATATGAATGTTAATTATACTTACCAGTTAAAGGATAGACTGTACATGCTTCCAGAATGGCTGGCATTGGTTCCTTTCCTCTCTGTGTATACCATCCCCCCATCTAGAAGTGGAAGTATATTCTGTTCATTTTGAACCTGAGTTGGCTTTTGTCATTTGATCAATAAAATGTGGAAGTGATACTCAAGGACTTTCAGAGCTAAATTATGAAAAATTTTCAGCTTCTATTTAGACTCCCTTTTAAAAAACACTTTTTATTTTACATTTATGAGTGTATTGCTTGCATGTATATAGGTGCACCTGTGTCATGCAGTGTGTGCAGAGGTCAGGAGAGGGTGTTGGATCCCCTGGAAATGGAATTACAGATGATTGTTAGCTGCCATGAGGGTACTAGGAATTGAATCTGGGTCCTCTGCAAGAGCAGCCAGTGCTTTTAACCACTGAACCATATTACTAAGCCCCCTATTTAGGCCTCTTTAAACATTGTCTTTTGAAATATTCTGCCATGGAGCACATCCTGGAAGTCTAGTTATGTTGTGAAAAGCCCAAACCAGGAGAGGGCCAGTTCAACTCACAGTTAGCCATGTGAGAAACTGAAAGAAACATTTTGGGTAATTGGAGATTATAGTTATAGTAGACATCATATAAAAGCCCAAGGACCAGGCACATGGCCCTAGTGTAGCCGTCTTCAACTTTGAAGTCTTCAAGAGGTCACAAGATAGATACCAAGTTTCTTTGCTGAATCTTCTTTGAAGTACTGAACCTGAGACTTGTGAGCATAGTAAAATAATAGTAGTTAATGCCACTAAGTTTCCAGGTAGGCTGCTTGTAGTAGTAGATGAGTGAAATAGAACTTGCTGAGTGTTACCATGATATGAATCTATATTGGCTTTGGAATTGATGATAGGTCGAAGATGAAAGGACCTTCAGAAAGACCTTCAGACAATCATTAGTGGAGAATGGGGAAAAAAGGAACCATTGTTAAATCATTGGTACATGATTTATTGGCACTATTACAGGTGGTAGATAACATAGAAGATTGAAAAATGGAACAAATTTGGAGGCCAATGAGGTAGAGGTGGTTTCCTTGCAAGCCTGATGACCTGAGTCCGATCCCAGAATACACATAAAAAAGATGGATATGCTGTGCCCATCTGTAAGTCCAGGTCTCTCATGAAGAACTAGGAGGCAGAGACCAGAGAAGCATCTGGAAGTTTTCAGGTCAGCTAGCTCAGAATATGCAGTGAGGTAGAGACAATAAGAGAGACCCTGCCTGAACAAAGTGGAGGGAGAGAATTGCCTCCAAAAAGTTGTCCTCTGCCACATATGTTGTGGCATGCACATACTCCTCCTCCATCACACGCACACGCACACGCACACACGTACTCACATATGCACACACAAAAAGAAAATATAATAAATTTGATACAAGGAATAGCTAGCTGCCTATACGGTACAAATAGAGAGATAGTAAGCTGAAAAATGAGCTATTAGGAGGAATTTATTTTATTTTTTGCTTTATTTATTTATGGACAGTATTTTATATAGTCCAGGCTGCCTTGACCTCTTGATCCTCCTGCCTTTACCTTCCAAGTGCTATTTTTCATTCTTTGCAAGAATCTCTGTAGCCTAGGATGGCTTCAGACTCCAAGTCCCAGGATCACAGGTGTGAGATCATCGTGTAGAAATATTTCTAATTCAGGACTGATTATGTTAGGAAGTAAAACTTTCTCATCTCTAGTAGCTTCAGATGACCAATGACCTTTTTTTTTTTTTTTTTTTTTTGGTTTTTTTGAGACAGGGTCTCCCTATAGCTCTGACTGTCCTGGAACTCACTCTGTAGACCAGGCTGGCCTTGAACTCACAGAGATCCGCCTGCCTCTGCCTCTGCCTCCCAAGTGCCAGGATTAAGCATGCGCCACCACACCCCGCTGACCAATGACTTTTAAAGACATGACTTCAGAGCAAAGTTAAAATTCAAGGCTTAAATAAAACATGACCCTGAGTAAAGATCTCAGACAAATAAATCCCTTTGTTAAAAAAGAGGAAGGTTTAAAGCAGTGCCACATAGAATCTCTCAGTTAGATAAAAGATATCTAAAGCACTTCAGGAAATAACTCTTGAACCTATTCTTATACAAGAGCGCATCTGTGGATTTTGACTTTACTTTCCTGTATTTGTTTCACATAGGATTTCAGGTAGAGAAATTGGTATCGTTTTTTAAAATAGATTTTTAAAAAGATTTGATTTTATGAATTTTAATTATGTGTATAAATGTGTACCTATGTGGGCACATGTTCATGTGAATGTGGTGTCCATATAGGCAAGAGGCACTGGATCCCCTGGAGCTGGACTTACAGGTAGTTGTGAGCCAGCCACTCAAGGTGGGTACTGGGAATTGAACTTGGGTCCTCAGGTCTGCTGCAAGAGTGATACATGCTATTAGCCAGTGATCCATCTCTCCAGCCCTGAGCATAGTTTTATTTTGTTTTGTTTTAAATGTACTGGAGCTCTGTCTATAGTAGGATTCCTTGGAAATATACAAGGCTTTTAAGAAATTGTACACAAACCACTTGTTATGCAATGGGCTAGAGACAAGAGTGTAGAGATGTTATTGTTGGGAAGTAGGACTTGGTTGTAATGGAGGAACTTGGTGACATGTGTCTGACTAAATTTCAGCATTGAATGGGCTAGTGTCTGCTATGTATTTCCTGTTCCTTCTCACTTGTCTTCACATTTTTAATGAGAATGTCTATTGTGGTTATCCTGAGTCAGCCTTAAGTATCATGTGTTCGTATGTTGAGTGTGTGGGAGGAGATAATTTGTTTCTTTAATTCAGATCAAGAGGAACTAGACTCCAGTAGCTGTACCCGAGGAACTGCATCTGAGGAGCCTCCATCATACCTGGACCTGAGTTAGATATCAAGATTCTGAACATCAAGCTGATGCCATAATGAAATGAGAATTTTGAAGGTCTTAGGAAAGGGTGAGTGTGTATTTTGCATGTGGGAGGGAGTTGTTGGGGCCAGAGGATAGTCTTGTGATAGCTTGACTCCAAAATGACCACCATTTTCCCCCCTTTCTTCCATTCAGAGATAAAATGTATTTCTCTCCTTGTTTTGTTTTGTTTTTTTTATTTTGTTTTTTTTAACTTTTTAATTTTATTTATTTTTTTTATGTGTATGAATGTACTGTCTGTATGTAGGTTTGTGCACCCATGTTGTGCAATGCCACGGAGGTCAGAAGAGGGTCTCGATTCCCCTGGCACTGGAGTTCTCCTGGAATTGGAATTACAGACGGTTCTTAGCCGCCATGTGGGTGCTGGGGATCGAACCCGGGTCCTCTGCAAGAGCAGTCAGTGTTCTTAACTGCTAGGCTATCTCTCCAGCCCTAATTTATTTATTTTGTATGTGTATGAATGTACTGTCTGCATGTAGGTCTGTGCACCCATGTCCTGCAATGCCGCGGAGGTCAGAAGAGGGTGTCGGATTCCCCTGGAACTGGAGTTAAAGACGGTTCTCAGCCACCATGTGGGTGCTGGGGATCGAACCCGGGTCCTCTGCAAGAGCGGTTGGCACTCTTAACCACTAGGCCATCTCTCCGGCCCCTCTCTCCTTGTTTTGAATGTATGCTGGCTTTAGTGAGTTGCTTAACTGATAGAATGTGATTTGCTGTGACTTCTGAGGCTGGTTCATAAGAAACATTACACCTTCTGCCTATGGGAATCTCTTAGACTAACTTACTCTTAGAACCCAGCTACCATGTTGTGAGAATCCTAACCCAGAGGGAGAGCACACACGTAGATACCTGTTGATAACTCTAGTGAATTGCTAGCAGCCAGCATCAGTGGTCAGCCATATGAGTGAGTGAACAATCACACTGGACAGCTGGCCTTCGCAGACACTGCTTGGAGAAGTACAGAGGGCCAAGACATTTGACTCATCTTAAGACACCCCTACTGGTCTTCATCCATACAGGTTGCTCACCTGAGGTTCCATTCATTATGGATCAGAGACAAGCTCTTTTTGCTGTGCCCTGCCACATTTTCTGGCCTATGAATCATGAGAGCATACAATGATTGTTTAGCACTACTACATTTGGGAGTAATTTTTTTATATAGTAGTAAATAGCTGGAATATTACTAGACTGAAGAGAATAATCTAGCTATGTATAGTTTGTAAGAGACATCTTACAGACAGAAAAGATCAAATTGAGCCAGGCATGGTGGCGCATGCCTTTAATCCTAATACTCAGGAGGCAGAGGCAGGTGGATCTCTGTGAGTTCAAGGCCAGCCTGCTCTACAGAGTGAGCTCCAGGCCAGCTGGGACTTAAAGGGAGACCCTGTCTCAAAAAGACAAAAAACAAACAAACAAACAAAAAAATCAGGAATAAATGTAAAGGAACAATTAAACAAGCTCTTCCTGTCCAATATGCATCTAAGAGTATGGTCTCAAGATATATAGATAGCTGGGTGTGGTGGCCCATGCCTTTAATCCTAGCACTTGGGAGGCAGAGGCAGGCGGATCTTTATGAGTTCAAGGCCAGCCTGGTCTACAAAACGAGTTCCAGGACAGCTAGGGCTACAGGGAGACCCCCGTCTCGAAAAGACCAAAAAAANCATATATATATATATATTGCCGGGCGTGGTGGCACATGTCTTTAATCCTAGAACTTGGGAGGCAGAGGCGGATCTCTGTGAGTTCAAGGCCAGCCTGGTCTGCAGAGCGAGTTCCAGGCCAGCTAAAACTAAAGGGAGACCCCTGTCTCAAAAGACCAAAAAAAAAAAAATTAAAAAAAAATTTTTTTATTAATTGTATTTATTTTGTATGTGCATGAATGTACTGTTTGCATGTAGGTTTGTGCACCCGTGTCATGAAATGCCATGGAGGTCAGAAGAGGGCGACAGATTCCCCTGGAACTGGAGTTAAAGACGGTTCTCAGCTGCCATGTGGGTGCTGGGGATCGAACCCGGGTCCTCTGCAAAAGCAGTCAGTGCTCTTAACCACTAGGCCATCTCTCCAGCCCATATATATATATATATATATATTGGAGGCGGTAGCACATACTTGTAATCCCACCTGGTCAGGAGACTAAGGGAAGAGAATTGCTTGAGCCTAGGAATTTTCTTTTTTCTTTTTTTTTTTTTAAAGAGAAAATACTTTTTTATCTAAATCTTACTACCCTTTCCATTTCCTAGAAGACCACTTTACTTTTAACCTGTTCTTGAGACTAGGAATTTTCTAGGTTAGTCTTGGCAACATAGCAAGATTCACATCTTTTGGGGGATGAGGAATGACAGATCTTTTGAGACAGAGTTTCATTATGTAGACTTGGCTAGCCTGGCACCTGTTATGTAGATCAGGCTTGTCTTATGGAGGATTCCTGCCTCTGCATCTCAAGAGCCACTGTTTCTGATTAAGATACCCATCTTTAAAAAAGATTAGAGGAGGGGAGGAAGAGGAGTAAAGAGAAAGAACATGTGTATACATAATACTGGAAGAAATATATGAATATAATCATGGCAATAGACTGATAGATCCACACAGTGGGAAATTTTAACATATCTTCAACAGTAATTGATGGTCAAATGGACAAAAAAATTAAGATATCAAGATGTGAATAACCAGTAAGCGTCATCTGGTAGGCACATACATAGAGTCCTAATAGATGAAGGTAAACTTTAAACTTTTAAAAAATTTTCCATGCCAGGTGTAGTGGTGCACGCCTTTAGTCCTAGCATTTGGGAGGCAGAAGCAGGCGGATCTCTGTGAGTTCAAGGCCAGTCTGGTCTACAGAGTGAGTTCCAGGCCAGCTGGGGCTACAGGGAGACCCTGTCTTGAAAAGACCAAAAAAAAATTTTTTTTCCTTACTAGTTTTATGTGTATGCATTTTTTTTTTTTTGGTCTTTTTTGAGACAGGGTCCCCCTGTAGCCCCAGCTGATGTGTATGCATATATATACATATACATATACATATACATATGCATATGCATATACATATACATATACATATACATGTGCCACCACGCCTGGCAATATATATATGTGTATATATCGAACCAAAACCACTGAATCAACATTATGCTCACTATAGACAGTATTTTCTTAATTCAGCTAAGATTAAAATTGAACAAAAGAATATGTAATATAACTTTATTTGGAAGTTTAAAAGCACGTATCTAGGTAACTTATAGGTCAGAGAGGAAATATTAATGGAAACTGGAAGTAAAGCTGAATGATAATATATATATCATTGATATATAAACTATATATCAAAACTGTGGGCTATAAAGAAGTATTTAGAAGGAAATTTACAGCCTTATGTACGTAAGTTAGAAAAAAGGCTTATTAATATTTAGTTGAAAGTGTAATAAAAAGGAGCCAGGCATGGTAGCACACACCTTTAGTCCCAGTACTTAGGGAGGCAGAGGCAGGTGGATCTCTGTGAGTTCAAGGCCAGCCTGGTCTACAGAGCAAGTTCCAGGACAGCTGGGACTACAGAGAGACCCAGTCTCAAAAAGACCAAAAACCAAAACAAAACAAAAAAACAACCAAAAAAAGTAATAAAAAGGAATGTAGAAAACTTAAAGAAAATAGAAGGAAAGGATGTTGAGAATAAGCAGAATCTAATAAAATCGAAAACAAAGATATAATAGGATTAACAAGACCAAAATTTGGCTTTCTAGAAAGTAATAGCAATAAGGTAATAGTGTAGGCACAAATGTTGCGTTCATAGAATGGGTTGGGAAATATACCTCTTTTTTAAGTGATTTGAAAGGTGTTTTTGGTGTTTTCGAGACAGTCTCCCTGTAGCCCCAGCTGGCCTGGAACTCCCTTTGTAGACCAGGCTGGCCTTGAACTCACAGAGATCCACCTCCCTCTGCCTTCTGAGTGCTGGGACTATAGATGTGTGCCACCACACCCAGTCTTTGAAAGTTTTTTTTTTTTGGTCTTTTCGAGACAGGGTCTCCCTGTAGTCCCAGCTGTCCTGGAACTCACTCTGTAGACCAGGTTGGCCTTGAACTCACAAAGATCCACCTGCCTCTGCCTCTCAAGTGCTAGGATTAAAGGTGTTCGTCCACCATGCCCAGCGTTTCTTTTCTTTTTTTGGTGAAAGGGTTTTGAAAGAGTTTTTAGAGCTATCCATTCCAATATTTTCTTTTTTTCTTTTTGAAACAGGGTTTCCCTGTAGCCCCTGCTGTCCTGGAACTCGATATATAGGCCAGGCTGGCCTTGAACTGACAGAGATCCACCTGCCTCTGCTTCCCAACTGCTAGGATTAAATGTGTGCACTTTAGCCTGGCTGGAATATATTTTAATACTCTTATTTGCTAATTCTAACATTTATGTTAGTTGTGTGTTGGTTTCAGCTGTTGAATTTTCCCCTCTTCATGGCCATTATTTTCCTGCCTCTTTGCATGTCTGGTAAATTTGCTTAGATTCCAAATATGATGTTTATCTCCCTGGGTACTGGATCTTTTTTTTTTTTTTTTTTTTTTTTTTTGTCTTTTTAAGACAGGGTCTACCTGTAGCCCCAGATGTCCAGGAACTCACTCTGTAGACCAGGCTGGCCTTGAACCCAGAGATCCGCCTGCCTCTGCCTCCCAAGTGCTAGGATTAAAGGCATGCACCACCACAGCCAGCTTAAAGATGGTTCTTAGCTGCCATGGGGGTGCTGGGAATCGAACCCAGGTCCTTTGCAAGAGCATCGGCAAGAGCCCTAGATCTTTTTTCTTTGTTCTATATCACAGTTATCAGTGAAGTTGGATCTTTTCCTTAAGTTCAGTTACTTGTGACCAGAATAATTCTCCATCTAGAGTAGTATCCCCACATCTTTTGGAATTACTCAACTCAGTGCCATGTTTGGTTTTCATCTCTAATGGGAAGAGAGACGTTCCTACTCCAAGTACCATTTCCTGGTCCCCCTGTTTCAGTACCCTGCTGAATATTTTCAGGTTCTCTTTGCAGAATTCCAGATGTTCCTATGTGCAGCCACCTATTTTCTGTCATCTCTCCTGCAAATTCTCTGCTTTGGTGTCCACAGGTTCTCAACTCTTATCTCCTCAACTAAGATAGGCCCATCTCAAGGCAGCAGGAGGAAGCTCATTTCACTTTTGTGTCCACTCTCCTGTATTGCTTGATATGCAGTATCTTCAAAGCTGTTGTTATTGTGTGTCTTTTTCAGGTTTGTAAATCCTGTGTGTTTCTCCATATTGGCTCTACTTTCCCAATCCCTTCTGAAGGCAAATTTCATTCTGTAACCCAGGCTGGCCTGGAACTCTTTTCTGTAGTCCAGGTTGGCCTTGAACTTATTATGGCAATTCTTCTGCCTCAGTCTCTGTTTTTTTATGTTCCTAAAATGTTTCATGATAGTCCTATCTACCAAATGAGCATATTTGTCAAAGAAAAGACATTGAGCCGGGCGAGGTAGCGCATGCCTTTAATCCTAGCACTCGGAGGCAGAGGCAGGTGGATCTTTGTGAGTTCAAGGCCAGCCTGGTCTGGTCTACAGAGTGAGTTCCAGGCTAGCTGGGGCTACAGGGAGACCCTGTCTTGAAAAAAAAAGAAAAGGAGAAGGAGAAGGAGACGGAAAAGGAGAAGGAAAAGGGGGGAGGGGAGGGGGGAGAGGAGAGGAGAGGAGAGAAAAGAAAAGGCATTGATTTTTCTACACTTCAGTAAGTTTGAGAGATTGTTTTGTATTTCAGGTATTTTTAGGCCAGGCATGATGGCTAATAACTTTAATCACAGCACTTGCAGGAGGCAGGTAGATCTCAGTGAGTTGGAGGGCAGTTTGGTCTATATTGAGTTCCAGGTCAGCCAGGGCTGCACAGTGAGACCCTGTCTCAAAAGGGAAAAACAAGGATTTTTAGGTAATTCATTTTGTTTTGATTATTATCTGTAAACCAAGGAGATTTTATATGTACTATGGTTGTTTGAATAAAGAAACACTTTGCAGTACAGGCCCTGGGGTTTGAACTCAACATCACTATCCTGTTTCATATTAGCTTCCAAATAGCATCAGGTGGTCATTAAAAGCAGTCCATCTATCTAGTTTGACTTGATCTTGTGACCTCAGGAAGAAACCTCCTAGGAATAGAATAAAGAAAGCTTTTACATACTGAGGCTTTGGAAAACAAAATGAAGATCCAAATATTTTTTCAAAATGTAGTATCTTTAAGCACTTCTATAATGCAGCCATTTTTTTTAAAGCACTGTCTTTAAAGTTACTTTATAAATAATTGATTTCTGAGATTTCCTAATTTAGAAAAAATGTGTTCTAGTTGAATAATTTAAAGGAAGTGATGAGGCTCTGAATTCTGGTGGAATAATGAAGAGAGATTCGGGGTTGATTTCAAAGAGAGAGTGACCTTGTGTTTTCACATGAGAGAGTTAGTTTTTTCAGTAGGGTCATCTGACCAGAGTTGAGGAATAGAAAAATTCAGCCTTGGGGCTGGAGAGATGGCCTAGTGGTTAAGAGCGCCGTCCGCTCTTACAGAGGACCCAGGTTCGATCCCCAGCACCCACATGGCGGCTGAGAGCAGTCTGAAACTCCAATTCCAGGATAACTCCAGTTCCAGGGGAATCTGACACCCTCTTCTGACCTCTGCGACATTGCACGACACAGGTGCACAAACTTGCATGCAGACAGTACATTCATACACATACAGAAATAAATAAAACTAATAAAAAAAAATTTTTTTAAAGAAAAATTCAGGGGCTGGAAAGATGGCCTGGCGGTTAAGAGTGCCGACCGCTCTTGCAGAGGACCCGGGTTCGATCCCCAGCACCCACATGGCGGCTGAGAGCCGTCTGAAACTCCAGTTCCAGGAGAACTCCAGTTCCAGGGGAATCCGAGACCCTCTTCTGACCTCCGCGGCATTGCACGACACGGGTGCACAGACCTGCATGCAGACAGTACATTGATATACATACCGAAATAAATAAAAAAAAAAAAAATTAAAAAAAAAAAAGAAAAATTCAGCCTTGAGATCAGATGGAAAAGGTTTAGAGTAATTGGTTATCTTGAGATGATTCTTATCTTTGAGAGGATAAAAATTGTATTGATGGATTCTAGCTTATAACTTCACACTTATTCTCTCCCTGTGTGCAATATACTATTGTTGATGAATTGAAAAGGAGAGACTAAGGGGCTGGAGAGATGGCTCAGATGGTTGAGTGCTTGCTGCTCTTCAGAGAACTCGGGTTCAGTTCCCATACCTTATGGGATAACTTACAACCACCTATAACTCCAGTTCCAGGGGATCTAAGGACCTCGTCTGGCCTCAGAGGGTACCTGCATGCATAGGGTGTAAAAAAAACTACACAAGAACACATAGATAAATAAACTTAAAAAAAGTAATTTAAAGCCGGGTGTGGTGGCACACGCCTTTAATCCTAGCACTTGGGAGGCAGAGGCAGGCGGATCTTTGTGAGTTCAAGGCCAGCCTGGTCTACAGAGTGAGTTCCAGGACAGCTGGGAATACAGGGAGACCCTGTCTCGAAAAGACAAAAAAAAAAAAAAAAAAAAAAGTAATTTAAAAAGAAAAGGAGAATGAAAATAAAAAGTTTTCCATCCAAAATAGAAAGTACAAATCATTAATTTCTCGATAGCTGTATTCTTTGCAAACTGGAATATCCAACTTTCACTGTGCTATTTATAGGATGATATGCTTAGGTAGGTGGGTAAATTTTGAATTTCTACCAATATAAGGATGAAATATGAAATCCAGTTAAAATGTCTTACAGTATAAAATTTAGGAGATGTGATATGAAGGAGTACAGTGCTAGTTAGAATGAGGATGGAATTGTATGTGTGTGCACGCACACATATATTCTTAGCATCAGCTGTGGCTAGGGTATTATTTTCTTGCCCTTCTATTTGAAACTTTTCTGAGCCGTACTTGTAGGAGCTCACCCAAGTCTATTGAACTGAATTAAAATACAGGTTTTTGTTAAAACTGGGCAGAATTCAGAGCATAGAGGCTTCTAATGGAGAATCTAAGAGACAAGGAAATGAACAGTTCTGTGTCCTGAAATGACCTGGTTCTGCCCAGACCAGGAAGCAGTGTTTTCCAAAATCTTTCTGTTCTGTCAGAGTATGGGGATTTGGGACTCAGAAGATTCTGTTTTGGCAAGTTTTAATAAAAGGAGAAAGTATCATCAAAGAAATCCTTGGATTTAGTGCCAGCCTCCCTCCTGAGGGAAACCCTATTCCTGACCTTGTATAACTAACTCATAGATGGAGCAGCTCAGATACACCATCGAGAGTAACAGTGGGGGGGGGGAGAGTAACAGTGGGCCACATAGTGACGATGTTCAAGGGGCACCAGGCTATTACCTGGGGCCTTTTTTTTTTTTTTCTAATGGGGTCTAAAGGAAGGAAGGGCTGGTTACCAGGGAGTATTGTCTGGATGGCTTTCTATTTTGATTGACAGATTAGATTATGTAATTATTTACTGTACACATTCCTTCTCATAGTGCCTTTGATTTTAATCATATCCATACCCAGTTATACATCAGCATAAGGTGGGGTGGCACATGCCCTTAATCGCAGCACTCTGGAGGCAGGGGTAGAAGATCTCTGTGTCTAGGACAGCTGGGGCTATAGGGAGTCTTGTCTCAAAAAAGATGGTAAATAAGGGATTCTCCTCAAAAGTTGACTTGGGGAGCCAGTGTTAGGTTATTACATCTACATGAAAACCAGTCTAGGGGGCTGGAGAGATGGCCTAGTGGTTAAGAGCGCTGACCGCTCTTACAGAGGACCCAGGTTCAATTCCCAGCACCATAAGGTGCACGCCTTTGGTCCTAGCACTCTGGGAGGCAGAGGCGGGCGGATCTCTGTGAGTTCAAGACCATCCTGGTCTACAGAATGAATACCAGGCCAACTGGGACTAAAAGGGAGACCTTGTCTAAAAAAAAAGAAGAAGAAAAGAAAACCAGTCTAGGCTAGATCGGTCTTTTACTCTACCTGGACATAGTGCAGTATGATTGAACAGAATCTGTCTACGTTTGATAGTTGTTAAAGGGAAGAAAACATTATTCTATTGTTTGGAGTGGTATGTACGTGAAACTTGATGCAAGAACAATCCTGGGTTGCTAACAAGTGGTTAGATGCATTGTTTGGAGTGGAGTATGTTTGTGTAGTATATGCAGGTGAAGCTCCCAGGCTACCAAGTGCATTATTATTAGAAAAGGGGTATACCCATAGCCCAAACCAGGGGAGTCCCAGGCTCCTTCCTAAACTATTACCTGTGCTTGTCTGCCTCATAATAGGAAGAAAGGCACATTGTTTTTGTTTTTGTAAATATCTCAGTTCTTAAAAACAACTGAACTAGATCTCTCTGCCTAAGCCTCTAAAGTGCTGAGATTACAGACCATGTGTGTCACTGTACCTGGTTGAAGGTAACTTTACATAGTATTTTATTTTTTTAATTGTTATTTGTTTGTTTATTGGTCTTTTTGAGACAGGGTCTCCCTGTAGCCCCAGCTGGCCTGGAACTCACTATATAGATCAGGCTAGCCTTAAATTCACAGATCCACCTACCTCTGCCCAAGTGCTGAGATTATTTATTTATTTATTTATTTATTTATTTATTTATTTTTGGTCTTTTCGAGACAGGGTCTCCCTGTAGTCCCAGCTGTCTTGGAACTCACTCTGTAGACCTGGCTGGCCTTGAACTCACAAAGATCCGCCTGCCTCTGCCTCTGCCTCCCAAGTGCTGAGTTTAAATGTGTGCACCACCACACCCAGCTATTTATTTTTATCTTATGTGTATGAGTGAATTGCCTGCATGTATGTAAGTGTACCTGTGTTGTGCAATGCCTGCAGAAGCCAGAAGAAGGTGTTGGATCTTCTGCAACTGGAGTTATGCATGGTTGTTAGCTGCTATATGGGTGGTAGGAACTGAACCTGGACTTATGCAAGAGCATCCAGTGCTATTAATGGCTGATCCATCTCTCCAGCTCCAGTATTTTATTTTTTAAGTTTAATATTGGTGTGTGTGGGAGGGTATGATGGTGGGGAGGAGGCAAGAATGCTATAAAATGGTGTGCACGTGGAGGTCAGAGGAGAGCTTTGTGGAGTTGGGTCTCTCCCTTTACCTTTATCTGATTCTGGGAAGCGACCACAGATTCCATACTTACTTTTCCATCTTGCTGGCCCTTTTGTACAGTATTTTGAATAACTCCTTGTATGGAACACAAGTTTCATGGAATTTTCCACTTGTGCTATTATGTCAGTGCTTCTTCAGATTAGGGTTTACTAATCCTGTGTTTAAGGAACTTTTAGCTTCAAGGATCCCTTGGAAAGATACCTCAGGGATTTGGGGTTACATTTTGAGACTACTATTGCGAAATTAATATGTGGGAAAGAGAAACTCAAGAATTATCACCATTAGGTACAACAGATTTCTTCCTGTGTTTAATCTATGCAGGCTGTTTAACCTAATTAAACAGTGTAGCATCCAGACTCCAGAATTGAAGTGGGTGATGTAGCTGAGCCCTCCACGCACTGAAGTGGGAGTTAGTCCTGGTTGATGTGCTTTTTTTTTTTTCTTGTCTTTTTGAGACAGGGTCTCACTGTAGCCCCAGCTGTCCTGGAACTCGCTCTAGACCAGGCTGGCCTTGAACTCACAAAGATCCGCCTGCCTCTGCCTCCTGAGTGCTAGGATTAAAGGCGTGCGCCACCATGCCCGGCTAGCATTTTTTTTTTTTGTCATGTGCTTTTTAAAAGTACTCCATATTCAGTATTAAACTTTTAAAATGTTTACTTACTGTGTGCGTATATGTGTGTGGGTACACAGTGCCTCCTGTGGCAGTCAGAAGACAACTTGAAGGAGTCAGTTTTCATAGGCCATTATGAGAGAGGAAAATTGAGCCTAATCCAGCATAATTTTAGAATTCGAGATATAAATGACCTTTGAAGATAATTGAGTTGTAGAACTGAAGACTTTCAGATTGGAAAAGTATCTTAGAGGTCATCTAATCTAACCCTTAAGTTTTAAAATAATTATGACTAATATTTCTAACACACAGTTTTCTATAGTCAATCTTTTTTCTGCTTTAGCCTCTTATCTCATACAGCCCAGGCTGACCACAAACTCTTGATCCTTTTGTGTGTACCTCCAAGTACTGGGTTTACAGGTATATGCAACCATACCTGATCTTTAAGTTTTTAAAAAAATATAAAAATTTAAAATTATTTTTTCACTTTATGTGTATGAATGTGTTGCCTGCAATGTGTGTAAGTGCACCTGCGTAGTGCAGTGCCTATGGAGGTCAGAAGAGAGTGTCAGATCCCCTGGGACTGGAGTTATGGACCACTGTCACCTGCCATGTGGGTGCTGGGACCAAACCAAGGTCCTCTGCAAGAACAGCCAGTGCTCTTAACCACTGAGCTATTTCTCTAGCCCCCTGACCTTTAAGTTGTTTTTAAAAAAGATTTGCTGAGTGCAGTGATGCAGGACTTTAACCGCAGTACTTAGAGGCAAAGGCAAACAGAGGCAGGGGGATCTCTGTAAGATCAAAGTCAGTTTGGTCTACATATTGAGTTCCAGGCCAGCTGGGGCTACAGGAGGACCCTGTCTCAAAAAAACAAAAACAACAACAGAGTTGCTGGCTGTGGGGGTGGGCACGCAAGTGATTGAAAGGGCTGGAAGAGGGCATCAGAACACCTGGAACGCGACTTAAAGAGGTGTTTGTAAGCCGCTGTATATGGGTTCTAGGAACTGAACTCAGGTCTTCTGTAAGAGCATTGCTAGCTTTTTATTTTTATTTATTTTTTTTATTTATTTATTTTTTTTTCGAACTCCCCTGGAACTGGAGTTCTCCTGGAATTGGAGTTTCAGACGGCTCTCGGCCGCCATGTGGGTGCTGGGGATCGAACCCGGGTCCTCTGCAAGAGCGGTCGGCGCTCTTAACCGCTAGACCATTGCTCCAGCCCCGCATTGCTAGCTTTTTAAAAAAAATTTTATTTCTTATGTGTATAAGTGTATTGTTTGCACATATGTAAGTGTACCTGTGTTGTGCAAGGAATGCAGAGGTCAGAAGAGGGCATCAGATCCCCTGGGACTGGAGTTACACCCAATTGCTACCCGCCATGTGGGTGGCTGGAAGGTCCTCTGCAAGAGCTGCTGGTGCTCTTAACATTCTACCAATGTCTCTAGTTGTACCATTCATAACTAACTATATTTTGTCCAGTGTATTTGAATATTCAGTTGTTTTGTCTCCTTCACTTTCCATCTGTTTTGTGATTTTTGATGTAAATGGAGTCATTTGCCTTGTAATTTTCCTAAGTCCAAATTTTCCTGAGTACATCTTCAGTTAAAACAAAAACAAGGGCTGGAGAGATGGCCTAGCGGTTAAGAGCGCCGACCACTCTTACAGAGGACCCGGGTTCGATCCCCAGCACCCACATGGCGGCCAAGAACTGTCTGAAACTCCAATTCCAGGAGAACTCCAGTTCCAGGGGAATCCGACACTCTCTTCTGACCTCTGCGGCATTGCACGACACGGGTGCACAAACTTGCATGCAGACAGTACATTCATACACATACAGAAATAAATAAATGCCGGGCGTGGTGGCGCATGCCTTTAATCCTAGCACTTGGGAGGCAGAGGCACTCGGATCTCTGTGAGTTTGAGGCCAGCCCGGTCTAGAGAGTGAGTTCCAGGACAGCCAGAGCTACAGGGAGACCCTGTCTCAAAAAAAAGACCAAAAAAAAAAAAAAACATAAAACATGTTCCTTTGTTCTTTGCATTTCCTGTAACTTAGTACTTATATTTAGAAGTTTGCTTGGATTTCTTTGTGAGTTGATTTCTTCCATTGGAAGGTACATAATGTCTGCTTGTCTTTCTGTGATGTCAGTAACTGTTGATGTTTGCTTGTATCCATTAAATCATTAAAGCTATAAAATGGCCATATTCCTATTCTGTCATTCTTATAAGGAAGACTACTTCCATAGAGAGGAGCTTTCCCATGCCTACCATTTGAACACCCTGTGATTGGTATAGTTCAAGTGAGAAAGTAAATGCTTTCCAGGTGAATGCTTCATTCTTTCCCTTTAACAGTATTTAAAATTAGTTCATTATCTTTCTCCAATGTTGATCAGTTAGCTTTGTTTTGTTTGGGGCATTGGGTATCATTGTGAACTCCTGGATTTAAACAATTTTGAGTATGCTTCAGCCCAGTGCTATTATTAAGCTTTGTTTCTTTTTTAGTAATTTATTTTTATTTTTATGTGTATGAGTGTTTTGCCTTTGTGTATTTTAAGTGTACCCATGTCATGCAGTGCCCACGGAGGTCAAAAGAGGGCTTGGATTCCTTAGAACTGGAGTTAGGGACAGTTGTTAGCTGCCATGTGGGTGCTGGGACTTGAACTTGGGTCTTCTGCAAGAGCAGCCAGTGCTCTTAACTGCTAAGCCATTTTTCCAGACCCTCTTTTCTAGTAATTTTGTATATTCATTTCTTCTAGTTGGGTAGGCTTGAGGACATATTTTATTACCTTGTGTCCCCACAGTCTGTCCTTCATTAAATGTTTATCCATTGAATGAAGAAATTGATCTTCTCAGCAGCATTTTAACATGTGAATCCACTCATTTTGAAGACATGATAAAGAAACAATGTCACGGATGACTTTTTCACTTGGGCTGATAAAAAGGAATATAAATAAAAAAATACTGTATGAAAAATACTGTATGAACATTAAAAAGTAGTTTTTAAAAAGTAGGTGTGTGTAAAAGAAAAAAGGGCTGGAGAGATAGCCTAGCAGTTAAGAGCACCAACTGCTCTTGCAGAGGACCCAGGTTCGATCCCCAGCACCCACATGGTGGCTGAGAACCATCTGTAACTCCAGTTCCAGGGGAATCCGAGACCCTCTTTTGACCTCTGTGGCATTGCACAACACGGTGCACAAACCTACATGCAGACAGTACATTCATACACATACAAAAATAAAATTTAAAAAATAAATAAATAAAAAGTAGGTGTGTGGCCGGAGAGATGGCTCAGCAGTTAAGAGCACGACTGCTTTTACAGAGGACCCAGGTTCGATTTCTAGCACCTACATGGCGGCTAAAAACCCGTCTTTAAGCTGGGCATGGTGGTGCATGTCTTTAATCCTAGCACTTGGCAGACAGAGGCAGGCGGATCTCTGTGAGTTCAAGACCAGCCTGGTCTATAGAGTGAGTTCCAGGCCAGCTGGGGCTATAGGGAGACCCTGACCCCCCCCCCAAAAAAAAAAGTAGGTGTGGTAACATGGGGCTCTAAAACAATTACTTGGGGGCCATGCTGGTCTCAAACTTCTGTGAATGTTACTTGCTGTTCATGAGCAGACATTGAGGTTTTTGTTTTGTTAATTGCGGGGGATCTCTCATTGTAATCCTCCCCGCCCCAAAGAACAGATCCCAATTCCTGATAGAGATGGGACTGGCTAAGGACTATTAGGTTCATGGGTTTTATTTATTTATTTATTTTTTAATTTTATTTATTTCCGTATGTGTATGAATGTACTGTCTGCATGCAAGTGTGTGCGCCCGCAATGCTGCGGAGGTCAGAAGAGGGCGCCAGATTCCCCTGGAACTGGAGTTCTCCTGGAATTGGAGTTTCAGACGGTTCTCGGCCACCATGTGGGTGCTGGGGATCGAACCCGGGTCTTCTACAAGAGCGGTCGGTGCTCTTAACCACTAGGTCATCTCTCCAGCCCAGGTTCATGGGTTTTAAGTGCCTACGGCCCTCTGAAGCTTAGTAAAGATTTTCTTGCAGCTGGGCGTGGTGGCCACGCCTTTAATCCTAGCACTTGGGAGGCAGAGGCAGGCGGATCTTCTTGAGTTCAAGAACAGCCTGGTCTACAGAGTGAGTTCCAGGACAGCTGGGGCTACAGGGAGACCCTGTCTCAAAAAGACCAAAAAAAAATAAATAAATAAAAAACAACAACAAAACTTTAAATGCTAACCATGCTAGGGCTGTGGCTCAGTGGTAAGGCGCTTGCCTAGTATGTGTGAGGCCCTGGAATCAATCCCTAGAAGTGGCAAAATAAAAATGAAAAAAAGAAAAACAGGCATAGCGATACACCCCTGTAATCACNCCCCCCCGTTTTTTTTTTTTTTCATTTTTAACAATGTACCAATTTATGAGTACAAAGCATCTTCATGTAAAACCAATTTTCAGGGCTGGAGAGATGGCCTAGCGGTTAAGAGCACCGACCGCTCTTACAGAGGACCCGGGTTTCAATCCCCAGCACCCACATGGCGGCCGAGAGCCGTCTGAAAACTCCAATTCCAGGAGAACTCCAGGTCCAGGGAATCTGAACACCCTTCTGACTCTGGGAATTGCACGACATGGGGAGCACAAACTTGCATGCAGACAGTACATTTATACCCATACAAAAATGAAATAAAATAAAAAAAAAACAATTTGCAGCAGTTGTGCCCACACTCACACAGCCCAAGGGTCCACACCATCCAGCTGGGGGCTTGTAGGTTCATTCAAAGTTGATCAAAAAAGTGTCCAGTCTGATATTGCTGTCGTTTTACCATTCACCCCATCACAGCCCTTATATTCTACCACGCCCTCTTCTGCAATTGTTCCCTAGGCTTAGAAAAGGGGCACAGGTGGAAGGAAAGCAAAACAGTCTACTTTTCTCTGGAGCTGTCATTTTGGGACGGCCTGGTCAATTCTGGCTTTGTCCTTTCATCACCGGGCTGACAGTTTGTCCAGGAAAACCTTTCAGTCCCACTAATGAAACACAGAAATTAGATATATAGAGTATTTAAAACAGTACTAATTGTGATGGTAGGTGACTTTGGTATAGACACAGATATTGGATGGTATGTTAATCTATGAATTACATTTTTTTTCCTGTAAATGATGACAGGGTCTTAACTGTGGCTTATAACATCTCCTAACACTAGAGATGTAAGCTTGTGGCATCAGCCGTGGGTTATTCCTCCAAGGAGAGAGCTAATAGCCAATTAGATTAGGTATACAGGGGGCATATAGGCTGCTCACTGCTGCACAGTATTTCCAGGCAGGTGAGGTAGCTGGTGCTTATCGGAGGAGTCTTGCTTGACTCAAGGAGACCTATATTTGCTTTATTGGTTTAGTGGCCTTTGGTAACACTCTCTGGTATTCCAGAGACCAACTGTACACTTGCAAGTGTGGTCTCAATACATCTTTCCCATGCTTACATCAGGTCTTCGACAGCAGGGCCTTATTTTAATTTTAATTTGATATTGAGATTTATTATTATAAACTAATTAAATCACTTTTGGGTACTTAAGTCATAGTATGATTCTTCATTTACTGTTTATGAAAAGTCCTGATCATACTGTCTTATTTGTTATTGATGGAGAAGGATCATTTAGACTGAGATTATTTTTCTTTTTCTTTTGGGGGGTCTTTTTGAGACAGGGTCTCTCTGTAGCTCTAACTGTCCTGGAACTTGCTCTGTAGACCAGGCTGGCCTTGAACTCACAGAGATCCGCCTGCCTCTGCCTCCCAAGTGTTAGGATTAAAGGTGTGTGCCATCACGCCTGGCCATGATTATTTTTCATTGTATGGATCTAGCCAGTCATTTTGTAGGAAAAGAATCATTAATTGAGCTATTCTTTATTGGGAAACTGAATGGTATGTTCTAGCCACATTTAAATAGATGTTTAGTTGGTAGAACAATTACTTTGTGTGCCCATGATAAATGTTATTTATTTGGACACATTTGCCTTTCCCTATTTTATTCTTAATTGGTTTGATTGCATCCCTAAAAGCTGCTCTTAAGACTGGCAGCCAAAAGTCCCACATGTCTGAGAGAAGTGCCAGGAAAGTGTCAGTGCTCCACTTTCCTTAATCTATCCCTTAATTTTTAGAGGTAATTGAAATCTCCATTCTCTAGAGGCTGGTAGTTTCTTCAGGACTATGGCCTGGGAAAATTTAGCACTTCAGTGTCTTTTATGTATTAGGCTTTCAGCATGTGTTATTGGAATTCTATGAGACTAGTTATCCTGTGTCAAACCTTAAGTGGCAAGACTATGATTTGAACACATCTCAGTCTCCAAATCTCCTCCTCCTATACCACATGAGTCTCTGTCCACTATAATACTGTAGCTGTTCATTTAAACAACCTCACTTTCTGTTATTATTTCAGTAAGATTGTATAGAACATGGGATCAGTAGACATACTAAGGGGGTTGCACTAGACAGGACATAAGTAACACTCCGAGTTAGAGTATTGGTCTATGAATATATGTGCCGGGCGTGGTGGCACATGCCTTTAAGCCCAGCACTCTGGGGGCAGAGGCAGTAGGGTCTCTGTGAGTTCAAGACCAGCTCTGGTTGAGTTCCAGGCCAGCTAGGACTAAAAGGGAGACCCTGTCTCAAAAATACCAAAAAAAAAAAAAAAAAGATAGAAAGACTGCCCTGATGATTTATTACATATGAAGCTAGGTATCAATTAGTACATCATACCCCATAGATATTAACATGGATGAGTTTGTTATGTCTAAGTTTTAAAAAAAATACAGCATGGTGATTCATACCTATAATCTTGGCACTCAGGAGGCTGAAGCAGGAAGATTTTGAGTTCCAGACCAGCCTGGACTACATAAAGCATTCAAAGTAAGCATGAGATACATACTGAGTATATGACCCAGCCTGGATCATACCTGGATCATATATTCAGTATGTATCATATATCCAGATCCTGTCTTACAAAGGGGTGGGGCTGAGCTTAGTGCACAGGCAGAGGCTTTAGGTGCCTGCCCCTCCCTCACAGCCCCAGTGGCTGCCTCTTACTTTGCTCAGTAACTTGGCCTTGAGGACTTGAGAACAATATCCCCATTTATTTCCACCTCTTCCTCTCCACTAGCCCAACAGGGAGCTGCTATCTTTCCCTGAGTTTGTGGGGGAGAATGAAGGGATACCAACCCAGCATGTGGAGTATCTCAGTGAGCTCAGAGGAGGATCCAGAAGCCAACAACATGGAGCTAGCTGGCTTTTCAAATCACAGTGGGAGCCAAGTGTATATCAGTAATCCTAGTACTTGGGAAGCTGAGGCAGGAGGGTGAGGTGTTTAATGTCAGTGTAGGCTATGTAGCAAGACTCTGTCAGAGAAAAAGAAATAGTAGGAAG
>VZQC01002834.1:121943-153573 GCA_009823505.1 Rhizomys pruinosus
GGGCTGGAGAGATGGCCTAGCGGTTAAGAGCACCGACCGCTCTTACAGAGGACCCGGGTTCGATCCCCAGCACCCACATGGCGGCCGAGAACCATCTGAAACTCCAATTCCAGGAGAACTCCAGTTCCAGGGGAATCCGACACCCTCTTCTGACCTCCGCGGCATTGCACGACACGGGTGCACAAACTTGCATGCAGACAGTACATTCATACACATACAGAAATAAATAAAATTAATAATAAAAAATTAAAAAAAAATAAAGTCAGTATATTCTGTATCGTTACCTTTATTTACCAGATCGATTTGGGTAGGTTAAATCCTAATCCTGTTTCCCCGACCCCTCACCATGTATTACTTAAAGTAATTGAAAACTTTTTGGAACTGTAATTGAATAGCCTTCCTGTTGGGAGAATCGCTTACAATGATTATTTTGTGTGTGTGTTTGTGTGTGTGTGTGTGTGTGTGTGTGTGTTTGAGTGTGTTTGAGTGTGTTTGAGTGTGTGTGTGTGTGTGTGAGTGAACATTCAGAGGCCCAGGTTTGATGTTTATTGAAGCAGGGTCTGGCTGCTCCATAGCTCACAGTTTCACAATTTGAGCAAGTCTGCCTTAGCAGGCTAACCAGCCTGCCTCAGGAATTCCCTGTCCCTGGGGCTGGAGAGATAGCCTAGTGGTTAAGAGCACCGACTGCTCTTGCAGAGGACCCGGGTTTGATCCCCAGTGCCCACATGGCGGCTAAGAACCGTCTGTAACTCCAATTCCAGGAGAACTCCAGTTCCAGGGGTATCCAAGACCCTCTTCTGACCTCCGAGGCATTGCACGACACGGGTGCACAGACCTGCATGCAGACAGTACATTCATACGCATAAAAAAATAATAAATTAAAAATAAAAAAGGAATTCCCTGTCCCTGCCTCCTTTGTGGAGGGAATTCAGCTGGACTATCATGCCCACCTGGTTTATTATGTGGCTTCTGGGATCTGAACTCTAGTCCTCATGCTTGCATGGCAAACATTTTATCTATTGAGCCATCTCCCCAGCCTTATGAGTATTTTAAAATTGTTACTTAAGATTCTAATTACTAGCCTGGCATCTTGGTGCATGCCTTGAATTCTAGCCTCCATGATGCTGAGGCAGGAGGATTGCCATGGTTTTGAGGCCAGCCTGGCTATATAATGAGACCATGTCTTAGGAAGAAAAAACCAAAATGGAGCTATGGAGATGGCTTAGTGGGTAAGAGTACTTGCTCTGCAAGCATGAGGACCCTAGTTCAAACCCCTAGCACTCTCATAAACAGTTGGGGATGGCTACATGTGCTTGTAACCCCTGGCATTGTGGAGCAGAGAAACAGGTGGATCTTGAGAGCCAGCGAGCCAGCCAGTCTAGCCTAAAACAGTGAGATTCCAGTTCAGTGAGAAGACCCTGTCTCAAGGCAGCAGGGTAGAGAATGATGGGGAAAGATGCCTGATATCTTGTTCTGGCCTCTATATGCTCATCCTGCAGTAACAGGATCTCAAGTTCAAGGTGAGCTGGGCTACACAGACCTTATCTAAAAAAAAAATCTTTATCACTATATTTAGAAGTAAACATACTTGATTGAGAAAATCTAGGAAATAACGAGAGGAAAGGCTGTACGAAGAGGCAATGAGAAACCACATATTCTTTAATACCGTTGTTATATCAACAACCATAGACTGTCTCCCTAAATCAGATCAAGGGAAAAAAAGATAAAATTATTCTTGGGTCTATGTTGACTTTCATTGGATTTAAATATTTGAACTCCCTGGAATAATCTATGCCTTTGGTCAAGGGGACTTATTTACAATGAAAAGACAGATTTTTACACCTAGATTTTACATAATCTGGAATGTAAAGTAAAAATTTAAGACATTATTAAGATACAGATTTAAAAGAATGCTCAAGCTGGGTATGGCGGTACACATCTTTAATCTTAGCACTTTGGGAGGAAGAGGCAGGGTGAGTTTGAGACTACTCTGGTCATTTAGTGAGTTATAGGCGGGCCAAGTGAATCTTATTTCAAAGAAAAATAAGCCCAGCGTGGTGGCACATGCCTTTAATCAGCACTTGGCAGGCAGAGGTAGGAGGAGCTCTGTGAATTCAAGGCCAGCCTGGTCTACATAGTGAGTTCCAGGACAGCTGGAGCTGCAGGGAGACCTTGTCTCAAAAAGAATGACAGCAACAACAAAACAAAATAAACATGCAAACAAAAATACTCAAAATTTTCTGAAAATAGACCTCTAAAAGAGATAAACATGTATTTTCTTATTTATTGATTGTGTGCAGAGTTTTGAGTTCTTACTCTTGATTGGTGAGTTAGAGTTTTTGGAGATTAGTTTGTGTTTCATTTTCCAAGACTTAGTAAATGTCAGGCTGTCCGAAGTAGGTAGCCAATTTGTCAAAACTGTGTGTTCTCATCCCATAGCTCTGTCACTGGCATTTTACCTGTTGTATCTTCACCACAAGGTATGACTAGGTGGTTGGGATCGTGAAAGGAAAGTAATGTGTACAGAAGGGTAAAGATAGCAAGGTGGCCGCGGCAAGGAGAGGAGGCTTTTGGAAGACATCTGTTTGTTTATCCCAGCTAGAATTTTTTTGTAGTGATGCATCCCCTTAGTAGTGATGGTGGCACGGAGTCCCTATGAGTCTTATGCACTTAGTATGCTTTACATTGAAATAAGCATGATCTTAAAACCAGGCTGAGTTGTACATGCTACTAAAATTAGAGGTAGAGCTGGGTGTGGTGGTGCATGCCTTTAATCCTAGCACTCAGGAGGCGGAGGCAGGCAGATGTCTGTGAGTTCAAGGCCAGCCTGGTCTACAGAGCGAGCTCCAGGCCAGCTAGGACTAAATGGAGACCGTGTCTCAAAAAGACCAAAAAAAAAAAAAAAAAAAAATAGAGGTAGAAGAAAAAGTGTGGAACAGACAAGCACCCAAATAGAAGTTCCAGTGAGGTACTTTGGAAATCTAGGGAGCTGCACTTAAGTGCTTGTGTGACAGCAGTGTCAGAAGTTGAAATAGGAAACTGAGAAAGCTTTTGACTTAGGCATACTCCCGCATGATGCTAGAAATTGCTTTGTAGCTCTGTTCTAAAGGTCCAGAAGTTAGAAAACGTGATTCTGTTAATCATTTACAGTTTGTTCAAGAAACATTTTTAGCCTGGTATAAGCCTTTAATCCCAGCACTCGGAAGGCAGAGGCAAGCAGATCTCTGTGAGTTCAAGGCCAGCCTGGTCTTCATAATGAGTTTCAGGCCAGCTAGGGGCTACAGGAAGACTCTGTCTCAAAAAGACCAAAAAAAAAAAGAAAGAAAGAAACATTTTTCCTTTGTTGGTTTATTTATTCTGTTGTTCCTCCCTTCCCTTTCTCTGTCTACCTGTTTATTGATTTTATTTCTGATCTGGGATCTTATGTTTGCTAAGCTGGGCTCTGACTCCTGGGGTGAAATGATTCTTCCACCTTGGCCTCCTGAGTGCTGGAGCTATAGGCGTGGCATGGCTTTTTTCCTTTATAAACTGAGGAAAATATTTGAGGAAGATATTTTTTATGAGCAAAAGTATATAGTTTAGATTAAGTGATTTGGCGTTATTACTACAATCATCACCTATTGAATATTGTCTCTCCATCATTTCCAGTTTATAATTAAATAGCTAGGGAGTGGTAGATAAGACAGCTTGAGAGTTGATTTGATGGGAAAGATGCTAACCTCACTGAGAGAAAATGATTAGAAAATATTCCTGGCTGGTGGCGTGCACATCTCTTCCTCCTGGCCTGGAAGGGTGATGTAGCTGGCCCAGCACCAGCCTCACTATGTCTGACATTTTCAATTTTCAGAGTCTGTTAACTGAAGTCTTGCTGCTTATATGTACATGTGCTTATATCCAATCTCTGGCACCCCACCTCCTGGACAGAAATCTCCCTGCTTTCCCTCCATGCTTCAGTAACAGAATGTCATTTGCTTTCTAAGCATGCTGTTTAACATTCTTGGCTTTCACTATGGAATTTCTCTCTGACTTGAATGTCCTCTTCCATTTCTGAATCTGATCATTTCCTGTCCATTTTGCAAGTTATCACCATTCCCTGTGCTATATTTTTCCATTCATTATTACATTGTAGTCTATATGTATATTTCAGAGTCTGGGGTGGCAAGACGGCTCAGTGGGTAAAATTTTTGCTAAGCCTGATGACCTGAGTTGAATCTCTAGAACTTGAACAAGCACAAGCAACACACACACACACACAAATAAATAAATAAATATGTACTAAAAAATTGAAGTCTTTGAAATAAGACTGAGGGCAAAAACAATACATTCTCTTTTGTTCATAACACTTGCATATAGTAGGTGTTTAATAAAAGTTTATTAAACTAAAGGAACTATGGAGATTAATATAGTCTATTATTAATATAGTTACATGAAGAAAGAAGTAAGTTTGAATGAAGTTTTAACAAAAAATATATTACATACAATTAGTATTCCACTAGAGGGGGGAAAATACTTGTCAATTGTGAAATTTATCAGTAAGCTATTTAGGTTCTAAGCAGGCCAAGACATGTACAATATTTATCTGTGAAATTAGCATTAGGACATAATTCTATTCTTGTTTCAGGGGGTTGAAAAGGAGATAAAAGATCTGACAGGAGAAAAATAAACAAATAAATCCACAGAGAGCAAGAGAGACAGTAATGGCAGATAAACTTAATTTGGGCTTGAAATATGATTTGGCAGTCCAAGGAAAGTGAGTGCTGTTCCGAGCAGCTAACAAAGAGGAATTGTGTCACAGGGTAGGGAGTCGGCAAGAGTCCACTGGGAGTGTTACGTTCAGCACAGTGTCAGCATGATAGAAACAGAGTGGTGGCTCTGAGAGTAACTGCAGTGCCGACAGGGATACTTGGACTAGTCTAGGAAGATAAGCTCGAGTTTAAGCATGTACTGTTGACCGAACTCTGGTAACTCTAAGGTCCAGGAGAGAGCACTCCTAAATATCTGAGTTGTTAATATTAGAGCAAAAGAGAAATTATTTACCCTGGACTAGAGAACTTTGTAAGAAGGTGAAGTTAAGCATATCTTTCCAAAAGGAATGCTTTATATCCTTTCAGGTGGTAGATACTACTGCCCCTTAGGACATCTTACAGTGAGTATAAGGCCAGTGTAAGGATGATGTGCTTTTCCTGAAGAAGTGCTTGAGAAACATTTTGGCCTCATGAACAGAATTTTGTCAGAAAAATCATATAGTTTGGTTTGATATTTATTAGAATACATTAAGCACCACATAAAGAAAGACACCTGGTTCTTGAGATTCTAAAATAAAACCACTAGTAGGGTCATCGTAGGCTTTTATACCTTGCAAGTTTGTTTCAATAATTAAACTGTAAGGGCCAGGCTTGGTGGACCATGCCTTTAATCCCTGCACTTGGAAGGCAGCAGAAGTGGGTGGATTTCTATGAGAAGGAGGCCAGCCTGGTCTCCATAGTAGAATCTAGTCCAACTGTGGCTACAGGGAGATCCTGTCTCAAAAAGACTAAAAAAAAATTTTTAATGAAATTCATAAGACTTTATATTAGGATAGTGGTAGAAATAGGCCAAGTATAAACTTTAAAAAAAAAAAGATTTCATGGGCTGGAGAGATGGCCTAGCGGTTAAGAGTGCCAACTGCTCTTGCAGAGGGCCTGGGTTCGATCCCCAGCACCCACATGGCGGCTGAGAACCGTCTTTAACTCCAGTTACAGGGGAATCCAATGCCCTCTTCTGACCTCTGCGGCATTGCATGACACAGGTGCACAAACCTACATGCAGACAGTACACTCATACACATACAAGAATAAATTTAAAAAAATTAAAAAATAGATCTCATTTGAATGATTATTGCCTTTCATATGATGACATAACATGTAGTCTTAGGTGAATATTCCCCTTGTTGATAGGAATAAAGAAACCATGCTGGGCATAGTGGCGCACGCCTTTAATCCCAGCACTCCAGAGTCAGAGGCAGGCAGATCTCTGTGAGTTCAAGGCCAGCCTGGTCTACATAGCAAGCTCCAGGCCAGTTGGGACTAAAGGGGAGACCCTGTCTCAAAAACAGAAGAAAAAAAAAAAAAAAGAAAAGAAAAGAAAAAAGAAACCTTGAGCTAATAGCATTCATTTTTCAGTATGGTTTAAATGCCAGACAGAAGTGCTATTGCCTTCATTGCTGGCCCAGTATCTAAGTTGTTTCTCAATTCAAGATAGGACAGTAGAAGTCAGGATGATTCACTCAGAGATAATTCTGTTTCCTGAGGCATATGTCCTTGGATTTTTTTTTTTAATGTGTATGAGTGTACTGTCTGCATGTAGGTTGGTGCACCCGTGTTGTGCAATGCCTTGGAGGTCAGAAGAGGGCGTCGGATTCCCCTGGAACTGGAGTTAAAGACAGTTCTTAGCCACCATGTGGGTGCTGGGAATCAAACCCGGGTCCTCTGCAAGAGCAGTCAGTGCTGTTAACCGCTGAGCCATTTCTCCAGCCCCTGAATTTTTATTTTATTTTATTTTATTTATTTATTTATTTATTTATTTATTTATTTATTTATTTTTGTCTTTTCGAGACAAGGTCTCCCTGTAGCCCCAGCTGTCCTGGAATTCGTTCAGTAGACCAGGCTTGAACTCACAAAGATCCGCCTGCCTCTGCCTCCCAAGTGCTAGGATTAAAGGCATGCGCCACCATGCCCGGCATCAGCCCCCGAATTTTTAATGTGAAATAGTAGGGGTAGAGGGATAGCTCAATGGTTAAGAGCACACTACTCTTGCAGAAGACCCAGGTTCAGTTCCCAGCACCCACATGGTGTTTAACAACTGTCCATAACTCCAGTTCCAGGGGATCTGATGCCCTCTTCTGACCTTGTGGGCATTGCACTTGACAGGAGTGCACTTATATTCATGCAGGCAATATACTCATACACATAATAATAATAAAGAATAAAATAATAAATAAACCCACACACATAAATAAAATATTTTAAAAAATAAAGTGAAATAGTCAAAAGAACAATATACTTAGATTACAAAATGAACAAAAACAATTTTTATATTTCTTTTCTCATTTCTGGACTCCATGATTTCCACCTTCCTATCTATAAGAACCCATGGTGCATCTCTAAAGATAATGTTAAGTGTAAAGATTGTGGTTTCAGGTCCCATTTAAACAGGTAACTGAGTCTTTCCTCAGTTAACTTAAGTATGTTCCCTGTGTCAGTGAGAATGCTCCAACTGGCAAGTGCCAAGACAGACAGAGTTGCAGGATTTATTGGCTGTAACACCTGTGAACAATAAAGGGGGCCTTAAGGAGCCAGGAATAGGCAGAGAGACCTTTCAGAATGTGATGCAAGTTTGTTACCTGGGCAGGAAGACAGAAAGAAGAGTGGATAGGTTTAGTTGAGAAAAATCTCAGTTAGGCAGATGTAGAGTCCTCAAGGTTTTTAGAATCTTGCAGAGGGAGTGAGTGAGTGGATATTACTACCCCTTCAGGCTTAGACTCTTAGCTGGATGTGGTTTAGGCAAAGAATGGTCTCAGTGTTCAGGTGGGTGGCAGCTACAGACTGAACTACACTCCATACTATAGGTTCTCTTGAAGGAGATCTGAGTAACATGCCATCATGCCTGCCACACTTCCCCAGTGAGTTTATTCATTTTTTTCTAATAAGATTCATAAAGTTTGATGTGTTATTCTACTTGGGCTTTTACAGTAGGATAGAGTAGACTCCCTTTGTCTGTGGAAATACATTTCAAGACCCCGTGTGGATTCCTGAAACCACAGGTGGTACCAAGTCCCATATATACATTTTTCCCCTTTGGTTTTTTTTTTTTTTTGGTCTTTTTTGAGACAGGGTCTCCCTGTAGCTCTGGCTGTCCTGGAACTCACTCTGTAGACCAGGCCGGCCTCGAACTCACAGAGATCCGCATGTCTCTGCCTCCCAAGTGCTAGGATTAAAGGCGTGCGCCACCACGCCCGGCCCATTTTTCCCCTTTGTACATAAATTTAATGGCTTTCCTACCTTACTAGTGTATCACTGAAGCCATATTTATTACAGTTTGATGTATGAAATCAAAACTAGCATCCTTTTTTCTTCATAACTTTCTTTTTTCCCTCTCCAGACAGGGACTCACTACATACCCTGGTTGGCCTGGAACTAAGTATGTAGAGCAGGCTGGGCTAGAACTCACAGAGCTGTGCTTACCTCTGCCTTCCAAGTGCTAGGATTAAAGGCATGCACTACCATCACCAGATTGCTTCATTACTTTATTGGTAGATTTGTTCTTATGGTAGATCTTAGCAACCTCAGCATATAATTTGTTTGAAATGCAAACTTTCATTTTTTTAAAGGAAGAATTTTATGACTTTTCGTTGACGTATCTGAATTGCCAGCATCATTACTCTTACACTTTGGGGCCATTTGAGCATAACCACCAGGTAAAAATTCCAGATGGATCAAATATTTAAGTGTGGAAAATTGAACTATGGTACTAGTAAATGAAACTGTGATGCTGGTAATGTATAGTATTGAAGGAAGTCATGAGAAAGCGTATAAACTTTTTGTATAGTATAAGCAAACATTGTACAAAACACACAAAAAAGACAGCAATTTGACCACATAACAAAAAATTTAGGTTTGGAGTGTGGCTCAGTGGTAGACCTCTTTGACTAGTTGTATGTATGAGGCCCTACATTAATTAAATCAGAGTACTACACATGTAGAAAGTTTTAGGGCTGGTGGTATTCAGTGGTGGAAGACTCGACCTAGCTTGTGTGAGGCCCTCAGTTCTGTAAGGGCAAATGTGAGAATAACAACTACACGGGGCTGGAGAGATGGCCTAGTGGTTAAGAGCACCGACTGCTCTTGCAGAGGACCCGGGTTCGATTCCCAGCACCCACATGGCGGCTGAGAACCATATGAAACTCCAATTCCAGGAGAACTCCAGTTCAGGGGAATCTGACACCCTCTTCTGACTTCCGCGGCATTGCACGATACTGGTGCACAGACCTGCATGTAGACAATACATTCATACACATAGAGAAAAAATAAAAATAATAAAAAAAATTAAAAAAAGAATAACAACTACACAAAAACCCCCAAACAAACCCAAAAAAAACAAACAAAAAAACTTTGAGCCAGGAAGCATAACAAAACTATAAATCAAAGGACAAATGTGAAGCTTGGCATGGTGGCACACACTTTTAATCTCAGCACTGTGAAGGCAGAGGCAGGAGGATCTCTGTGAGTTCTAGGCCAGCCTGGTCTACATAGTGAGTTCCAGGACAGCTGGGGCTATAGTTCTCAAAAAGACCCCTCCCCCCAAAAAAAGACAAATGCCCTAAGCATGGTGGTGGCACATGCCCGTAATCAGTCAGGCAACTAAGGCAAGATAGTGAGTTTCCAGGCAAGCCTGGGCTACATAATGAGACTCTGTCTCAATTCACCCCTACTCTCAAAAAAGAAAAAATGAGAAGCTGGGTGTGGTGGTTTGGATGAGTGTCCCCCATAGGCTTTAAGTATTCAGACATTTTGTCTCCAGTTGGTGGCACTGTTCTTGGAGTCTTAGAAGGTGTGGCTGTGCTAGAGGAAGTATGTCACTGGGGGCAGGCTAAGTGAGTTTAAGAAGCCTCGCAGTCTCCAGTCGCTCTCTCTTGGCTTCCTGTGCTCATTGCAAGATGTGACCCTCGGCTTGCTGCTCCAGCCCCGGCCACCACGCTTCCTGCCACAATGGACTCTGATTCCCTGGAACCGTCAGTTGTAAGCTCAAATAAACTCTTCCTTTTATAAGTTCCTTTGGTCATGGTGTTTTATCACAGCAACAGAAAAGTGACTAATACACTGGGGAAAATATTTGCAACCCGTGGCCCCAATACCTAAGTTGCCCTAATAGCTATAGACATTTTTATTTATTTAAAAAAAATTTTAAAAATAAAAATCTGTGTGTAAAATGCTGCTTAAAATTGAAAAAAGATATGAGCTTGGGAGGCAGAGGCAGGCGGATCTTTGTGAGTTCAAGGCCAGCATGGTCTACAGAGTGAGTTCCAGAACAGCTGGGGCTACAGGGAGACCCTGTCTCAAAAAGACAAAAAAAAAAAAAAAAAGATATGAGAAGATAGTTCATAAAATATGAAGTGGAACTGTCTCTATGAACTACAAGTGCCTCTTAAAGGTAGGAAAAGATAGAGCTAGAAAGATAGCTCAGCAGGTAAAAGTGTTTGTTATACAAGCCTGGTTACCTGGAGTCCTCAAAGGAGGAAGGAGAAAATTGACCCCGCAAGGTTGTCATTTCATCTCCATTAAGTTTTGTTTTACAAATTTTTCCTTATTAATGTGGGTGTGAGTGTAAGCACATGTGTTAAATTGCATGTATGGCGGTTAGAGTACAACTTTGAGGAACCTGGCTTTGATTTTTTTTAATTATATATTTTTGTTTGTGTGTGGAGGGACATGTGTATGCCATGGTACATGTGTGGAGGTCAGATTATCCTGTAGGAGTTGGTCTCTCCCTCCACCATTGGGGCCTGAGGATTGTCCTTACCTGCTGAATCATCTAACAGTCTTTTTTTTTTTTTTTTAAATGTTCTTTTTTTTTTAAATTTTTTTTTTATTAATTTTATTTATTTCCATATGTGTATGAATGTACTGTCTGCATGCAAGTTTGTGCACCCGTGTCGTGCAATGCCGCGGAGGTCAGAAGAGGGTCTCGGATTCCCCTGGAACTGGAGTTCTCCTGGAATCGGAGTTTCAGACGGTTCTCGGCCGCCATGTGGGTGCTGAGAATCGAACCCGGGTCCTCTGTAAGAGCGGTCGGCGCTCTTAACCGCTAGCCCATCTAACAGTCTTTAGAAGAACAGCAGCCCAAAAATAATAAAAAATAACAATGACAACAACAGTGATGACGAAAACCTATAGAACCAGGTATGGAGGATCACACCTGTGATCCCAACACTCTGGTATCTCAGATAGAAGGATTGGTGCACTTCAAAGCTGGGGCTACATTATAGGTTCCAGGATTTCCTGGGCTCCAGTGTAATACCTTGTCTTCAAAAACAAACAAACAAACAAACAAACAAACAAACAAACAAAGCAAGCCTCCCTTTAACTTGGCCCAACGTAAAAGCACTTACCATGCAAGTCTGTTGACCTGAGCTCAATCCCTGGAACCTATGGTAGAAGGGGAAAACCAATTCCCCAAAGTTGTCCTCTGATCTCCATATACTCATTATATACATGCCCTTCCCCAGCCCCGAATGAATAAATATAATTGCAAAAAATTAAGGCCAGTCATGGTGCTATGAACCTTTAATCCTAGCACTTGGGAGACAGGGAGATCCAGGCTCGCTAGGATAGTGACAGTCTAAAAATAACTAATTAACTAACTAACTAACCAACTAACTAGGTTTTAGTACTTTAAGATACTTCTCTACTGTCTCCTTCACTTACATAGTTTCCCATGAGAAGTATGCTGTCATCCATTCGACTTTTTCCCTTTGTATATATATTTTTCTATTCTTTATCATCTTTTCAGACATATTTATTATTTTTAGCAATTTGATTGCAGTGCTCCTTGGTGTGATTTTGTTTGCAATACTTTGGCTTGGATTTTGTTGCATGCTGTGCAAAGCCTACAAAGGTTCAGAAGAGGGTGCCAACACCCCTAGACCTGGAGTTACAAATGGGTTGTGAGCTGCCATGTGGGTGCTGGGATTTGAATCCTGAATCTTCTGTAAGAATAGCCAGTGCTCTTGGGCTGGAGAGATAGCCTAGTGGTTAAGAGCGCAGACCGCTCTTACAGAGGACCTGGGTTTGATCCCCAGCACCCACATGGCGGCCGAGAACCGTCTGAAACTCCAATTCCAGGAGAACTCCAGTTCCAGGGGAATCTGACACCCTCTTCTGACCTCCGCGGCATTGCATGACACAGGTGCACAAACCTGCATGCAGACAGTACATTCATACACATACAGAAATTAAAAAATAAAAAAGAATAGCCTGTGCTCTTAACTCCTGAGCCATCTCTCTAGCCCCTTGCATTTTTATTTTATGTGTATAGTATTCTGCCCACATGTATGTAAGTGTACTACATGCATGTCTGGTTCCTGTGGAAGCCAAAACAGGGCATTGGATTCACTGTAGCTGAAGATAAGGACAGGTGTTAGCCACACTGTGAGTGCTGGGAACTGAACCTTGGTCCTCTGGAAGAGCAGTCCCTGCTCTTAACTGATAAGACATCTCTCCAATCCCATTTTTTTTTATTTAATTTTAATTTTTATGTGTAGGAGTGCATTGCCATAAGTGCACCCGTGTTGTGCAATGCCCATGGAAGTCAGAAGAGGGCGTTGGATCCCTCGGAACTGGAGTTACATATGTTTGTTACCTACAAAGGTTCAGAAGAGGGTGCCAACACCCCTAGACCTGGAGTTACAAATGGGTTGTGAGCTGCCATGTGAGTGCTGGGAATTGAGCCTGGGTCCTCTGCAAGAGCACCCACTGCTCTTAACCTCTGAGCCATTTCTCCAGCCCTTTTTTTTTGTTGTTGTTTGTTTTTGTTTTTTTGTTTTGTTTTGTTTTGTTTTGTTTTTGTCTTTTCAGACAGGGTCTCCCTGTAGCCCCAGCTGTCCTGGAATTCAATCTGTAGACCAGGCTGGCCTTGATCTCACAGAGATCCTCCTGCCTCGCCACCACGCCCGGCTGTTTTGTTTTTTGAAACAGGATTTCAATATATAGTCCAAGTTGACCAGAACTCTTTAATTTTTTTGCCTTTTGAATGCTAGGATAGAGAAGTGTACCACTGTGCTCTCTCTGTTCATTTTCAAAGTCCTTTTTATCTTTTTTATTTTGAATAATGTATCACTATATTTTCCAATGTACTAACCATTTATTTCCAGTAACCATTTTTTTTTCCTGAAAGACTTCCATCAGTAATTCCTGGCTGTGGTTTTGCTAGTGATTATTTCATTTTCAAGGAATTTTTAGAAGGTGTAGACTTTAGATTGAAGGCATTTTTTCCCTCCCCTCCCCTCCCTCCCTCCCTTTCCTCTGGCCTGTGTTCTTTTCTTTTCTTTTTTTGTCTTTTTGAGACAGGGTCTCCCTGTAGTCCCAGCTGTCCTGGAACTCACTCTGTAGACCAGGCTGGCCTTGCACTCACAGAGATCTGCCTGCCTCTGCCTCTGGAGTGCTAGGATCAAAGGCATGCGCCACCAAGTCCAGCGTAAAGACCGTTCTTAGCCACCATGTGGGTGCTAGGAATCGAACCCCGGTCCTCTGCAAGAGCAGTCGGCACTCTTAACCACTAAGCCATCTCTCCAGCCCCACGTAATTTCTTTATACCTCTGTCTGACCAGAGCTTACTTGCAGTTTGGAAGTGATTTGTAAGAGTTCTCTATGTGTCATCATCTTTCCTAACAGCTCTTACCTTTGTCTTCTAGACTTGGATCTATAACTCCTTTAACTCAGAGTCCTACTGGGCTCTACCCAGTTTTTCCCTTTCTGCGCTCTAGTCTGGAAATTCTCTCCAGGAAGTAAATATCATTTTAAGATTTACATTTTGATTTTTTTTTTTTTTTTATGTGTGGGGCTGGAGAGATGGCTCTTAACTGCTAGGCTATCTCTCCAGCCCGGAAATGGCATTTTCTATATTGTCAGTAAACACCTGTGGAGACCACTCTATCAACTCCAATTCCAGGAGCTCATCAGCTCATCCATACCTTCAATACATGAGCCTACTGGGACATTTTATATTAGCAAGAGAGTCCCAAGTTCCATACCACCCTATGTGGGTGATTTTACACACACACACACACACACACACACACACACACACACGAGTGCTAAGAACGTAGCTCAGTTGGGAGAGTGCTTGCCTGGCATACATGAAGCACAGGTTCCATTCCTAGTACTACATAAAACCTGGCATAGTGGTTGGTATATTCCTATAATGCCAGCACTTGGGAGATGTAGGCAAGAGGACCAGAAAGTGAATGTCCCCTTTGGGTATATAGTGGGTTTGAAGCCAACCTGTCTCAAGAAGAAAAGAGAGGAAAGAGGAAAAAAAAATCATATACAAAGGTTTGGAGGGTAGAGGATATATTTTAGCTAATAGAGTGCTTGCCAAATAGGCAGGAATATAAAACCAAGCATGGTGACTGCATGCTTGTAATTCTAGCACTTGGGAAGTAAAGACAGGAAGATCAGAAGTTCAAGGTCACCCTTGGCTATGTAGCAAGTTCCAAGCTAGCCTAGGAACACTGTCTCTCACACACAAAAACATTATATTCATGCACTAGTTATGGTGGTACACCTCTGTAATCAGAAATTTGGAAGCTGAGGCAGAAATATCTTGAGTTTAAGACCTACCTGTGCTACATAGCAACTTCAAGGATAGCTTTAGCTATATAGTGAGACCCTATCCAAAAGAGAAAAAAAAAAAAAAAAAAAAAAAAGGTACAGCTCAGTGGTAAAGTAAAATACTAATACCTATCATAGACATGAAAACTTGGATTTGATTTGAAATTCTGTATGAAATGCACAAAGCTTCAATCAAAAATTGGCTTTCAGGGGCTGGAGAGATGGCCTAGCAGTTAAGAGTGCCAACTGCTCTTGCAGAGGACCTGGGTTCGATCCCCAGCACCCACATGCCCGGCTGAGAACCGTCTGTAACTCCAATTCCAGGAGAACTCCAGTTCCAGGGGAATCCGACGCTCTCTTCTGACCTCCGCGGCATTGCACGACACGGGTGCACAAACCTACATGCGGATAGTACATTCATACACATAAAAAATAAATAAAAAAAATTTTAAAACCCATCTTTAAAAAATTGGCTTTCAAAGAGAAAAGAGAAATGATTTATGTTGCTATTGAATGTTTGCTGTATTTTAATCCTTAGAATAAGTTATTGGGATAAGCATTGATTTCCATAAAAGGAAACTTGGGCACTGAAAAAGGTTTAATACCTTGTGAGATCACACAGTAAGAGGAAGAGCTAGAAAAAATAAATAAATAAAAATTAAAAAAGGAGAAGAGCTAGAACTCTGGATTTTTAATTTTTTATATTACCTTTCTTTCTTTCTTTATTTCTTTCTTCCTTCCTTTCTTTCCTTTCTTTCCTTTCTTTCCTTTCTCTTTCTTTCTTTCTTTCTTTCTTTCTTTCTTTCTTTCTTTCTTTCTTTCTTTCTTTCTTTCTTTCTTTCTTTCTTTCTTTTCTTTCTTTCTTTCCTTTTTTGGTGCTTTGGAGACAAGGTCTCCCTTTAGTCCCAGCTGGCCTGGAACTCTGTAGACCAGGCTGGCCTTGAACTCATAGAGATCCACCTGACTCTGCCTCCCAAGTGCTGGGATTAAAGGCATGCACCACCACATCTGGCTTACCTTTATTTTTTATTTAGTCAGGTGGAGGGCATGCATGCCATGGCACATGTGTGAAGATCAGAGGACAGTGTGGGAGATTCTGTTGTCCCCTACTATGTGAGTCCCAGAGATCAGACTCAGTTGTCTGGTTTATTGGTAAGCTCCTTTCCCTGCTGAACCATCTCATCCACCCTAGGACCCAGTTCTTATCTATAATTTCAAAATTCAGCTCTCAATAATATCTGTGAAATCATGCCATAGTATTTACATGAAAAAAAATCTGATTTTTTTTTTTTTATAAGTGTCATCTGTGGTAATAGATGGATGTTAGTTGTGGTAAGTTGTATCTTTTACCATTGTTTCCCAGAGTGAACATGGATGATTTATAATTAAAGTGGTTTTTTGTACTTATTTATTTTTATGTGTTCGAATGTACTGGCTGCATGCGGGTCTGTGCACCCGTGTTGTGCAATGCCGAGGAGATCAGAAGAGGGCGTCGGATTCCCCTTGGAACTGGAGTCAAAGACGGTTCTCAGCCGCCATGTGGGCGCTGGGGATCGAACCCGGGTCCTCTGCAAGAGCAGTCGGCGCTCTTAACTGCTAGGCCATCTCTGTAGCTCCCTATAATTAAAGTTTTTAAAAGATACTCATTTCATAGCAGAAGGGTGGGGTGGGTTAAAAAAATAATTACTCCTTCCCGTCTGTTACTGGGTGTGTTTTGAAGACATATTTCTGATTTTGGGTGTATTCACTCTTGATGCCTGAGATTTCCTCTTGGCACTAGTTTATAAAAGCTAAAAGGTTGAAATGTCCATATTAGTCTGATATATGATGGTGTAAAATCTTTCAGAAGTATAATTGTAACCATATTCAGTTCTATAGACCTGGGACCATGGCAACTTAGCAACACGATTCAGAAACCAAAGGCATAGAAAGCAATTCCACAGTCTTCTCTTAGCTTTTTATTTGAAAATCCTCCTTTATCTCAATTCATTAATTCTTTTTTTGTTGATTTGAGGTCTTTTTACCAGTCATAAGCAAATAACTCTTTTGTGCCTTCCTTTTGTGCATTTCTGCTCTCTTGTCAACTGAATAAACCAGTTGCTGTTTACATACTCCTTCCCTAAAGGAAGGAAGAGGAAGGTACTTGAGAACTGAATGGGGCGTTGAGAAAAGAGAGTATTATGCTTATATTGCTGACCTTGCTCCTCACTGTGTTTCATTAACTGTTTAGAACATGGCTATAGCTCCTTGTTTGGGGCCTTAGTCACTCTTCTCAGCTGCTGAGAAAGATAGCTAATACATTTTTATGTTTGCATGTTAGAACCTCTTACTATTTAGGGTAAAATTAATAGGTTCTAAGCTGTCTTTCAGAACCAGAAAAAAAACCTAGGAAAACAAATAGTTGTAGGTTATGGTGTAGGGTTTATGAATTTTGGTTTCAAAGGATTACATTTTGGGTATTGACGTTAAAAGTAATTCTAGTGTCTAAGTAACTAACTGTGGAAAGATTACATATAGCTAGTCAGTAATGTACAATCACAATTGGATGAACAATGATAATTGGAGCCTAAAGCATATAGCATAGAAATTAGGGAAGTATTAGTATTTGAGATCATTAATTGATGTAAGGAATTTAAGTTGTAGGGGCTGGAGAGATGGCCTAGCAGTTAAGAGCACCGACTGCTCTTGCAGAGGACCTGGGTTCGATCCCCAGCACCCACATGGCTGCTGAGAACTGTCTTTAACTCCAGTTTCAGGGGAATCTGACACCCTCTTCTGACCTCTGCAGCATCGCATGACATGGGCACACAAACCTACATGCAGACAGTACATTCATACACAATAAATAAATAAATAGATAAATAAATAAATAAATAAATAAATAAATAATTTTTTAAAAAAGGAATTTAAGCCGGGCGTGGTGGTGCACGCCTTTAATCCTAGCACTCAGGAGGCAGAGGCAGGCGGATCTTTGTGAGTTCAAGGCCAGCCTGGTCTACAGAGTGAGTTCCAGGACAGCTGGGCTACAGGGAGACCCTGTCTCAAAAAAACCAAAAAAAAAAAAAAAAGGAATTTAAGTTGTAAATATTGATTAGGGTTAATAAAGTAAATATAGGATAAAACATGATTGTGGAGCTGGGCTTGGTAGCCCATGCCTTTAATCCCAGCATTACGGAGGCAGAGGCAGGCAGATCTCTGTGAGTTCAAGGCCATAGTGAGTTCTAGGCCAGCTGGGGCTACAGGGAAACCCTGTCTCAAAAAGACCAAAAAAAAAGAAAAAGAAAAAAGCCTGGAAAGTATGGCAGTTCCTCATCCAGTCCACACAGGGAAATAACACCATCTCTTCTATTGGAGAAGCTTTAGAAGAGAGGTTGGATCTCTGTAAGGTCTACATAATGAGTTTTGGGCCAGCCAATACTACATAGTGTCTCAGGAAAAAAAAAAAAAAAAAGGCAGCATTAAAAATCAGCCAGCCTGTGAAATGCCATTTTTTTTTGTGGCGGCTGGAGAGATAGCTTAGTGGTTTAGAATGATGTCTGCTCTTGCAGAAGACCTGGGTTCGAATCCCAGCACTTACATGGCAGCTAACAACCATCCATCCATAACTCCAGTTACAGGGGATCCAGTGCTCTCTTCTGTCCTCCATGGACACTGCATGACTTGGGTGCGCTTACACACATGAAAACATAACACTTATAGACACACACAAAAAGAACTTTTTGTGCCATCTAAGGCTAAATTAACATTCTCACTTATTCTAGTCTATAAAATAAGAAAGAGCAAGCCGTGCGTGGCGCACGCCTTTAATCCTAGCACTTGGGAGGCAGAGGCAGGCGGATCTTTGTGAGTTCAAGGCCAGCCTGGTCTACAGAGTGAGTTCCAGGACAGCTGGGGCTAGAGGGTGACCCTGTTTCGAAAAAAACAAAAACCAAAACAAACAAAAAAGAAAGAGCAAAAGTTAAATAAGTGCCATTATAATGACTCTTAGACTCTTATCACTGGGGCAATAAGATGGAGAATTCATATATACATATATACACATATATGTATATATATTCCAAAACATTTTTTTCCCATAGGACCAAACTCAAGTTATTAGGCTTGCACAGTTTCTCTACCTACTGAGCCACCTCATTAGCTTTTCATTTCTTATTCCTTATGCAAATATTTATTCATATCCTCTCCTTTTCCCAAGGGTAGTATATGAACTTTGCTTTTTCCTCCCATTTGAGTATAAAGATTCTTCCTTTCTATAGCTTCAGACTAGCCCATTGTTTGAGTATATCTCCATTTATAGAATCAAAACTCTATTGGTTGATACTTCATTTGTATCAAATAATTTTTTTTTTTTGAGACAGGTCTCCCTGTAGCCCCAGCTGGCCTGGAACTCACTCTGTAGACCAGGCTGGCAATGAACTCGCAAAGGTCCGCCTGCCTCTGCCTCCTGAGTGCTAGGATTAAAGGTGGCTGCCACCACACCAGCTTAAAGACAGTTTTTAGCCACCGCATGGGTACTGGGAATTGAACCCGGGTCCTCTGCAAGAGCAGTCAGTGCTCTTAACCACTGAGCCATCTCTTCAGCCCCGTGTATCAAATAATTTAAACAAGTATTTTAGTAAGTTTTTCTCATTAGCAGTCTCACTTTGTGGCCAGAGTATAAAGGTCAGTGTATAAAAACTAGGTGGATATAAATGAAAAGTCACAAGTCCAATTTTAGTTCCATTCTGAACTGTGGGAAGATAATCTGTGTAACTTCCTGTTTGTTCATTGATTCCCACTCTGCTGTTACTGTTTATTTCTCTAGTGCCATTAGGTTTGTTTTTTGTTTTTTTGTCTCTACTTTTCTTTCCTTGGCTCTTTCCTGATCCTGATACACCAGCCTCCTCAACTGCTAATTAGAGCTTTTTGGGAAGCTGTTAGACATGCAGATGGCCTTAGCAAAGGTTAAGTTTTTCAGTCCAGTTATGAATGAGATTGTTGCCGGGCATGGTTGCACGCCTTTAATCCCAGCATTTGGGAGGCAGAGGCAGGCAGATCTCTATGAGTTCAAGGCCAGCCTGGTCTACAAAGTGAGCTCCAGGCCAGCTGGGACTAAAAGGGAGACCCTGTCTCAGCAATTAAAAAAAAAAAAGAGTGAGATTGTCAGTTTTATTAAAAGTTTGCATCTGTGCTATTCCGAGGCTAGAAAAAATTTTATCATTGAAGTTTTAATTTGCATTTCTCTTTTTCTTTAAGAGCCATTTCTTTCTCTCTCTCAAACATATACCTTTCACTTTTCCTCTTTTCTTTCCATTAGCCACTTATGATCAAGAATCTCATTTTAATTATCTATCTATCTATCTATCTATCTATCTATCTATCTATCTATCTATCATCTATCTGTTTTTTTTTGACAGAGTGCTAGGATTAAAGGCATGCACCACCACTCCCAGCTTGTACATATCTTTCATACATATGTTTGGTAAATCAATTAGGTAAGTTCCTAAAGATGAAATCATCTGTTCAAAAACTACCTTCATTTTTAAGTTTGAGAGATTGACACTCAGATGGTCCTTCAAATTGATTCCACCAAGACTTCACTTCCTTGTTTCTCGATAACTAGGAAGGGCTCTTTAAAACAAACTATGAGATGCTTGAATACCAGGCATCCAGTTGAGAAACAGGAGAAGCAGGATTTCAAAGTCAGTGAATTTGAGTTGGAGCTCTATATGGGCTACATGACACCTTGTCTAAAATAAAGTAAAATAAAATAAAATTTGCTGTAATCTAGTGATAATAAAATACCAGTAATTGTTTTGGTTAATGTCATTTAGTAGTTCTATAGCCATCTATCTGTCTATCTCTTCAGTGTAGTCATTAAAATTCATACCATCTAGGGACTGGCTTTTACTGTTTTGTTTTCTCCTCCTTGAATCTCTTGTTTCCTCATTCTTTTTTTTTTTTTTTTTTTTTTTTTTTTTTTTTTTTTTTTTTTTTTTGAGACAGGGTCTCCCTTTAGTTCTAGCTGGCCTGGAGCTCACTTTGTAGACCAGGCTGGCCTTGAACTCACAGAGATCCACCTGCCTCTGTCTCCTACACCTGGCTGTGTTTCCTCATTCTTTGTTTTATCATTTTACTCCTTCAGGTTGTTGAAGTATATCCTCCCATATCTAAATCATAACTTCTTATAGTGAGTGAATTTTGAGTCCTTTCATGTTTGAAAATAACCCTGTTCTTTCTTAAACATTTCTGATTGTTTGGGCTACATTGGGAATTCTCTTTTTAATTTCTCTTAGAATTTTAAACAAGAGTACATTATCCAGTGTTGCCGGACTATTGCCATTTCTATTTTGTATAGTTCTTTTGCCACTCCTAGTGAAATTTTAAAGATACTGCCTTAGGAGCTGATGAGTGAGCACAACAGATTAAGGCCCTTGCTGCCAAGCTTTGCAACCTAAGCCGGATTTCTGGGATCTACAATGGTGGAAAGGGAGAGCTGACTCCTGCAAATTATTATCTAACCTTCATACATGGGCTGAGGTACACAGACATACACATGAATGTACACATATACAAATAAATATAATAAAAAAAATTAAAGGTACTACTTTTATCCTATGTCATTGTTTTAAAATTCTCTTGAAATTTTGTATGGTTTGACATTAATCTTTATTGGCCCATGAATTGAGTGAATGCTTTCATTATTTTCAGTCCTGGGAAAATTTTCCTCCCAGTTCTGGGATATAGTACTCTTTTGATAATTTTCTTGCTTCCTTGCTTCATCTCTTGTCTACATTCACTTCCTTTGTTTGGCTCTACTTATTCACAACATTTAACCAATTAAGTGATCAAGCAGATGTTACATTACATATTCAGTTGCTTCTCTTGGGAAGAAAATTCAACATATGTAGTACTTTATACTGCTAAATATAACATTCATTCATAGATAGAGTAGGGAAGGAAGAATTTTCTCTGCCCACCTTAGGTTCGCTGACTGGGCCTGCAAATTATACTGACAGAAGACACTAACAAAAGAGAAACAAAACAGAAAATTGTTAATTTGCTCCTGGTATGCACATTCAGGAGATCTCATTGGTGAGAAGCTTATATAGCAGCTCTAACACTAAGCAGTAATTTTGTGGAGACATGACAAAAGGAAAAAGAACTATGAACCTCTAGGCGTGGCATATTGTGAGAAGACAAATAGGGAAACTGCTAGTAGATAAAGGCTGGTTAGCAAAATTTGTTTGTGTAAATTATTAGTGTCATCTTGTTTCCAATGATTAAGTTTAATCTTCACCTTCTGCTAGAGAAGTGGTGGAGGTAACACTTCTACAAAGAGAATTTGTTTTGTTTTCAGTGGGAAAGGATACAGAGAACTTACTGTGTCGTCTTTTTCTCAATTGCTTTCAGTTTAAAGTAATCCTTATGCCAGAGTGGTATATTTTAGAGTTTGTACTTTGACCCCCTTTATTAGAATTTGTGGAAAACTGAGTCAAGTGTGATGACTCACACCTGTAATCCCAGCAGCTAGGAGGCTGATATATAATACTGTCAACTTGACAGGATCTAAAAATTACTTAGGAGGGGGCTGGAGAGATAGCCTAGTAGTTAAGAGCACCAACTGCTCTTGCAGAGGACCCGGGTTTGATCCCCAGCACCCACATGTCGGCTAAGAACCGTCTGTAACTCCAATTCCAGGAGAACTCCAGTTCCAGGGGAATCTGAGACCCTCTTCTGACCTCCGCGGCATTGCACGACACAGGTGCACAAACCTACATGCAGACTGTACATTCATACACATACAAAAATAAATAAAATTTTAAAAATAAATAAATAAAAATTACTTAGGAGGCAAACTTCTGGGCCTACCCATGAGGGGTTATCCAGAGTAGCCTAGCCTCTGGGTATACATGTCAGTGATTATCTAGATTAGATTGAGAAGAAGGTGGGTGGTACCATTTCATGTATTGGGATCCTGGACTAAATAAAAGAGAGAGAAAATATCTGAAAACTACAATTTATTAGTGTTTCCTCAGTGTGACCAGCTTCCTCAGGTTCCTGCCACCAAGACTTCTCTGCCATGATGGACGGTATCCTCAAACTGTGGGGCAGAAATAAACCCTTCCTTCCTTAAATTAGAAAAAAAAAATTATGTGTATCAGTGTATTGCCTGCTTGTATGTAAATATACCCCTGTCATGCAATGCCCATGGAGGTCAGAAGAGGGTTTTGGATTTCTCTGGAACTGGAATTAGAGACAGTTGTTAGCTGGAAATTGAGCCTGGGTCCTCTGCAAGAATAGCCAGTACTCAGCCGGGTGTGGTGGCGCACGCCTTTAATCCTAGCACTTGGGAGGCAGAGGCAAGCGGATCTTTGTGAGTTCAAGGCCAGCCTGGTCTACAGAGTGAGTTCCAGGACAGCTGGGGCTATAGGGAGACCCTGTCTTGAAAAAGGCCAAAAAAAAAGAAGAAGAAGAAGAATAGCCAGTACTCAATCGCTGACCCATCGACAGCACCCCCTTCGATTATTTTTGTCAGGTATTTTGTTTCAGCAATAAGAGAAGTAACTAATACAGAGGCTGAGGGAGGAGAATTGCTGTAGTTTTGAAGCCTTGCCTGGTATACATAGTGAGTTCCAGGCCATCTTGGGCTATATTGTGAATACCCTATAGCTGGGTCAAAATGGTGGTAGTATAGGAGTGGGAGATGGACTGGAGAACTGAATATGTGGAGGTCATCTATAGCAATAAAAAATGATACTGTCCTCAAAGCTTTCTTGTGAAAATTCCATGAATTTCTAGGATGGAAACAATGTAGTCATAGTTATCATATGAAACTTATTTTGGGTAAAGTAGTAGAAATAAAAATATAAAATCTGCTTATAATTTTGAAATTTACTAACAATTAGAAAGATTTAATAGGTTCCCTAGATGACAGATATCAGTGAAAAAGAACATGGATTGCAAGTCCTCTTATCAGTGCAGGCAATAGTCTAAGCCCTGAGACCTTCCTGTTGGAAGTGCCAGTGCACTTGAGCATTACAAAAGAGAGGGGAACAGAAAGTACACAAAAAGGAGACAGAAAGGCACTTTTATTTTAGACTGAGGAAATTTTTTACCAAAGTGTGGAAGAAGGGAAAATTGAGGAGTGCCCTGAGTCCTAGCTAGTGCTATCATACCCTACTAGCTGGTAGCAGACTGCCAGAATCAGAGTCTTAGATTCCTGCGCACACACAGGGCTGAGGATGTAGATTGAGGCAGAGTACTTGATTGCTATGCTCAAGGCCCTAAGGTTTAATCTCAGTAGTATAAAACATAAAAATTTAAAAGTAAAACGTATTTGCAATTGAACTAAAAGTTAAAAAAAAATTACACTGGGTGTGGTGGTGCACACTTTTAATCCCAGCACTCTAGAGGCAGAGGCAGGTGGACCTTTGTGAGTTCAAGGCCACCCTGGTCCATATACTGAGTTCCAAAACAGCTGGAGCTATAGGGAGACCCTGTCTCAAAAATACCAAAAAAAAAAAAAAAAAATCCCAACATTTTTGGAAGAGAAAGAGCAATAATGTCTCATATTTTGAACCTCAGGGACTAGAATAGTGAGATTATTAAAAATAAGAAACAAAAGGTGAATTACTTTGAAGATTAATGAGGAGAGAGAACTCTTTCTTTAAAATAGTGGCGCACGCCTTTAATCCTAGCACTTGGGAGGCAGAGGCAGGTGGATCTTTGTGAGTTCAAGGCCAGCCTGGTCTACAGAGTGAGTTCCAGGACAGCTGGGGCTCCAGGGAGAACCTTCGAAAAGACCAAAAAAAAAAAAGGATTAAAAGAATAAGAAGATGGGTGTCAGGGTTGCATGCCTTTAATCCCTGTACTTAGGAGCTAGAAGCAGGTAGATCTCTGTGAGATCCAGGCTAGTCAGGTCTACACGGTCAGTTCCAGGCCAGTGGGGGCTAGTACAGAGAAACCCTGTTTCGAGTGGATGACTATACAGATAAATTTTGATTAAAAAATTTATATAGTACTCTCAGTGAAAATAGACTAATGACTAACACAAACTCCTGAGAGATAGGTGTATGTAGAATCAACAAAAATCTTCAGGACCCACTGGAAATTTGTGATAATGCCAATAGGAATAATTGTACTAATGCTAATAGGACAAGAGCATGCCCATGAGTCTGTTATCCAGAAAGTAGCATTTGGAGTCTCCTCCTTTAGCTGGAAACTTTTAGGTTATATGAAAATATTTAAAAGGGGCTGGAGAGATGGCTCAGTGGTTAAGAGCACCGACTGCTCTTACAGAGGACCAGGATTCGATTCCCAGCACCCACATGGTGGCTTAGAACTGTCTTTAACTCCAGTTCCAGGGGAATCTGACACCCTCTTATGATGTCCTCAGCACCGCACAACACAGGTGCACCTACCTACATGCAGACAGTACACTCATATGCATTAAAGAAAAAAGAAAGAAAATATTTAAAGGATTAAAATGTTGAGCAACACTGATAATGAAAATCACTTTAAATTTTTTGTATTTGTCCTTCAATGTGTTTGAGAATGCTGAGGTGTGGCTGTGTCCCTGAGGGACCTAACAAAAGGTTAGTTAATTATAATCAGCTGTTGGAACACACTGTTCTGAACAAAGTATTATTCACTTGGTACCTATTTTAGTGGTTCATCTGTAAGCGTATGAAATTACCATTTAACTGTTTTCATAACCCACATTTTAAAAGAATATTCATTATATATATTTAAAATACATAGCTCTAAAATACGCCTTTCCTCCCTACTCACCCTGGTCCCCAGAGTGATCATCACTGTTGACAGCTTGTGCTCCATTCCAGAGAAATTTGGTTTGTGTGTACATTAATTGTGTACATGTATATATTAATATTTGTATCTTGACAGTGTACTCACACCATGTATTTAAAAAAAATTTTTTTTTATTTTATTTATTTCTGTATGTGTATGAATGTACTGTCTGCATGCAAGTTTGTGCACCCGGAGGTCAGAAGAGGGTGTCAGATTCCCCTGGAACTGGAGTTCTCCTGGAACTGGAGTTTCAGACGGTTCTCGGCCGCCATGTGGGTGCTGGGGATCGAACCCGGGTCCTCTGTAAGAGCGGTCGGCGCTCTTAACCGCTAGGCCATCTCTCCAGCCCCTCACACCATGTATTTTAAAGCCATTTCATTTACATCTTTGCCTAGTAGATTGTCTAAAATATTGTCTCTTTTCCTTTGGACACCTGCTGTATTTCTTTTATATGGTAATGTGTGTATTTTAAAAATACAAATTCCAAATGCCTGTTTTGTTTCTAAACTAAATTTTTATTTCACTCCATTTATATTGGATTAAAACAGCCAAAAACATCCCCTCAACCCTTACATTCCCTCCCCTTTTTTTCTGAGACAGAGTTTAACAATGTATCCTGGCTGGCCTAGAACTCACTGTGTAAACTAGGCTGCCTCTAACTTGTTGATGATCCTCCTGTCTCTGCCTCCAAGCACAGAATTACAGGCCAGTGCCACCATACCCAGCAGCATCAGCCACCCTCAACCCTTCCCCTCATTCCCCTGCTTCCCCTCCTCCCCTTTCCTCTTCCTTTCTTTCCTCTTATCTCCTTCTTGGTTTCGTGTAGTCCAGTTTAGCCTTGAACTTCTGATCCTCCTGCTTTCACCTTGTGAGCGCATATGCTGCCAGACGTTTATGCATTGTTGCAGATCAAGCCCAGGGCTTTGTGAATGCTAGGCAAACACTCCACTAACTGAGCTACATCCAGCCCAGCTTCATGTGTTTATTTTTTTTGTGTGTGTGTGCGTGTGTGCGCGTGTGTGCGTGTGTGTGTGTGTGTGTGTGTGTGTGTGTGTGTAGAACACAAATCAGAGGACAATTTCTGGAGTTTGTTCTCTCCTTCCCTCTTTAGGTGGGTTCCATCTTGCCTGCCCAGCTTCATTTTTAGATGAGATTGGGTACATTTCAGGATAGTACAACCATAGACAAGCTTCTTTTTTTTTTTTTTTGGTCTTTTTCAGACAGGGTCTCCCTGTAGCCCCAGTTGGCCTAGAACTCACTCTGTAGACCAGGCTGGCCTTGAACTCAAAGAGATCTGCCTTCCTTTGCCTGCCAAGTGCTGGCATTAAAGGGATGTACCACCAGACCCGCAACAAGCTTAATTTTTAATGTAAGCTTTTTGTCTGTCTTAAATGGCGAAGAGATGGGTTGCGGTGGTGCACACCTGTAATTCCAGGGCTTGGGAGGTAGAGGCAGGAGGATCAGGAGTTCATGGAAATATCAGTCACATTTGTTGGTGTTAAGTATATCTGTGTGCTGGGAGTGGTGGCACAAGCCTGTAATCCTAGCATTCAGGAGGCAGAGGCAGGCGGATCTCTGTGAGTTCGAGGCCAGCCTGGTGTACAGAGCGAACCCCAGGACAGCTGGGACTAAAGGAAAATCCTGTCTCAAAAAGATGGGAAAAAAAAAAAGGATATGTTTGAATAGTGTTTTTGGTTTTTCTTGCTTGGCATAGTCCCACAGTTTTTCACCACTAGGGGGCACACCTGTATTTGGTTTTAGTAATCCGTTCATAGTGGATTCAGAATTAATTTTCATATTGGTTTTCTTTTTGGCTTGTGTCATAAAATGAGTAACATCTTCATACAGGGATCACTTTTTATTAGGTCTGTATACAAGTAAGCAATTTTGACGTTAAAGGCTATTTTGTGCTAAATGCATACAAAGAAAAAGAGGTCTTGGAGAAATGGGAAAGGATTTTGCAGGTTTTCAATCTCATTATTACCTTCTGCTTCTGCAACAGTATATCCTCACCCTAAAGGGAGCAGGATGAGCATGTAGGTCAGTATAGAAAAGCAGAGAATAGAAATCGACCCACACCCCACCATACATTGAATTATGTTTTGACAAAGGAGCCAAAGTAATTCAGTGGGGAAGGGATATTCTCAGCAAATGGTGCTAGAACAATTAGATAGAGATCTATTTAGAAAAAAGTGATCCTTAACCCACATCTCATTCCATGTAAAGGAATTAGCCAAAAAATAGGTCATAGACTACAGGAGAAAAGCAAAGAAGAAACGTCTTCATGACCTTTATGTAGCTGAAAATTTCTTAGTACACACTAAAGAAAACTGCAAGAAAGGCTGGGGAGGTGGCTCAGTGAATTAAACACTTGGAGGAACTTAGATCCCTAGAACCATGTAAAGCCAGCTGAGGTAGTGCACCTATGAAAAGATGGAAGGTGGAGACAGGAGGATCCCCAGAAGCTCGTGGCCGGCTAGCCTGGCACCTACAGCAGGAAAGCAACAGAGACCCAGTCTCAGGGTGGAAGATGAGGCCCAATACTCAAGGCTGTCCTCTGACCTCCATGTGCCCACATCCTTACACACACATGAATATGTACACACAAATACACATACATTCCACACTAAAAATATGATAAATAAAACATCCTTATAGGGCTAGGGCTGTGTGTAAATAAGAGAAGCCTACATAGGCTAAGTTAAAATACTGAGTTCTCCAAAATTAAAAGTTATTTTCAGGCTGGGCTTGGTAGTACATGCCTTTAATCCCAGCACTTGGGAAGCAGAGGCAGGCAGATCTCTGTGAGTTTAAGGCCAGCCTGGTCTGTGTAACAAGCTCCAGGCAAGCTGGGACTAAAGGATGACCCTGTCTCAAAAAGACAAAAAAAAAAAAAAAAGTTCAAAACACAAAAAAATAAAAAGACAAGCCTTACAGGCCTTGTGAATTATTCATAATTCATGTACCAAAGAACTGGGGTCTACAATATATTAAGAAATCTTAACGGGGTATGTTCATGGTTATACATGTCTATAATCCCAGCACTTGGGAGGCAGAAGATCAGGTGTTCACAATAATAGGATATTTATTTACTTCCTTTAGGATTGTGTCTTGTTTTTCAAATCTGTCCTATGAAATGCAACATAGAATGATAGTAAGAGAAACTTTTTTTCTTTTTCTTTTTCTTTTTCTTTTTGAGTCAGGGCCTCCCTTTAGTCCCAGCTGGCCTGGAGCTCACTTTGTAGACCTGGAGAGCCTTGAACTCACAGAGATCCACCTGCCTCTGCCTCCCAAGTGCTAGGATTAAAGGTGTGTGCCACCACGCCCGGCATGAAACTTTTAAATTCTGTCTCTGCTGTTTCCTACAGGATCCCTTGTATAGATATGAGCTGTTAAAAACAACTGTAGCCAGGCGTGGTGGCGCACGCCTTTAATCCTAGCACTTGGGAGGCAGAGGCAGGCGGATCTTTGTGAGTTCAAGGCCAGCCTAGTCTACAGAGTGAGTTCCAGGACAGCTGGGCTACAGGGAGACCCTGTCTTGAAAAGACAAAAAAACAAAAAAAAAACCAAAAAAAAACAAAACCAACCGTAAACTGGGTATGGTGGCCCATGCCTTTAATCCTAGCACTTGGGTGACAGAGGCAGGCAGATTTCTGTGAGTTCAAAGCCATCCTGGTCTACATAGTGAGTTCTACCTGGAACTACAGGCAGACCATGTTTCAAAAAGACCTTAAAAAAAAAAAAGATAAAAAGACAAATGTTTTTCCCACAAAAGAGAATGACATTTCTGGAAATGTATGTTACAAATGTTTGTCACACATATGTAAAATATCATATGTAGAAGAATGTTACCACATTGGGCAGACAGGATGGCTCAGCAGATAAAAGTGCTTGCCATGAAGGCAGACAACCTGAATTTTATCTCTGGAGCTATGTGGTAGACTCCTGTAAGCTGTCCTCTCAACTCCACATATGTGTCATGCCAAATGCACATGCCCTCCCCCACATATGTGTGCACACATACACTAATAAATAAAGAAGCGAAATGGACTGGACAGTCCTTAGGGGAAATTTTCTGAAAAAAAAAAAGAATAGGAACTGAAGAGATGGCTCAGATATTAAAAGCATTTATTGCTCTTCCAAAGGACCCAAGTTCAGTTCCTAGCCCCCACATCAGGGAGCTCTCAGTCACGTGTTACTCCAGCTCCAGGAGATCAAAACCCTTTACTCGCCTCCGTGGGCACCTGCACACACATGACACACATTCACATATACACAAATAATAAATTCTAAAATAAGTAAGACTATCACAGCATTATAGTGACAAATAGTAAAAATATGAGCAGTTGAAGTGTCCATTGCTAGATGCCTGGTTAAGTATTAGGTACATCATAGAAAAGAGTGATATACAGAAGTTAAAGATAGAGGCAGCACTATTGATACTGATGGGTAAAGTTGTGAAGATAATGTTGAGGGAAAAATTGAGAGTAGAGCTGAATGTGTGAGCTGCCACCATTTGTGTAGCAGATGAGACAACCCCAACCAAAACAGCACATACCTCTTTTTAAAAATTTTTTTTTACTTAAAAAAATTTTTTTTTATTTATTTCTGTATGTGTATGAGTGTACTGTCTGCATGCAAGTCTGTGCACCCGTGTCGTGCAATGCTGCGGAGGTCAGAAGAGGGTGTTGGATTCCCCTGGAACTGGAGTTCTCCTGGAATTGGAGTTTCAGACAGTTCTCGGCCGCCATATGGGTGCTGGAGATCGAACCCGGGTCCTCTGTAAGAGCGGTTGGCGCTCTTAACCACTAGGCCATCTCTCCAGCCCCATAAAACAGCACATACCTCTTATGCAGTCTCTAGAAAGGAACATACAGGCAAGCTTTCCTCTAGAGAGAATAATCAGATGCTGATGGAAAGTGGAACAGACTGAGTTTTCACAGTAAACTTTGTATCTTTTGAACTTTGTGCCATGAACCTTTGATACCTAGTTTAAAAAAAATAATAATTCAGATTTTAAAAACCTATTTTATAGGGTTGTCAGAAGGATTAAATGAGTTTCTCTCTATATGGAGTGGTTGGTACATATTAAGTCTGTAACACCAAATGACCTTTGTTACTGCCCCTTTCCTCCCAGTTCTTTAAACTAGTATTTGGAAAGATCCCAGGTTTTATTTTCTTCACATAGGCTAAGAATTGTCAACTTCAATTTGTATACCAAATTCGCACAAGTATATGTTTCTATCAGATTTCTAGGTTCTAGAAACTAAGCTTGTTTTTTTCATCAGATTTTCTAAAGAGGATCTATTGAGTCTAAAAAAGTTCCAACATATTAATCTCTTGTGCTGTTTTGTCTCTTTCACTGAAAATACTCTGCCATGAGATACTTTTCTCCTATGTCTATGAGGAGACTGTTAGCTGTGGGGTTTTTTCCTCCACATAAGTTTTATCTTCTCTGTATCTGAGTATGTTCTAAGTATATTATGTTTGGGAGAGGTAATTTAAGCTCTCTGGATCTCAGTTTTTCACCTGTGAAATGATCTTCATGAACTTTGGAGTCTTTTCTACATTTACCATGTATGGACTTTAAAAATTAGAACTATTAAGCTGGGCGTGGTGACCCACGCTTTTAATCCTAGCACTTGGGAGGCAGAGACAGGCAGATCTTTGTGAGTTCAAGGCCAGCCTGGTCTGCAGAGTGAGTTCCAGGACAGCTGGGGCTATAGGGAGACCCTGTCTCGAAAAGACCAAAAAAAAAAAAAAATTAGAACTATTGGGGCTGGAGAGATAGCCTAGCGGTTAAGAGCACCGACCGCTCTTACAGAGGACCCGGGTTTGATCCCCAGCACCCACATGGCGGCTAAGAACCGTCTGTAACTCCAATTCCAGGAGAACTCCAGTTCCAGGGGAATCCGAGACCCTCTTCGGACCTCCTCGGCATTGCACGACACGGGTGCACAGACCTACATGCAGACAGTACATTCATACACATACAAAAATAAATAAAATAAAAAAAAATTAGAACTAGTGTTATAAACCAAGAAAAACCCGTATGCTAAGAATAACCCTTGGGATTAAAATGGAAAGATGCAAATCAAGAAATATGATATGGAAATAACATACAGTATACAATTTTAATATAGGTACAATGTAATAGACTGGTGCAACTTAGCCTTTCTGGGTGCTTAATGACCATACTTAACACCCATACCAATTTGGCCGAGGGACCTAAGGGATAACTTTATTCCTTGCCCTCAGAGTTCAAATAAGTCTTAGGGGATTATGCATGGGGGCATCTCTTGAAATTTCCTGCAGGGGCTGGAGAGATGGCTCAGCGGTTAAGAGGGCTGACTACTCTTGCAGAAGACCCGGGTTCAATTCCCAGCACCCACATGGCAGCTAAGAACCTTCTTTAACTCCAGTTCCAGGGGAATCCAACGCCCTCTTCTGACCTCCGCTGCATTGCACGACAT
>VZQC01002834.1:167078-192954 GCA_009823505.1 Rhizomys pruinosus
AAAAAAAAAAAAAAAAAAAAAAGAAAGTCAAGTTTGGCTGTGAAGAAGAAGATAGAGGATTTATGTCGGAGAGACAGGAGAGACCTGAATGTATTCCTGTTAATGGGAAGAAGCCAGTAGCTACTAAAAAGATGACCAAACAGGATGGAAGGTCAGGGGTAGACAGTAGTCCCCAGTAAGGAGGGAGAATTTGTTTCAGAGCACTGGTGGGAATATTTACTTAGGGAAAAAGAATCCTCTCTCTTCCCTTGAAACAAAAGAGGAAACAAGGCATGGTGGTGCGTACCTGTAACCCTAATGCTGGGGAAGTGGGAGCAGGGGGAGCAGGAGATGGCTTAAGATCATTCTTGGTTTTATAGAGAATTCAAGGCCAGAGGGGGAGATACATAAATAAGATCCTTTCAAAAATATGAGGGAGATAGAATATAAATGTGTATAAGTTTATAGATGTTGGTAGTAAGACATTGAAAGCCCATTTTCCATGAAATAATTTTAGTGTATGTGGTGTGTGTGTGTGTGTGTGTGTGTGTGTGTGTGTGTGTGTGTGTGTAATTAGATTAGTAAAGGATAGAAGTTACAGTTGTTATGTTGAAACAGAGTCTCATGAAGCTCGGGTTGTCCAGAACTTGGCTCAGGATGACCTTGAATTTCTGATCCTCCTGCTTCCGCCTCTGGAGTGCTGAGATTAAAGTCTCCCTGTGTGCCACTACCCTGGTTTAAAGGAGTTGTGGGAATTGAACCTAGGCCCTCTCTTATGCTAGGCTGGCACTTTACCAGCTGAGTTACATCCCTAGCACTAGATTTATTGATATTTGAGAAAAGAATATTTGGCAGCTGGTACAGAGACAAAAAGAAAAGGCTTAAGTAAGAAAATAGTACAGAATCACTGAGTTATATTGACTTATCTGTGTGTCTGAATTTGTTTTCAGCAACTAGACACTCTGAGTGTAGGTATGGCTTCTTAAGTAGTCTTGCAGTGAATATGGCTCGTTATGTCTTTACTGTGGACATTAAGACCTTCTCTTGCAGCCAAGTATGGATTCCTGTTAACAGTACAATGTCCACATTAAGATTGGCGGTGGGAGGGGTGGTGTTGTTTTGTTTTTGTAGTGCTAGAGATCAAACTCAAGGCTCCATATATGCTAGGTAAGATCTACCATTGAGCCACATCTACAGCCCATGGCAGAGGAGCTTGACTAGATTGTCTTTATCCTCTAGAGAACTGTTCTTAGAAAAAAATTAAAATGATTTATGAACTTCATGAGAGGTGTTTGTAGCCCTTACGGGTAAAATTGCCTTATAACCTTTATAGAGTAAATTTGTCTTTGGGATAATCCAGAACATGGTACACAACAGCAGCTAGTCCTCATTATGTGCACATTGCTTATTTGCAAATTTACCTTACTCATGAAAATTTATGTGCAGCTCAAAATACTCATGGTCTTCTTAGGATCCTTCATGGATATGCCTGAGTGGCAAAAAAAAATTGGGTCATACATAGCCGGGCGTGGTGGCACACGCCCTTAATCCTAGCACTTGGGAGGCAGAGGCAGGCAGATCTTTGTAAGATCAAGGCCAGCCTGGTCTACAGAGTGAGTTCCAGGACAGCTGGGGCCACAGGGAGACCCCATCTCGAAAAGACCAAAAAAACAAATAAAAATTGGGTCACAGTTGAGGTCAAACAAGACAGTGCTATATCTTCTTGTCTTAATCTCTTAGTAGGAAATGAGCACCATTTTCATGATCTAGCTAATGCCAACTGGTTTGGATTTGGGTTTTGGGGTGTTTTTGTTTCTTTTGTTTTTGTGATTTTACTGTTCAAAATGACCTTTGGTTAAAATGTTGTCTAGTGTCCCTAAAACACAAAAGGCCCATGATGTGCCTTATCAAGAACGCATGTACTAGATAAATGTATATTGTTGTTACGACTATAGGTTTGAACTTAAGACAATGTCTTTTGATGGAAATACCCATAGAGCTGGGAATGTAGCACAATGACAGGGTATTTAATTTATATGCCTAGTATGCATATATCATTGGTTTAATCTCCAGAACAGAAACAAAACCCCAAATAATCAGAAATACTCCTAAAACAAGGTTATCCTCTACTTGATCACATGAGCCTAACCCTGTGTTTATTTCCCCTAGAAGCAGTTTTTCATTATTGCCAAGTTCAATATTCATCCAGCTTTATAGAATGTAACTGCCTTAAATAATAAGAATCAGGGGCTGGAGCGATGGCCTAGCGGTTAAGAGCGCCGACCGCTCTTGCAGAGGACCCGGGTTCGATCCCCAGCACCCACATGGCGGTCGAGAGCCGTCTGAAACTGCAATTCCAGGAGAACTCCAGTTCCAGGGGAGTCCGACGCCCTCTTCTGACCTCCGCGGCATTGCACGTCACGGGTGCACAGACTTGCGTGCAGACAATACATTCATACACATACGGAAAATAAATTAAAAAAAAAAAAAAGAATCAATGTGCTTTGAATATTTATCTCCAGATTTTTGTTTGTTTTGTCTTTTTGAGACAGGGTCTTCCTATGGCCCCAGCTGGCCTGGAACTCACTTTGTAGACCAGGCTAGCCTGGAACTCACAGAGATCTGCCTGCCTCTGCCTCCCAAGTGCTAGGATTAAAGGCGTGTGCCACCACGCCTGGCTTAAAGGAAGTTCTTAGCTGCCATGTGGGTGCTGGGAATTGAACCCGGGTCCTCTGCAAGAGCAGTCGGTGCTCTTAATCCCCAAACCATCTTTCCAGCCCCTATCTCCACAGATTTTAAAGTATCAAACACATTATTAGCTTGGTCATCAACACAAGTTTCAGAAATTGGCTATTGATTTATTTGAGTGACGGAAGAAATTCACTCTGCAATGCTGAGGATTAAATCTAGGGCTTATATGTACTAGGCAAGTGCTGTCTGCCACTGATCTTCATTCTTAGGTCATCTGTAAGATTCACGACAATGTTTGCTTCTTGTATTTTTATCCTCATATATAAAAATAGCTGCTTTCTAATCATGATTATGCTTGATTGATTTGCTTTGGAGCTCATTGGATTATTGTATATTTGATTATCAAGGGAAAAGGTGGAAAACCAAAGAAGTTTAAAGAGTAATCACATTTTATTTTTTGGCAGGAAAGAGGTAGGTAGAACATAACAGCTGCTATGAGGTAAGTTGCCAGATGCATGGAATTTGAATATTGGGTTAAAAGCATGGGCAATCCTCAGGGCTGGACAGATGGCTCAGTGGTTCAGAGCACTGGCTGCTCTTGCAGAAGACTCAGGTTCAGTTCCCAGTACCTATATTGTTCCTTTACAGTGGTTCAAGGAGATGCAGTGCCATCTGATGTCCATGGGCAGTGCATGCAGGAGTGTGCTTACATACACGCAGGCAAAACACTCATACATATTTTTTTAAGTGGCAATCCTGCTAGTTCTTTCTTTCCATTCTTTTTCTTTCTTTCCAACATAATCTGGAGTTCAACACTGTAGCTTCTTTAAGCTTGACCTCAAATTCCTCTCATTTGTGTCTACTACATTCTCCCTTGAATGTATCAGTTATACAGAGTGAGCCATTTTTAATCATATTCTGCAGAGATACTGCTGCCCTATTTAGAAATTCACTGTGGTTGCTGTTTATCTATTTCTTTCTTTTTTGGGGGAGGGGTCTTTTCAAGACAGGGTCTCTCTGTAACCCCAACTGTCCTGGAATTCACTCTGTAGACCAGGCTGGCCTTGAACTCACAAAGATCCGCCTGCCTCTGCCTCCCAAGTGCTAGGATTAAAGGCGTGCGCCACCATGCCCGGCTCCTGACTCTCTCTTTAAAGCAGTTATTTCTTTATCCCCCTCAATACCCCCCCACCAATGCCATTCATCCCATGTGAGATCTCATTATCAAATCTATAAAGCTGTCTTTTTGTTCCTTTTTCTTTCTGTTACAAAGCAAGAACATTAGGGCATATATCTTAAGGACATATATCTGTCTACCACACATTTATTTTTCTCTTAATATAAGAGCAATATTCTACATTCTTATTGTAGAAAAATTAGAAAACATACCAGCAATTCAAGAACTGTTCAGGTCCTAACAGCCTCCTAATGGAGATACTCTACAGTTGGCCTTCCATATTCTCTGGCTCCACATCTGTGGATTCACTGACTGCAGACTGAAGAAATTAAATTAAAAATTTTGCCTAGGGGGCTGGGGATATGGCTCAGTGATTAAGAGCAATGATTGCTCTTCCAGAGAACCTGGGTTCAAGTCCCAGCACCCACATGGCAGCTAACAACCACCTGTAACTCCAGTTCCAGGGAATCTAAAGCCCTCTTCTGGCCTTCTGGGGCTTTTCACAACAGGTATGCACCTGCATACATGCAGGCAAAACCCTCCTACACATAAAAATAAATAAATCAAAAAAATTTTAATGTGCCTGAGTACTGACATATTTTCCTCTTATTATTCCCAAAACAGTACAGTGTAACAACTACTTACATAGCTTTTACTTTGTTTTTGTTTTTGTTTTTGTTTTTTTGAACTTAATATGTAGACCAGGCTGTCCTTGAACTCACAGAGGTCTGCCTGCTTCTGCCACCTGAGTGCTGGGACCAAGTGTGTGTGCCAAGCCAGGTGTGGTGGCGCACACCTTTGATCCTAGCACTTGGGAGGCAGAGGCAGGTGGATCTTTGTGAGTTCAAGGCCAGCCTGGTCTACAGAGTGAGTTCCAGGACATCTGGGCTATAGGGAGACCCTGTCTTGAAAAGACCAAAAAAAAAAAAAAAAGAAAAATGTGTGTGCCACCATGCCTGACCATAGCCTTTACATTTTATTATATATTATAAACTATCTAGAGATGATTCGAAGTATAATGATAAGTGTTCTACATAAATACTATACCAGTTTATGTTAGGTTTGATATGGGAAAGGGGGGTCCTGGAACCAAGCCCCATCCCCAGTATTGAGGGGTGAGCTCTTCTTAGTCCATGTTAATTAAGGCACCCAGAAAGTCTTACCAGAAGTCACGGACAAAGCTGGGCATGGTGCCATAGTCTGTAATCCTGGCATTCAGGAGGCTGATGGCAGGAGAATTGCCACAAGTTTGAGGATAACCTTGGCCACATAGTCATACCAGGCCATTCAAAGCTGATTATAAAACTTTATCTGTATATAAAACTCATACACATTAAAATAAAGTAAAACTTTATCTTAGGAAGATAGATTAACAGATAAGAGAAATATCACCTTCCCCCAAAAAGAAAAAAAAAAAAAAGGTGAAAAGGAATGCCAAAAGGCTCTGAGGGAAGTTGTTTAGTTTCTCTGGATCTTGGCTTCTGAGGTTATAACATGTACCACCACATGTAAACATAGGGCTTTATGTGTGCTAAGCAGGCACTTTACTGTTGAGCTACATAGTCACCCTAAACTAAGAATAGCCTTTAAAAGACACTGAAAAGAGCCAGCTACATATTTTATAATATTTATATGACATTCAAAATAGGCTGATCGATGTGATGGAGCTAAGGGTAAAAGTAACCTTAAGAAGAAGAGGAGATGGTTGTGGTGGTACACACATTTATTTATTTATTTATTTATTTATTTATTTATTTATTTATTTTTAATGTGTATGAATGTACTGTCTGCATGTAGGTTGGTGCACCCGTGTCGTGCAGTGCCGCGGAGGTCAGAAGAGGGTGTCAGATTCCCCTGGAACTGGAGTTCTCCTGAATTGGAGTTACAGACAGTTCTTAGTGGCCATGTGGGTGCTGGAGATGGAACCCGGGTCCTCTGCAAGAGCAGTTGGCGCTCTTAACTGCTAGGCCATCCCTCTAGTCCCCGGTGGCACACGCCTTTAATCCTAGCACTTGGGAGGCAGAGACAGGCGGATCTTTGTGAGTTCAAGACCAGCCTGGTCTACAGAGTGAGTTCCAGGACAGCTGGGGCTACAGGGAAACCCTGTCTCGAAAAGACCATAAATAAATAAAATAAATAAAGAAGGAAAGAAGGGAGGCCATTTAACTAAGCACAAAGAAAAGGCTGCATGGTACTGGGCATGTTCCTATCTGTGAGTGGTGACATAGCTCTGTTAATTTTAAATTTTTTATCAATTTATAGCCTTTTGATTTTATGTAGCTTTTTATGTAGATAAGTTATGCTTCTAGAAAGATTATTTTAAAAGAAAACTGTGGTAAAAAAATCTACAATGTACATTTATTTACTGACAATGCACTTCATTATTTTTACCTTCCACCTTCAACAACCAGTTCTGTGATAAAATTGAGGGACGTGAATGCCAGTTCCTTCCCATTCTGGTTGTTTTCTAGTTTAAAACATTTTCAAGGTGAAATTTGACTTCTCTTTGAGAGCAGTTTTAGCTGGTGGTGCTGCAGCACACTGAACCCTGACCTAAGTAGATCTGGATTTGCTATGTCATGAGAATTAGGGATTTTAAGTCCATCATACTCCACTCCCAGGTTCTAAAAACTTAGCAGGAAGTGAAGACAGTAGCTTGGTGCTGGCTTTAGTACACTGCAGTCTCTAAATTGCCTGATGGCTTAATGAGAAACCCTGGTTAGATTAGTCAGGGACAAGAAGGTATACTTAGCTGAACTAGTTATAATTTTGTTATAGTTGTTTCTATTTATGTTTTTGCCATTTATTATTCATACTATTTTCCCTTCTTTTCCTTTTTACCATTGAGATGCCTGTCCTGTATTTTATTATTTTGAATTTTTTTCTGAGCTAGCTATTTATTCCTAGCAGCACATCTTCATCATTTGTACTAGATGTTGGGCATTTGAAAGACACAAATAAGCCAGGCGTGGTGGCACACACCTTTAATCCTAGCACTTGGGAGGCAGAGGCAGGTGGATCTTTGTGAGTTCAAGCTGGTCTACAGAGTGAGTTCCAGGATAGCTGGGGCTACAGGGAGACCCTGTCTTGAAAATAAAAGGAAAAAAAAAAAAAAAACCAAAAAGACACAAATAAGACAATAATCTCAGCCCTTAAATTGCTTATAATTTTAATGTGGAACTAGATAAATGGCCATTTATACTATCAACACTAATGTGTCCTTTAATAACTTGAAGAAGAATTGATCCTCTGTGCATGTGTGTGTATGTATATGGGGTGTGTGTGTGTGTGTGTGTGTGTGTGTGTGTATATATGTATGATGTGCCTGCAAATGTGGACATATACTTGTCATGGTATGTATGGGGAGGTCAGAGGACCTCAAGAATCAGTTCTCACCTTCCTTTTGCTTTGAGACATGATCTCATTTCCTGGCGCTGTGTTCCTTCCTCCAGGCTAGGTGGCGTGCAAACTTGTATATGATTCCTATGTCTCTGCCTTCCATCTTACTGTAGGAGTACTGGAATTACAGGTTTCTGCATCTGTCTTTTTATATGGGTTCCAGGGATCTGAATTCAGGTCATAAGGTTTATACAGCAAGCACTTTTACCACTGGTCCATCTTCCTGTTCAATATTTTGAGACAAGGTCTTACATATAGCTAACTATGTAGCTGAATCTGCTGCATTTGGGAGGTAAAATAGGAGGTTCAGAAGTTCAGTGTCGGGTGTGGAGAGATGGCTACGCGGGTAAGAGCAACTGACGCTCTTGCAGAGGCCCCAGGTTCAATTAAACCAGCCACCACATGGCAGCTAAGAACCAATCTTTTAACTCCAGTTCCAGGGGAATCCGGACACCCTCTTTCTACCTCTGCAGATGTCAACATGGGTGCACTACTACCTTACATCACAATGCAGTACGTTCATACACAAAAAAAGAAACTAAAAAAAAAAAAAAAAAAAGAATTTCCAATGTCCTCATCAGCTACATAGTAAGATGACATCAGACTGGGCTACGTGAGACCCTGTCTTCAAAAAGAAAAAAACGGGCTGGAGGGATGCCTAGCAGTTAAGAGCGCCGATCGCTCTTCAAGGACACGAGTGTTCCATCCCCAGCATCCCACATGGCGGCCGAGAAACATCTGTACACTCCAATTCATGAGAACTCTCAGTCCAGGGAATCTGCTACCACCCTCTTCTGACCTCCGCTTCATTGCACGATAAGGGTGGCACAGACTTGCATGCAGACAGTTAATTTCATACACATACAGAAATAATAAAAATTATAAAAAAACTTTAAAAAGAAAAAAAATACAAAAACAGTATGGGGTATATTGGGAAGCAGAGTATAGTGTATTAGCAGTAATAGTACTTTTTAAGTAGCATTGACCAAATTTCCACGGCTCCAGTTTCAGTGTTTTAACAGTTTGTAACCCTTTTTTTTTGTGGTTGCATTGGTTAGAGTCAGGGTCCAAGTGGTTTTTTAGGCTGGCCTTGAACTTAATCCCCCTTCACTATTGCTGGGTTACTGGTGTGGTATGCTACCGATGCACAACTGTGTGAAAAAAATTGTTTTTTATTGATACAATCTTTACCGTGGATTGGACCAGCACTTGGGATAAGCTAATAAAAAGCCAGACTGGGTATAGTGCTTGAAACAAAAAAACTATTACGTGTTTGTTTGGGGGAATGTATTGTGGGAGGCAGAGGCGGTGGATAGGTTAACCACTTGCCAGATCTTTGATGGCGGTTGGTCTTTGACAGTCTCCCATGTGAGTCCAGGCCAGCTGCGGCTGAAGGAATCACTTCTGAGACCAGGATGGCAAACCTTGTTGACCACAAAGTCCGTCTGTGGTCTCTGCCTCCCGTGGTAGGATGGGTAAGGAGTGTGCGCTAACCTACGAACCCACATGCCAGAGTTACTGGTTTATAGAGGTCAGAAAGCCAACTTAAGGGACTCTCTCCTTCAACCAGTATAGGTTTTGGAAATAGAACTCTAGTCATCAGGCTTGGGGACAGGGGCTTGACCCACTGACCCAATGTGCTGGCTCTCCCAGCTGTCCTTTTAAGTATTATAACTTAGTAATACCTTTGAGGTGAGAAAACAGGTACAAGAGGAGTAGATAATTTTTTTTTTGTTTTCTTTTTTTCGTTTGTTTTGGAGTAGATACATTTGTTACACAGTAAGTATGGCAATTTGGTCAAACACTCTGGTTTGGGGCAAAATGATCTCCTGATGGTTGTATGTATAATTTAAATCTTATTTTAAAAGTACAAAGGCAAGATTATTATCCTGTGTAATAACACAGTCAAAATTATATGTAGAGCCCATGTAAGGCACTGATCTGAAACGGGTTAGCGCCCGACCCAAGGCGACTAACCTCCGGTGTTAACTAATCAGAATCGTGGATCGAGACCCTCTGACCGCGCGCATTGCAAAAGAGCAATCATACCAAAAAAAAAAAGTTAAAAAATTTTATGGTAATGGTAGTGTTGCTAACCTTTTCAAACCACAAGTCTCTCCAGCTTTGAAGCCTGTAATCTTTTACCAATAATGGTGAGACTCCAGATTTGAGTCCTAAGTAAGTGGAATAAAGTCTACAGACACTGAAGGAAGGAGAAGATTCCTACAGAATGAAAGATTATGAATCCTGCTGTGTGGTAGCATTGGCAGTTCAAGTTTGAAGTGTCATGTTAGCATTTATTTGTGTAAGAACACTGCTTAAGGATAAATAAATTAGGCTGGTATTGGTGGCACACGCCTTTTAACTCGCACACTCGGGAGGCAGAGACAGCGATCTTTTAAGTTAAAGTCCAGCCTGGTCTTATACTGCAAGTTCCAGGACCAGTGGCTATAGGAGAGACCCTGTCTCAAAAAGATGAGAAGAAAGAAAAGTTTTTAAAAATTTAGAACAAGTTTTAACAATGGCGATTTAGTCCATTTATGGTGCTAAATATGACACATATTGCTTTGGGCTTGTATGGGGAAGCAGAATTACTGGTTAGGATCACGCTTTGTTCCTCATTGGTGCAGTACAGGAAGCAGAGAAGGCACCAGGATCCAAAGGATCCCTAATGACTTAACATCTTCCAATTGGACACCATCTCTTAAAGCTTCTACCACTTCCTGGTAGCACCTCAGTCTGGTGATACAAGCCTTCAGCATATCCAGACCATAACTACTTCCAACGAACTTTATAACTGAACAGATTGGTCTTTGAAGGTGATAGGAACCTTAGCCTTTCATGAACTGTGACTGGAATGGCTAAAGCAATCACAGTATTTTTCATTATGGCCTCAAAAGATGCCAAATGATGTTAGAACATAAATGAATGTTGGACTATAAAGAACCCATTCCTTTAATCTCCAAAAGCCATAGTGAAAGCAGGACCTGAATGATAGGATGCAACATTCTGTTTTTAATTAGTTAATGAGTGGTTTGTGCTTGTACATGCACATAGTGCACCATGGCATGGCATGTAGAGGTCAGAGGAACATTTTGGGAGGAGTTCAGTTCTTCCTTCCCATGATTGAGGGTCTCAGGGATAAACTTTTAAGTAACCTAGACTTGGTGGCAGGCGCCTTTATCCCAGAGCTCCCTTGCTAGTCCAGGAACACATCCTTCTATCCTTTGCCTTATGCCTTAGATTCTAGTTTCTGGGTTCATTAACTTTGGTTTGAAACTTCTACCATGTAGTGACTTCTTCACCATCTGTCTGGTGCTTTGTTGGATTTGAACTCTATAAATACTTGGTTTCTGTCTTTCCAGCCCTAAGTACATCCTCACTCTGACTTCAGGTCATCTGGTATGCCCTGAGAGATTATGATCCTATTATAGAGTTGCCACTGGTAAGTACACCACTGGCATATAGGACATTGAGCTGTCTTGGAATTAAAATGAGTTTATTCTGAGTTAATTACACATTTGGTAATTTTTTATAGAGTAGATGGCTGCAGGGGCTGTTACAGTTCTCCCAGTGTAATGTTAATGAGCGGGTCTAGAATATGCTCTAGCCAGGAGTGTGGCGACACGCCTTTATCCTAGCACTTGGGACCGGCAGAGCAGAATGGCGAGATCTTGTGTAGTTCCAGCTCAGCCTGGTCCTACAGAGTGAGTTTCCAGGACCAGACAGGGGCTACAGGGAGACCCTGTCTCTCAAAAAGAACAAAAATAAATAAATAAATAAATAAATAGAATAATAAATAAATAAGTTTGATAACTCCTCACCTACATGCTGAGAGTCTATATGTATATTAGTGTCGTCTCACTCTCTCCACTTTGTAGAGCATGCTAGAGATAAGATCTCTCTAGGATGCACTTATGATGAAGGTTCTCCCTTTCGTAAGCCAAGAGGTTAATATATACGCTTATGAAGGAAGCGTGGCGGAGAGGATAATGATAGCTTGGCTCACAAACTTTCGTTACCCTCGCTCATGTGCCTTCACAACAATTACTGTCAATTTAATATCAAACTGGAATAGTATACAGAATGCTAAACATGGCCTACATGTTATCCACCTTTTAAGTTCATACTAAATGTATGTCAAACTCTGCCCATCTTCCTCATTTAGAGTCAATACGATGGAAAGGTGGGATGAAGGTTGTAGGTTTCAAGGAAGTTAATTTTTAGTTTAAAAATACATTAAGCCAGGCGTGGGGCGCATGCTATTTAAATCCCCAACCACTTGGGAGGCAGAGGCAGAAGGACTCTGTGAGTTCAAGGCCAGCCTGGTCTACATAGAGAGTTCCAAGACAATGGGGATCCAGGGAGAAACCCTGTCCAAAAAGGACCAAAAAAAAAAGAACCACCTTAAAAAGCAAAGTGTACCTAGCGTGGCCATGGCGCCACAACGCCATTTACATTCCAGCTACAGGGAGGGGGGAGAGGAGAGGCAGGACAGATATCTCGGTGAGGATCTTTTGAAGGCAACCTGGTGCTATTGTCAGTGTAGTTCCAGGCCAGCAGGGGCTACAGGGAGACCTTTCCTAAAAAAGAACAGAAAGAAAAACTAAAAAAACAAAAGTGCGATGGTGCAGGAAGGATAGTAAAACCTACTACTGGTATCCCTTTGGGATCCTTTATATGGGAGGGCTACTGTATTTGCATCTTGTTTCTTTCTCTTCCACACCAGACCTATGGAGACAAACAGCATTCTAATTTTGATGGCTTAGTTAAAAGTTTGTCTGAGAGTCTACCTTGAATAAACAAATCCGTATGCATTGGTCGCTGGGCGGACTTGGTGGGGGGGTTGTGGTGAAGGTCGGGGGTGTCCTGACTAGCTTTAACAGACCTGCATTGGTACATTTCTGCTAGACAAAAAAAGCCCCTTAGACTTGTTGTACATCACAAGAAGCCAGCAGAGGGTGGTGTTGTCCCAGAACTTTTTTCCCAGCACTTTAGAGGTTTTGACTTTGCAAAAGTAGATCTTCATTCAAACTTCCAGGCAATAAGAATTTAACTTGAGATAGGTGGTGGTGCCGGACTCCTGCTGGGAGCAGACAGGGAGCTTCTGCATAGCTGTGTGAACTCGAAAGCCATAAGGAACTCTTTATTTCAAGGAAACGCCTGTTTATTGTACTGTTCCAAATCAAGCAGCTCTTGAGAAAGGGGAGTGCCTTTTTGACCTCGATCTTTATTGATCTTGGTATCAGCACTTCCAGTGACGTGTCCTGAGGGGCGGGAGAAAATTAGCCAGTGCTTTATACACAGGAAAGTAGGAAGCCAGCCTGTTGCTGCAGAAAGTCCCCAGAGAAGGAGGTACATTAGAGTGGGTAGCACTGAACTTCAGTGCCCTGTAGGAACCACAGTGCAAGAACTCCATTAGCTCGATTTTGGAATTTGAAGGCAGAAGGAGACTTTTAGTTTGGCTGGTAAGAGTTTGTCAGGCAGTTGACCAATGATCTTGATTTGAACAGGAGGCTTCTGTGAAAAGAGGTGCAGTGTCTCTTAGCCCCTGACTCTTTGAATCACTAAATTTGAGTCTGCATTGGGACCCTTAGGTAACCCTGGCCTTTCCAAACGANAAAAAAAAAAAAAAAAAAAAAAAGAATTTCAATGTCATCCTCAGCTACATAGTAAGATTGAAGTCAGACTGGGCTACGTGAGACCCTGTCTTAAAAAAGAAAAAAAACGGGCTGGAGAGATGGCCTAGCAGTTAAGAGCGCCGATCGCTCTTGCAGAGGACTCGTGTTCCATCCCCAGCATCCACATGGCGGCCGAGAACCATCTGTAACTCCAATTCCAGGAGAACTCCAGTTCCAGGGGAATCTGACACCCTCTTCTGACCTCCGCTGCATTGCACGATAAGGGTGCACAGACTTGCATGCAGACAGTACATTCATACACATACAGAAATAAATAAAATTAATAAAAAATTTAAAAAAAGAAAAAAAACAAAAACAGTATGGGGTATATTGGGAAGCAGAGTATATGTTATTAGCAGTAATAGTACTTTAAGTAGCATTGACAAATTTCCAGCTCCAGTTAGTGTTTTAAGTACTTGTAACCCTTTTTTTTTTTTGGTTGCTTGGTTAGAGTCAGGGTCTCAAGTGGTTTAGGCTGGCCTTGAACTTAATCCCCCTACTATTGCTGGGATTACTGGTGTGTATGCTACCATGCACAACTGTGCTGAAAAAAATTGATTGTACTTTTAAAAAAACATTGATTGGACACATGCCTTTAATCCCAGCACTTGGGATGCAGAGGCAGGCCATCTCTGAGAGTTCAAGGCCAGCCTGCTTTACATAGTGAGTTCCAGGCCAGCTGGGGCTATAAGGAGATCCTGTCTGAAAAACCAAACAAACACTGATTTACCAGTGTGTGTGTGTGTGTGTGTGTGTGTGTGTGTGTGTGTGTGTGTATACGTACATATACCACATGTGCCAGAGTACTTTTATGGAGGTCAGAAGACAACTCTAAGGACTCTCTCCTTCAACCATATAGGTTTTGGAAATAGAACTCTAGTCATCAGGCTTGGGGACAGGTGGCTTTACCCACTGACCCAACTTGCTGGCCTCCCAGCTGTCCTTTTAATTTATTAACTTAGTAACTTACCTTTTGCAGGTGAGAAAACAGGTACAAGAGGAGTAGATAATTTTTTTTTTGTTTCTTTTTTTTCCGTTTGTTTTGGAGTAGATAATTTGTTACACAGTAAGTATGGCAATTTGGTCAAACACTCTGGTTTGGGGCAAAATATCTTCCTGATGTTGTATGTATAATTTAATCTTTATTTTAAAAGTACAAAGGCAAGATTATTATCCTGTTTAACAAATAAACACAGTCTTAAAAATTATATATCTTACCTGAGGATAATCTGGTAAGTGTTGCTAACCTTTTCAAACCACAAGTCTCTCCAGCTTTGAAGCCTGTAAATCTTTACCAATAATGGTGATACTCCAATGTTGAGTCTAAAGTAATGTGGAATATAAGTCTTCAGATCACTGAGGAAGTGAGAAGATTCCTACATGAATGAGAATATGAATCCTGCTGTTGTGTTAGCATTGGCAGTTCAAGTTTGAAGTGTCATGTTAGCATTTTATTTGTAAGAAAATGGCTTAAGATAAATAAATTATGCTGGGATTGGTGGCACACGCCTTTAATCCCAGCACTCGGGAGGCAGAGACAAGCAGATCTTTGTAAGTTAAAGTCCAGCCTGGTCTATACTGCAAGTTCCAGGCCAGCTAGGGCTACAGGGAGGCCCTGTCTCAAAAAGATGAGAAAGAAAAAAAAGTTATAATAATGTTATAACAAGTTTTAACAATGGCGATTTTAGTCCATGTTATGGGCTAAATATGACCATATTGCTTTGGGCTGATGGTGAAGCAGAACTTACTGGTAGGAGCACCTTTTGTTCCCTCATGGCAGTCAGGAAGCAGAGAAGGCACCAGGATCCAAAGGATCCCTAATGACTTAACATCTTCCAATTGGACACCATCTCTTAAAGCTTCTACCACTTCCTGGTAGCACCTCAGTCTGGTGATACAAGCCTTCAGCATATCCAGACCATAACTACTTCCAACGAACTTTATAACTGAACAGATTGGTCTTTGAAGGTGATAGGAACCTTAGCCTTTCATGAACTGTGACTGGAATGGCTAAAGAATCACAGTATTTTTCATTATGGCCTCAAAGATGCCAAATGAGTTAGAAATACTGAATGTTGGACCTAGAAAGAACCAATTCTAATCTCCAAAAGACCATAGTGACAAGCAGGATTAGAAGATAGGAGCACATTCTTTTTTAATTAGTTAATGAGTGTTTGTGCATGTACATGCACATATGTGCACCATGGCATGCATGTAGAGGTCAGAGGACAATTTGGAGGAGTCAGTTCTCTCCTTCCATGATGAGGGTCTCAGGGATCAAACTTAAGTCACCAGACTTGGTGGCAGGCGCCTTTATCCACTGAGCTCCCTTGCTAGTCCAGGAACACATCCTTCTATCCTTTGCCTTATGCCTTAGATTCTAGTTTCTGGGTTCATTAACTTTGGTTTGAAACTTCTACCATGTAGTGACTTCTTCACCATCTGTCTGGTGCTTTGTTGGATTTGAACTCTATAAATACTTGGTTTCTGTCTTTCCAGCCCTAAGTACATCCTCACTCTGACTTCAGGTCATCTGGTATGCCCTGAGAGATTATGATCCTATTATAGAGTTGCCACTGGTAAGTACACCACTGGCATATAGGACATTGAGCTGTCTTGGAATTAAAATGAGTTTATTCTGAGTTAATTACACATTTGGTAATTTTTTATAGAGTAGATGGCTGCAGGGGCTGTTACAGTTTGTTAAAGTTGAAGCCGGGCGTGGTGGCGCACGCCTTTAATCCTAGCACTTGGGAGGCAGAGGCAGGCGGATCTTTGTGAGTTCAAGGCCAGCCTGGTCTACAGAGTGAGTTCCAGGACAGCAGGGGCTACAGGGAGACCCTGTCTCAAAAAGACCAAAAATAAATAAATAAATAAATAAATAAATAAATAAATAAAGTTGATAACTCCTCACCTACATGCTGAGAGTCTATAGTATATTAGTGGTCTCACTCCTCCTGTGGCTGTGGATAGATCTTCTAGGATGCATTATGATGAAGTGAAATTATAATGAAACCAAGTATATAGCTGGTACTTGTACCTCGATCATGTGCCTTACACAATTCATGTCAATTAATACACTGTAAGTTCTCAGATGTAATGTCAGTTAATACACTTTTAAGTTCTCAAATGTAATGTAAATTTCCATTTTCATTTTAGAGTCAATACAGAAAGGTGGGATAAGGTTGTAGGTTTCAAGTGAAGTTAATTTTAGTTTAAAACCTACATTAAGCCAGGCGTGGTGGCGCATGCCTTTAATCCCCAACACTTGGGAGGCAGAGGCAGGAGGATCTCTGTGAGTTCAAGGCCAGCCTGGTCTACATAGAGAGTTCCAAGACAGATGGGGATACAGGGAGACCCTGTCTCAAAAAGACCAAAAAAAAAAAGAACCTACATTAAAAAAGCAAAAGTGTAGCTGAGCGTGGCGGCACACGCCTTTAATTCCAGCTCAGGCGAGGGAGAGGCAGGCAGATCTCTGTGAGATCTTGAAAGGCCAACCTGGTCTATGTAGTGAGTTCCAGGCCAGCAGGGGCTACAGGGAGACCTTGTCTCAAAAAGACAAAAAGAAAACTAAACAAAACAAAAGTGCGATGTGTGCAGGAAGTAGAAACTACTACTGGGATCCTTTGGGATCCTTTATATGGGAGGGCTACTGTATTTGCATCTTGTTTCTTCCTCACACCAGACCTATGGAGACAAATCAGCATTTCATTTTGAGGCAGTACAGTCTTGTCTGAGAGTCTCTTGGAAACCCACACTGTCCGGGGGTTGGGGGTGGGGTGGGAAGGTGGGGGTGTTCCTGACTAGCTTTACAGCCTGCATTGTACAATTTCTGTAGCCAAAAAAGCCCCTTAGACTTGCTTGTACATCACACAGAAGCCAGCAGAGGGTGGTGTTGTCCCAGAACTTTTTTCCCAGCACTTTAGAGGTTTTGACTTTGCAAAAGTAGATCTTCATTCAAACTTCCAGGCAATAAGAATTTAATTTGAGATAGGTGGTGGTGCCGGACTCCTGCTGGGAGCAGACAGGGAGCTTCTGCATAGCTGTGTGAACTCGAAAGCCATAAGGAACTCTTTATTTCAAGGAAACGCCTGTTTATTGTACTGTTCCAAATCAAGCAGCTCTTGAGAAAGGGGAGTGCCTTTTTGACCTCGATCTTTATTGATCTTGGTATCAGCACTTCCAGTGACGTGTCCTGAGGGGCGGGAGAAAATTAGCCAGTGCTTTATACACAGGAAAGTAGGAAGCCAGCCTGTTGCTGCAGAAAGTCCCCAGAGAAGGAGGTACATTAGAGTGGGTAGCACTGAACTTCAAGTGCCCTGTAGGAACCACAGTGCAGAACTCCGCATTAGCTCTGATTTGGAATTTGAAGCAGAAGGCTTTTAGTTTGGCTGGTAAGAGTTTGTCAGGCAGTTGACCAATGATCTTGATTTGAACAGGAGGCTTCTGTGAAAAGAGGTGCAGTGTCTCTTAGCCCCTGACTCTTTGAATCACTAAATTTGAGTCTGCATTGGGACCCTTAGGTAACCCTGGCCTTTCCAAACGAGCTTTCCCTTTTGCTTCAGGACTTCCCTTGCCCAAGCCTGCACTATGGAGAAGTGGGACGGTAATGAGGGCACCTCAGCCTTTCACATGCCTGAATGGATGGTGAGTTCTCTGGTCACTTTGTTTTTCCTTCTGTTTCTTAATAACAAAGGAAGCCTTTTCTGACTGCTGACAAGGATTATCTGTAAGAAGTACCTCTGGAGATCTATTGCTGGAAAAACAGTTATTACTCTCCTGATTAACTCCTATGCACCACAGGGTGACTCCTGTTTCTTAATGGCCAGAGAAGCTAAGGAAGGGAGGTTGAGAGCTGGCTGGCCAGAGGCAGCAGATTGATTGCCTGGCTGTCTCCAAGGTGAGCGGGGACTGGCCTGTTGTGCTGGTGTATTGCATAGGTGGGATTATTCTTTGATTGCTTTGTGTTTCCCTTTGAAGTTGATGATTTGCCTTGTGGGGATAAAGAAAAAGAATATGGAGAAAGGAGGACACAAAACCAGAACTTAGGAAAATGTTGTTCTCTCAAATTTCTGAAAACATTTAAACATTTCCCCCTTATCTGTTCATTTTTTTTTCTAGTTATACCTTTCTCCAATATTCAATATATATATATATACTATATGAACTTATTATATATTATATGATAATATATATCTTCGCAAGAAACTGTAGATTTGCTTTCTTCATACAGTTCTTCCAAGTCCTTGTCTGAGGAGTTTTAGTAAAAGGATAATGAAGTTGATACTCATCTGTTTTGTAAGTACTAGCACATAAACCTGATGTTTTAGAGCTGGGCATGTAGCACAGGCCTACAATTCTAGTACTTGGGAGGTCGAAGTAGGAGGATTAGGAATTCATGGCCAGCCTCTGCTACCTAGTAAATTTGAGGCCACCCTGTGCTACAGCAGACCATGTCAATTTCAGCTTTTAAAATTTGAATTACATATTATGTTTTATTGGTGGGGTGTTGCTCGTGCCACAGCATGCATACATGCATGTGGAGATCAAAAGGCGATTTGTAGGAGTTGGTTTTGTCCTTCAACCATGTAGGTGCCAGGAGTTGTCAGGCTTGGCAGCAGCTGTTTCCACCTGCTGAGCGATCTCGCTGGCCCTCAACTGTTGATTTTTTTTTTTTTTTTTCTTTTTCGAGACAGAGTCTCCCTGTAGCTCCAGCTGTCCTGGAACTTACTCTGTAGACCAGGCTGGCCTTGAACTCACAAAGATCCGCCTGCCTCTGCCTCCCAAGTGCTAGGATTAAAGGTGTGCGCCACCACGCCCGGCTCTTCAACTGTTGATTTTTAAAAATATTTAAAAAATTTTTTTATTTATTTCTGTATGTGTATGAATGTACTGTCTGCATGCAAGTGTGTGCACCCGTGTCGTGCAATGCCGCGGAGGTCAGAAGAGGGTGTTGGATTCCCTGGAACTGGAGTTCTCCTGGAATTGGAGTTTCAGACAGTCCTCGGCCGCCATGTGGGTGCTGGGGATCGAACCCAGGTCCTCTGTAAGAGCAGTCGGCACTCTTAACCGCTAGGCCATGTCTCCAGCCCCTCAACTGTTGATTTTTAAAACTCCTTATTGTTCTAACTGGTTTCTTCTAGATTTAACTTGATATCTTGCATTTCCTTGTGGCAAAATTATTACACTATTACATTCTAAATTTTCTTTAGTGTTCATAAAATTGGGGACTTGAATGCCGGGCATGGTGGCCCATGCCTTTAATCCCAGCACTCGGGAGGCAGAGGCAGGAGTTCAAGGCCAGCCTAGTCTACATAGTAAGTTCCAGGCTAGCTGGGGCTATAGGGAGACCCTGTCTCAAAAATCCCAAAAGAATAAATAAATAAGTAAATCAGGGAATCGAAGAAATAACTGAAGTAATCAGATTAAATATATGAGTAGACCTAACAAAGGTCCAGTGGAGAATTCTACCTGTCAGTTGTTTTACAGTTATTATATGTTCTTATAAAGGCTACTATTGTTGTTGCTCTTAGTTTTTTAAAGAATTGTGCTTAATTTTAAAAATATTTGATGAGAAAAATTATTTATCCATAAGATTATTTCAAATATAGTGATTTAGATTAATAGAAATGATTCATTTACTAATTCTGGCTAGTTTTTAAACACTGTTTTTATTTTGCATATTTTTCAAATCTCCAGCCCTTACTAATAAGAAGGGCAATAAGAAATTTATTTTTTTAGAGGAGGGACCACACTAAGGTATTAAATTTTAGAGTTTAGAGTATTGCAGAAAAATTCTGTTGGACATAAATGTGCCCCTCAGAGTTAGTAAAAGTTTTCTAGTAACTTATATTCTGTAGGTAACAGGTAACAGTCCTCAATGTTTTCCCTGCTGACACGTCTTTTCAAAAAGCTGTTTCTTTTTTTATTAATGTTATTTATTTATTTATTTAATTTTTTGTCTTTTCGAGACAGGGTCTCCCTGTAGCTCCGGCTGTCCTAGAACTCACTCTATAGACCAGGCTGGCCTTGAACTCACAAAGATCCACCTGCCTCTGCCTCCTAAGTGCTAGGATTAAAGGCGTGCACCACCACGCCCGGCTATTATTTTATTTTTTTTCTTTTTGGTTTTACACTTTTTTTGGTATTTTTGAGACAGGGTCTCCCTTTTAGTACCAGGTGTCCTGGAGCTCGCTCTGTAGACCAGGCCGGCCTCGAACCCACAGAGATCCACCTATCTCTGCCTCCCGAGTGCTGGGATTAAAGGCATGCACCACTACGCCCGGCTATTATTATTTTTTTATGTGTATGAATGTACTGTTTGCATGTAGGTTGGTGTACCCGCGTCGTGCAATGCCTCAGAGGTCAGAAGAGGGTGTGGGATTCCCCTGGAACTGGAGTTAAAGACGGTTCTTAGCTGCCATGTGGGTTCTGGGAATCGAACCCAGGTCCTCTACAAGAGCAGTCGGTGCAAAAAGAGCTGTTTCTAAATCTTGATTTGCCTTCCTCTGTTTATGTGAACAGCCAAACTGCCCTAAAGAGTTAGGACTGTTGCTTAAAGGGTGTAACCACAGCTTCCTAGTTTTTAGAAGACATTTTAAAATAAAGTATAGCTTAGTTCTGCTCTATTATTTAATATGATGTCTCTCACTTAGCAATTTCTTGGCCATTTGTCTCAGAAACCAGGAAGATACCTTTGATCAGTAGCTTTTGAAAAACAGTGAGACACAGTAGGGAGAGGCTTTTCTTCAATGCCATTGGCTCATTTGCTATCTTTCTTTGCCAAAGACTTTTGAGGCTTTCTTTCAGATACCACACAAGTCATTAACTTCTGACCTGGTCTGAAGGTGACCCCTGTAGCTGTTTAACCAGCAATTAGCCACTGAGCTCCTCCAGCATTTCCCTGTACATCTCCAGTTCACTCCTATAGACTGCAGAAGTACCTTTTAGTCCCCCAAGAGAAGGCTCTGGAGCTAGCTCCCATGCGGGGCCAAAATATCAAGAAAGTTTGAACAAATATCTGCCTCACATTTCATGCACATTAGTGTAATGAACTCAGCTCTGAAACTGTCCCTACTACCAAAGGAAACAGATTATGCACAAGCTTTTTCAGAAGGAACATACATATAGCAGAGAAGGTACATCTTTTCCCTTTCCCCCTTCCCTTGTTAGTAATTACTAGCAGCAGGGGACTCTTTTGCTCCTGGGATCAGAATACCACTCAGGCCACACCTGGCAGCTGACATCCCAGAGTCCTGCAGAAATACAAGCCAGGAGAGAACCCAAAGCCCAAGAACTGACAGGGTTCTGGTGACTTCTGTTAAGACCTCTGCTTCATCTGTTTTCCTGTAAAGGATTTTCTTAGCCTTATTCAGGCAGTTGGAAGGTTGGAAAACATTTCAGATTTTATTAATATATTTTATTTTCCCTGAGAACCTTGACACCTTTCTGTCAGGTAAAATTCCTTGTGTAATATCCATGAAGATAGCAGTAACTAACTAACTATATATATATATATATATATATAGTCTTTTTGAGACGGTCTCCCTGTAGCCCTAGCTGTCCTGGAACTTGCTATGTAGACCAGGCTGGCCTTGAACTCACAGAGATCCACCTGCCTCTGCCTCCCAAGTGCTAGGATTAAAGGCGTGCGCCACCATGCGCAGCCATATATTTATTTTTAATATTTTCTCCTCCCGCCCAATCTGTGTAGTGCTTGGTATGTTACCATATTAAATTAAATTAGATTAACCTTCTTGAGCACAGAGTCAGTTTGTTCCACTATTTTGGGGGTTAGAAATAATCCCTTTTGTAGGTAGGTTTTTTTCAGATGTTTGGGTTGGAAATGAGAGATGTCTTTCAGGAATATTTGAACCGTATCTACTTTGCAATACCTTTATGCTGTCTGATAAGCGGTGGTGGAGGTTTGACTATAGCTCTGGGTCAGAGTTGGCACTGAAAGTAAAGACCCATTTGAGAAACTTTCTCCCAAGGAAAATATACACAAACACAGAACTTTGCATATTCTTTTTTTTTTTTTTTTCCAATATGGTTTTTAGCCACCATGTGGGTGTTGGGGATCAAACCCAGGTCCTCTGCAAGAGCAGTCAGCGCTCTTAACCACTGCCATCTCTCCAGCCCTGCATATTCTTTTAGAGGGTTATAGACATCCATGGATTCTAGAGGTTTTGGCCAGGTAGAAGTACTAACATTTTAAACTTGGGTATCATTATGTGATCCTCAAAACCCTCTTACATTCTTACTTTGTTACTACCCTTTTTTATGCGTGCCTTTGTTAGAGGGAGAGAACCCAAAGCCCCAAAACTGACAAGGTTCTGGTGACTTCTGTTAAGGCTAGGAAACAGCCTCAGGTGTTCTTCAGGTGTTGTGTTGTCCATTACTTTTTGAGATAATCACTCTCCTGGAACTCACCAACTAAGCTTAGGCTGGCTGGCTAGTAAGGTGGTCTCAGGGATCTGCCAGAGTCTACCTCCCAAATGCTGGAATTATAAATTCTAGCCACCAAGCCCAGCTCTATTTATTTATTTATTTATTTATTTATTTATTTATTTATTTATTTAGTTAGTTAGTTAGTTAGTTAGTTAGTTAGTTAGTTAGTTAGTTAGTATTTTTGAGGCAGGGTTTCCCTGGCCTAGAACTCTTTCTGTAGACCAGGGTGGCCTTGAACTCCAAGAGATCCACCTGCCTCTGCCTCCTGAGTGATGGGGATTAAAGGCATTTGCCACCACACCTGGCAAACTCAGCTCTTTTTATGTGGGTTCTGGGGATTGAGCTGGAATCAAATTCAGATTCTCATGCTGGCAAGGCAAGCACTTTACTGACTGAGCAATCTTCCTAGCCCCATATCAGTACACATTTGAGATAGATAAAGTAGAATTTGTTTTCCTCATTTTATAATTGAAGATTACAGATATTAAGAAATAAGGATACAGCTATGTACTTGAAATTGAATTACTTTCTCTTTTCTTGATCCTCTTTTATTTGATTTTGTTTTGCTTTGCTTTGCTTTGCTTTGCTTTGAGAACAAGGTCTCACATAGCCCAAGCTGGCCTGGAATGTATAGCAGTCCTCCTGCCTGTCTCCTCCTGGGTGCTGGGAGCTTCTTAAATGCCTTAATTCTGGGAAATCAGAATTAAACCTAGCTTTCCTTAGACCCTGTCTTGGTATAGGATCACCTTTATTCTATTCCTTGATGTTCTAGTTTGCTTCTCCACTGCTGTGACAAAACACTCTGACCAATACCAAATTGAGAAGGAAAGGTTTTATTTGTTTTACATCTCCCGGGTCACAGTTCATCACTTAGGGAGCCCAAGGTAGGAACTCAGGGTAGGAACCTGGAGACAGGAGCTGAAGCAGAGGCCTTGGAGGAACCTCCCCCTCCCAGCCTGCTTTCTTTTTTTTTTAATTTTTCATGTGTATGAATGTACTGTCTGCATATAAGTTGGTGCACCCGTGCCGAGCAAGGCCGCGGAGGTCAGAAGAGGGCGTCGGTTTCCCCTGGAACTGGAGCCAAAGACTGTGCTTAGCCACCATGTAGGTGCTGGGAAATGAACCCCGGTCCTCTGCAAGAGCAGTCGGTGCTGTCAGCCACCGAGCCATCTCTCCAGCCCCCAGCCTGCTTTCTTATACAATAGAGAACAACCTGTCCTGAGGTTGCACTTCTCACAGTGGACTGGACCCTCCCACATTACTCAACAGTTAAGAGGATGCCCCACAGACATGGCCACTGGCCAGCCCAATGGAGGCAATTCCCCAGTTGAGTCTCCCTCAACCCAGGTGTCAAGTTGACACAAAGCTATCTAGCACACTTGAACTTTAAATAGCCCTTTCTTTTTTACCTACAAGTATACCTCCATGGTCACAGACTTGTATAGAATAAAATGCTTGGTTGAGGAGAGAGTGGAGAAATCATGGTGGTTTTATTTATGCTTGAAGAAGAAAGTGTTAGAACCCTATTTTTTGTTTGTTTTGTGTTTTTGTTTGTTTGTTTTTGTCTTTTTGAGACAGGGTCTTCCTGTGCCACAGCTGGCTTGGAACTCACTATATAATCCAAGATGGTCTCAATCTCACGGAGATCCACCTGCCTCTGCCTTTCAAGTGCTGGGATTAAAGGCGTGCACCACCATGCCAAGAACCCTGTTGTTGTTTTTTTTTCTTTTTAAAAATTTTTATTGAGCTTTTATGCATTTCATACAATATTTCTTAATCAAATATATGCCCATTCCCCTTCCCATCCTCCTCCCCATTCTACCATACATGTTAAGTCCTGTCTTACATCATTTTCTCAAGTCTTTTTTAACTTTTTTGAGCACAATTTTACTGTTTGGTTAAGTTCTTTGAGCAAGTCTTTTTTTGTTGTTGTTGTTCCCTTTAATTTTATATTAGTCGAGCTGGGTGTGGTGGTGCACATCTTTAATCCTGGCACTTGGGAGGCAGAGGCAGGCGGATCTCTGTGTGTTCAAGGCCAACCTGGTCTACAAAGCCAGTTCCAGGCCAGCTGAGACTAAAAGGGAGACCCTGTCTCAAAAAGACCCTCCCAAATTTTTTTTAATTTTATATCAGTCCAAAATATGTATATATACATTCCACACAAATACCAAAATTACAAAGTCTGAAAATAAACTATAGGTTAATTCCAGAACACATTTAGGGATTCACATTTTAACAGTAAAGTTGCATGCAGGTAAAAAGAAGTATAACTTTTTTTGTTGTTCTTTTCGAGAGAGGGTAAAAGAAGTATAACTTAACACTACTAAATTACATAGCAAGTAATTTTTTCCATTTAATTTTATATTACTCCAAACTATACATCTATACACTCCACACATATACCAGGTTTACAAAGTCTGAAAATAAGTTGGGCATGGTTGCACATGCCTATAATCCCAGCACTTGGGGGGCAGATCTCTGTGAGTTCGAGGCCAGCCTGGTCTACATAGTGAGTTCCAGGACAGCCAGAACTACAGGGAGACCCTGTCTCAAGACTAACTAACTAACTAACTGTCTGAAAATAAACTGTAGGTTAATTCGAAAACACATTTAGGGATTCACAGTTTCACAGTAAGAAGCTTGCATGTAGGTGAAAAGACATTTAACTTTGCATTCTTTTTTTTCCCTTTTTCTTTGTCTTTTTTGAGACAGGGTCTCCCTGTAGCCCAGCTGGCCTGGAACTTGCTTTGTAGACCAGGCTGGCCTTGAACTCACAAAGATCCACCTGCCTCTGCCTCCCAAGTGCTAGGATTAAAGGCATGTACCACCATGCCTGGCTGAACTTTACATTTTTTTTTTTACATTCTTAAATTACATAGCCTTTTTTTGGGGGGGCTGGAGAGATGGCCTAGCGGTTAAGAGTGCCGACTGCTCTTGCAGAGGACCTGGGTTCGATCCCCAGCACCCACATGGCGGCCAAGAACCGTCTGAAACTCCAATTCCAGGAGAACTCCAGCTCCAGGGGAATCTGACACCCTCTTCTGACCTCCGCTGCATTGCACGACACGGGTGCACAAACTTGCATGCAGACAGTACATTCATACACATACAGAAATAAATAAAATTAATAAAAAAAAATTACATAGCCTTTTTGACTGGGGTGGGGTGGGGGCGCAGGGAAAGGGGAATATGTCTAAATTGGACTGAAAATTTATGTATGAAATACACAAAACATCAATAAAAGGGGTTTTTTTTGCTACTGTACTAATGAGGAAAGTTTTCTTTTTTTTTTAAGAGCTTTATGCCAGGCATGGTGGCACACATCTTTGATCCCAGCACTCGGGAGGCAGAGGCAGGGAGATCTCTGTGAGTTCAAGGTCAGCCTGGTCTACAGAATGAGCTCCAGGCCAGCTGGGACTACTAAAGGGAGACCCTATCTCAAAATAGACGAGAGAGAGAGAGAGAGAGAGAGAGAGAGAGAGAGAGAGAGAGAGAGAGA
>VZQC01002834.1:207238-270970 GCA_009823505.1 Rhizomys pruinosus
CCCCCACCCCATCCCAGATCATGCATTCTGCCATAACTGTCCTGCATCTTTCTCTCTTTTTTTTTTTTCATTTTTAGCTATAAGTGATAATCCATGAGTACAAGCATCCTTCATGCAAAACCTATCTGCAGGCTGTTGTGCCCAAACACCTACAGCCCCACCATCCAGTGGGGGGTGACAGGTTGTTTGTTCAATCAAGTTGATCAAATGAGTGTCCAGACTACATTGCTGTAGTTTCACCATTCACCCCAATCGCAGCCCTTACATTCTACCATGCCCCCTCTTCCGCAGGTTGTTCCCTAGGCTTAGAAAAGGGGCACAGGTGGATGAGAGGTAAAACAGTCCACTCTCTCTGGAGCTGTTGACTTGGAGTCTGGTCACTTCTGGCTGTTTCCTTTCATGGGCTGACAGTTTGTCCAGGAATAACCTTTCGATCCTACTGCCCTGGCGCGTTATGGCCAGGACAGTTCTTAGCTGCCATGTGGGTGCTAGGAATTGAACTGGGGTCCTCTACAAGAGCAGTTCTCACTCTTAACTGCTGAGCCATTTCTCCAGCCCCCAAACTGCCATTTTTATAAATCAAAAGTTGTCAACCTAATATATCCATGTAAAGATAATAGATTTAGAAGGAGCTGTTTCTAAATAGCTTTAGAAAGCCTGTTTCTGGAGAACAAACATAAAGAACATAAAAGCAGTGGGTGTTGGAATTGTCCATATGAGTGTGGCATCTCTGGCAAAAACATCCATTTGGCCCTTTAGAGAGCATTTCTAAAAAGATTTGTGTGATATGAAGAGAAAGAGTATTACAGGGCATTTAAGGACAGAACTGCCTGGTTTACCTAGTTGTTTGTCTGATAAGTATACATATACCTTTATATAATCTCCATAATTTAAGTATTTTACCTAGAACTAAAAACATTTTTTAGTCTCTGTTTCTTAGGATATTCAGTTGTCCTGGTTATGCTCACCTGAATACATTCCAGATTATATTTTCAAAAATATTATGTATAGGTGTGTTTGAGATATCATCTGGCCTAATCTGTAGGAAGTGTTATTTCCATAAACCCAGTGTTTGCTTGCTTGCTTGCTTGTTTGCTTGTTTAAAAGAGGATCTTGGGGCTGGAGAGATGGCTTAGCAGTTAAGAGCGCTGACTACTCTGGCAGAAGACCTGGGTTTGATTCCCAGCACCCACATGGTAGCTAAGAACTGCCTTTAAGCTGGGCATGGTGGTGCATGCCTTTTTAAAAAAAAAGAGGTTCTCACCAGGCATGGTGGCACACACCTTTAATCCTAGCACTTGAGAGGCAGAGGCAGGTGGATCTTTGTGAGTTCAAGGCCAGCCTGGTCTACAGAGTGAGTTCCAGGAAAGCTGGAACTACAGGGAGACCCTGTCTCGAAAANTGGATCTTTGTGAGTTCAAGGCCAGCCTGGTCTACAGAGTGAGTTCCAGGAAAGCTGGAACTACAGGGAGACCCTGTCTCGAAAAGACAAAAAAAAGAAAAAAAAAAGAAAAAAGAAAACTCTTGTTTGTAGCTGAAAATGAACTTGAACTCCTGATCCTTTCTCCACCTCCCGGATGCTGGAATTATAGGCATGTGTTGCCACATCCTTCTTGTTTTATTTTTGTTTTTGTTTCTTTTTGAAACAGGGTTTCATTCTGTATCCTGTATAGTGCTGGGATTACAGACATTAATCCTCACACATGTGATTTACTTTAAAAGAATGAATTTGGGGGCTGGAGAAATGGCCTATTGGTTAAGAGCACCAACCGCTCTTGCAGAGGACCCAGGTTCGATCCCCAGCACCCACATGGCGGCTGAGAATCATCTTTAACTCCAGTTCCAGGGGAATACGACACCCTCTTCTGACCTCTGTGGCATTGCACGACATGGGTGCACAAACATACATGCAGACAGTACATTCATACACATAAAAATAAAATTTTAAAAAATCTTAAAAAAGAATGAATTAATAAAAAGAAAGAACAAATTTGGCTATAGCATTGAGAATAGATTGAAGATGAATAAATCTGGAATTTTGAGATATCTATAAAACATCAAGGTAAAGGAACTAAACAGGCACTTAAATACAGAATACACAGAGACGGTGTGTAAGAGAGGAAATTTTTGATCAAGAGATAAAATATAATAATGAGGATCTAGAAATACGTCTTAGAGGTGAAGTGCTCATCCATAACTCCAGTTTCAGGGGATGCAATGCCCTCTTCTCGCCTCTGTAGGCATTGTATACAACCGATATACCAACATATATGCAGGCAAAACACTCATACACACAAAATAATTTTTTTTAATTGTAACATACTATGTGTGGTGGCACATGCCTTTAATCTCAACACTTGGGAAGCAGAGGCAGGCAGATCTCTGTGAGATCAAGGCTAGCCTTGTCCACATAGTGAGTTCCAGGCCAGCTGGAGCTACAGGAAGACCTTGTCTAAAAAGACAAAAATTATAACGCATGCTGAAAATGGGCCTCAAGTATTTACAGACTTTGCCTATTTTCTTGTGTGTATGTGTTTCCGCTGGTTTGACAATGGCCTTGTGCTAACTGCCCATCTGTAACTCCAGTTCCAGAGGATCCGATGCCCTCTCCTGGCCTCCACAGGTCTCCATGCACATGGTATACTGTTTTTTTTTGTACATGGTATACTTTTATACATAACATTCATATACATAAAATAAAATTAATAAATAAGAAAGTAAAATATACTGCTTTTGCCAGCTTTAGAAAAAGGAAGTTGTGCTAGCTGGGACTTAAAGGGAGACCCTGTCTCGAAAATACAAAAAAAAAAAAAAAAAAAGGAAGTTGTATAACAGTTTTATTCTTTAAATTTTTATTATTTTTTTATTTTATTTTATGTGAATGTGTGTATTGCCTGCATGTAGGTAAGTGCCACCTGTGTCCTGCAATGTCCGCAGAGGTAAGAATAGAAGAACATTGGAGCCGGGCGTGGTGGCGCACGCCTTTAATCCTAGCACTTGGGAGGCAGAGGCAGGCAGATCTTTGTGAGTTCAAGGCCAGCCTGGTCTACAGATCGAATTCCAGGACAGCTGGAGCTACAGGGAGACCCTGTCTCGAAAAGACCAAAATTTAAAAAAATAAAATAAAAAAAAAGAATAGAACATTGGATCCCCTGGAACTGGGGATGGTTGTTATAGCTGCCAGAAGGGTACTGGGAATCGAACCCAGGTCCTCTCAAAGAGCTACCAGTGCTCGTAACCAATGAACCATCTCTCCAACCTGTTTTTTTCTTTAAATTGGAAACAAACTAAAACAGACTGACAAACAAATAAAAAATGGAGTGGTTCTCTTAAGGGGAGAGTTTTTTGTTCCTTTTTGTTTAGGTCCCCCCACCTTTCAATTCATCTTTTAAGATAAAGAGGCACGGGAAGGGAGAGCCATTCTGGTTAGAGTAAGGACTCCAGTTTCATTCAACCTTTTAAGTCATTGCTAGCTGACCACCTGCTGCTTTGGTAGATTAATAGGAGACAAAGGTAGGAAGAAAAAAGAAAGTAACCACTGAAATGTTGTATGAAATGCACAAAGCTTCAGTAAAAAATTTTGTCTAGCACTCAGGAGGCAGATGCAGGCGGATCTTTGTGAGTTCAAGGCCAGCCTGGTCTACAGAGTGAGTTCCAGGCCAGCCAGAGCGACAGGGAGACCCTGTCTCGAAAAGACCAAAAAAAAAAAAAAATTTGTATGTCATTCTTCTCCCAGTCAGAACCCTAAAGCTAAATAAGAACCCTTAAATAGGTTACTTACATGTGATACTGAATTTGAATATGTATAAATGCAAGTAATAGCAGATACATTTATTAAATGCTTCATGTATGCTGATCATTTTGCTAAACACTTCATTGATCATGTCTTAATCTTCCTCTCTTTTTTGAGGTGCTGGGGATCAGATCCAGAGTATTACATGTCCTATGCATGTAAAGTGCTCTTCTGTTGGGCTGTATCAAGCCCTTGGTTTTCTGAGACCAGGGTCTCACTGTGAATCCCAGACTGACCTCCAACTCACAGTCTCAGTGCTTCACCCTCTTTAATGCCGGAATTATAAGTATATGCCACCACACACGGCAACTACTATGTTTATTATTTTTCATGTTTTGGATTTTGAGATAGGGTCTTACTCTGTAGCCCAAGGTAGCTTTGAACTCCCAATCCTACTGCTTCTGTCCCCCAAGTTCTGGAAGGAGGAAGGAAGAAGGAAGGAAGGAGAAAGGAAAAAGGAGAAGAAAAGAGAAAGGAGGAGAAAGGAGAGGAGTGGAGAAGAGGGGAGGGAAGGAGAGGAGAGGAGAGGAGAGGAAGGAAAAGGGAAAGGAAAAAGGAAAGGAAAGGAGAAGGGGGGAGGAAAGGAAAGAAAAAAAAAGATTTAAAACTTTAAAATAGAGCCAGGCGTGGTGGCGCCTGCCTGTAATCCCAGCATTTGGGAAGCAGAAGCAGGTAGATAGATCTCTAGATCTCTGTGAGTTCCAGGACAGCTGGGCTACAGGGAGACCTGGTCTCAAAAAGACAAAAAATAACGACAACAGAAAAGGGGAAAAAAAAAAAAAAAAACCCTTGAAAATATTTATTCTGAGTGTAGACTCTTTTTTTTTTTTTTCCTCCAAAATCAGTTTCCTTGTAAATTGGGATCAAGATTGGGGAAAAGCTGTTATCTTTCTTTTCTCAGTGGAAGAAGCATACTCCCTTAAGTCTCTAACTCTTAGGCTTTATCAGAATATTGATTAGTAAAACAGATGACTTCCCAGAAAACTATTTCTGGGTTGTATTGCCAAAAGTACTTTGAACTCTCTTACCCTAGGAAGGGAAACCAAAAAACTTTTTGTACAGATTAGCTCCTTTTAAGAACAAAAGTCCCTTTGGGGTTTACTAATTCCCTCACCTCCCCTGGTGCCCATGTTCATTCCTGTGCCCTCGTGTTAGGACTTTGCTTTAGGGCAGTTTTCCAAAGAGGCAAAGAGATCTTCGAGCCCCTGCTGACCCCACAGTGTGCAATGCTGTGCTTGATTAACTGGGCAAGGTCAGACTTGCCTTTTACAGTCCACCCTGCAGTCCCTGTCCAGATAGACCCTCTGCTAAGAAATCCCAGAAATGCTTTAATGCCCTAGATATAAGTAGATCAGAGCACCATCGACCAAGGAGCTCTGAGTTTTTGCAGCTCTCTCCCTTTAGAACTGATGGCAGTACTTAACTGCATTGATATATAGAAAATGCTTTGTAGACAGTGTTTTTCATATTCTCCTTTCTCTCCCAAACTGTGAGGATCAGGAGTTACTGTCCTCTGAAATATAAACATAAAACAAAGGAATAGATTGCTTCAAATCGTGCAGCAAATGATTAGCAACTACAGAATTATATGAAGACTAAAAAGACCTCAACTAAGCCTGTGAATGCAGTAGCAGGAACTGCCTATTGGCCACAATCAAAAGTCTGGGCCTTTTACCAAAACTCTAGTGTGTTGCTAATGGATTAGTCACCAGAGCATTTTATTGTATGAAAAGAGGATTTATTTGCTGCTTTGGGAACCTAAAACACCGAGGACCCCTTCTTACTGAAGCTAGTAAGGACAACACATTGAATAGTTCATTATCAGTGTCTAATTGGGTCTGCAGAAATAATTCTGTCTCATCAGAGCCAGTCATGAAAAACACAGCTCTTATGTCAGACAAGCTCCTTTTGTGTGATTCTTAATTACTTTCCCATGGGTTCCTTGTTTTCTAGGCCTTATCTGTTGAGTTATTGTACGAAAAAGCAAATTACCTTAGGCATTTAACAGCAGACAGAGAAGAGTAGTTGGGAGGCTAGAAACACGGGTTAATGACCATGGGCTTGCATTAGGAACTTAGCCTATGGGGCAATTTCTCTTTCTGTGCATATTCCTTGTATTCTGAAGGAAAAGTCAGCACTAGCTTTCCCTTTCTGACCTGTGAAGAGCACTTTCCATAGGAGGCGATTGATACAACCCCATCTTTCATTTAGAAGCTTCCTAGGAGTGTTAATTTGTGTGGTGCTAATAACTAGAGAAACCTCAGCTCTGTCTGTGGTTTGGAATTTTAGAAGAAGCCAGTCTTTTCCCTGAGGGCTGTCTCTTCTGTGTTTCAGCGGCTTCATATACAGATAGCTCTGATGATGAGACATCTCCCAGGGACAAACAACAAAAGAACTCTAAGGGAAGCAGTGACTTCTGTGTCAAGAACATTAAACAGGCAGAGTTTGGACGCAGAGAAATTGAAATTGCTGAACAAGGTAAAGAAACAAGCACCTTTTCCTCTTCTACCTGCTTGTGTCCTTTTCTCATGTTAATCCCTTTGTACAGTTTGGGGTCTGGTAGCTTATAAAATTTCCATGTGATACCAAAGAATTTGTTTGCTTGTTCGTCTGAGGCAGAGTCTCATTCTGTAGCCCAACCTGACCTCAAATTCAAGGCAGTTCTTTTGCCTTAGCCTCCTAAGTGCTGGGATTAGAAGTGTGAGCCACCATGCCCAGCTCCTGAAGATACTTAGAACAAAAGAATCTGAGCTGAGGAAACACTGTGGGGAGGGAATGAACTCTGCTGGTCTAGAGGAACCCCTGACTGAGGAGAACTGACATAGAAGGCATTAAAATCGTGGCGTATTTGCCTCTAAAAGCCACTCAGAAAACTCAGAAACCTGTCTAACTGAAAAGCTGACTAAAGAAAGGATCTTAAATGAGCCATTTTTCTGTTTATTCTTTTTTTTTTATTTTATTTATTTTCATATGTGTATGAATGTACTGTCTGCATGTAGGTCTGTGCACCCAGGTCGTGCAATGCTGCGGAGGTCAGAAGAGGGTGTCGGATTTCCCTGGAGATGGAGTTCTCCTGGAATTGGAGTTTCAGATGGTTCTCAGCCGCCATGTGGGTGCTGGGGATCGAACCCAGGTCCTCTGTAAAAGCAGTCGGTGCTCTTAACTGCTAGGCCATCTCTCCAGCCCATTTCTGTTTATTCTTTTATCTCTTATTTCTCTTTTTAAAATATTTATGTGTTTGTACTGGGCCTTTTCAGAGATGCCTGCACTGATGGCTTTGAGGAAGCGAGCCCAAGGAGAAAAGCCCTTGGCTGGAGCCAAAATTGTGGGCTGCACACACATCACTGCTCAGACCGCTGTGAGTCCTTTTCATTTTCCTTTTAATAACAGTTAATTGCTACCAGCCATTGAATGCTTCTTCCTGCTAGCACCAAGCTAGCAGCTGAACAAGTATTAGTTCATTAATCCACATAATGCCATGGAAAGCAGATATTCTTTTTTCCAGTTTGTAAACAAGGAAGCTGAAGTGCAGGGGGCTTAATTAATTTGTCCAGCTAGGAAATCACAGAATCAAAACTTGAACATTGGTATGTATACCAGTGTGAGCAAGGGAATGCTTTTGCTGCTGTGCTACACTGCTTCACCTTACCTTCCTTTCCAGTGTCATTTCTATAAGACAGTCTTACGAGTTGGGCTGCTTTCATCAGCAAAATGAGAAAGCCTGACCAGGAGTGATGGTGCACATCTTTAATCCTAGTGAGGTAGAGTTTAAGGCTACCCTGGTCTATGTAGAGACTTCCAGGCCAGCCAGGGCTACATAATGAGACTTTGTCTCAGAGATAGGGGATAGGAGGGAAGGGAATATCTAATCAGGCCCAACTTGAACATAGAGGAATTTATTACATTAATTATGTTTCTAAAGTCCAGCTGGAAGGCAGACTTCCAACTTAGCATCGTGAGACTCCTGTTTCACCTTTCTGATTCTTCTGGAGCTGTCTCCACATCTCCACACTGTACTTACTTCATCCTCAGAATGACAGAAAAGCACTTACAGCTACTCTAGTGTTTGTAAACTCATGCCCTCCTTAAGAACAAAGAAACCCTGGGGCTGGAGAGATGGCCTAGCGGTTAGGAGTGCTGACGCTCTTGCAGGTGCTCTTGCAGAGGACCCAGGTTCGATCCCCAGCACCCACATGGTGGCCAAGAGCCGTCTGAAACTCCAATTCCAGGAGAACTCCAGTTCCAGGGGAATCCGAGACCCTCTTCTGACCTCTGCGGCATTGCACGACACGGGTGCAAATGTACTGCATGTAGACAGTACATTCATACACATACAGAAATAAATAAAATTAATAAAAAATAAAAAAATTTTTAAAGAACAAAGAAACCTGGGGCTGGAGAGATAGCCTAGTGGTTAATAACCACCAACTGCTCTTGCAGAGGACCCAGGTTCGATCCCCAGCACCCACATGGCAGCTGAGAACCGTCTTTAACTCCAGTTTCAGGGGAATCCAACACCCTCTTCCGACCTCATGGGTGCACAAACCTACATGCAGACAGTACATTCATACACATAAAAAATAAATAAAAAATTTTTTAAAAAAGCAAAGAAACCTTTCCCAGCGTTTCTGCAGACTGTTCCATCATGTTGCACCCAGCAGAACTAGATTATTTGCTCTCCTAAGGGTAGTGGAATTCCCATGATTGGTTTAGAACTACCTTCTCTTTTTCTGTTGTTGTTTGTTTGTTTTTGGCCTTTTTTGTGACAGGGTCTCCCTGTAGCCCCAGCTGTCTTGGAACTCACAAAGATCCACCTGCCCCTGCCTCCAAGTGCTAGGATAAAAGGCGTGCACCACCATGCCCGGCTACAACTCTTTTTTTTTTTTTTTTTTAAGATTTTTTAAATTTAAAAAATTTTTTATTTATTATTTCTTATGTGTATGAATATACTGTCTGCATGTAGGTTGGTGCACCCATGTCACGCAATGCTGCAGAGGGCAGAAGAGGGTGTTGTATTCCCCTGGAACTGGAGTTGAGGACAGTTCTTAGCCACCATGTGGGTGCTGGGAATCGAACCTGGGTCTTCTGCAAGAGCAGTCGGTGCTCTTCACCACTGAACCATCTCTCCAGCCCCAAGATTTCATTCTTTTCATTAGGGAAATTGAAATTTATACCAGATCAGCACAGTTTTCTGTCATAAGTGGATATTGTACACTTCCACAATGTTTATATCCCTGGCCCTGCTCACTAAATTTCAATAGCTCTTTCCTCATAATCCCTGTGACAATCAAAAAATTACCCCACAATATTCTAAATCTCTTTTGAGTCATCATTTAAGATGCAGTAGATATTGAATTGCCAAATATATTATTGGAAAATTGGTGTATTGGAAAATGTTGTAACATCTTTTGTTGGATTGTTAGATCTAAGTCATCTGTATCGCTCAGTCAACTTTTTTTCTCCCCCTCTCTCCTCCCCCCTCCCCTGCCCTCTTCCTGACCTAGGGTCTCATATAGCCTAGACTAGCCTGGAACTTGCTATGTAACTAAAGCTACTCTTGAACTCCTGATCCTCCTATCTAACCTCTTAGGTGTTGGAATTATAGATGTGCACCACCATGCCAGAGGTTCACTCCCAGACCCCTATTTTTTGTGTGTGGTGTGCTTATTCATATGTGTGTGTGACCTGTTTGCACAAGCTGTGGAGGTCAAAGGTCAATGTCAGTTGTCTTCAATCACTCTTCACCTTATGTTTTTGAGGTCTCTCATTGAAGCTATAGCTCACTGATGTGCTAAACTAGCTAGCCAGCAAGCCCCAGGAACCCACCTTACACAGCAAGCACTTAACCCATCAATCCATCCCCCAAGCTCTTGTTTTGTTTTGTGTTTGAGACAAGATCTCTTCTAGCACTCAGGCAGAGGCAGGCGGATCTTTGTGAGTTCAAGGCCAGCCTGGTCTACAGAGTAAGTTCCAGGACAGCTGGGGCTACAGGGAAACCCTGTCTCAAAAATACCAAAAAAAAAAAAAAAAAAAATAGTAGTGCTTCTCTACTGTACTGCCTCCCTGTTGCAAGTTTATATCTACTTTGCTTTTTAGCCCCAGGCTAAGTGAACATTACCTCCCTTTTGGGTTTCCTCCATATATTTTCCTGAATGGATTAATCTGTTAGTTTAACACTTTAGTGTTTATTTTCTTCCACCCTATATTTTTTCCTTACTCTGAAAGAGTAAGGAAGCCCATTATGTAGCCCACAGAAATCTGCCTGTCTCTGCCTCTTGAGTGTTGGGATTAAAGGGTGTGCCACTACCATGCTCAACTACATTTATTTGTTTTGTGTAAGTGTATACATGTGTGCCAAGATGTACATGTAGAATTGATTCTCTCCCTTCTACCTTGTCGGTCCTGGAGATTGAATTCAGGTTATAAGCCTTGGCAGCAAGTACCTTTACAAGGTGACCCACTTTGGAGAATAATAATAATAAAAAAATAATAATATTTTTTTTTTGTCTTTTGAGACGGGTCTCCCTGTAGTCCCAGGTGTCTTGGAACTCACTATATTGATCATGCTGGCCTTGATCTTATAGAGATTAGCCTATCTCTGCCTCCCTCCTGAGTACTGGGATCAAAGGAATGTGTAGACCAGGCTAGCCTTGAATTCATAGAGATCTGCCTGCCTCTGCCTCCCAAGTGCTGGGATGAAAGGCGTGTGTCACCACGTCCTGCTATCTTATTTTTAAAAAATTGTTTAATTTCACGCTAAAATGATACCAACTGAGTTAGCAGCACTTGGGCGAATCCAGCATCTCTGGTGACGCTAGTATTACTAATCCCCAGAACCCAGATGATGGAGGGAAAGAACTCTTGATGGTTGTCTTCTGATTCTACATGTACTATGGCACAGGTGCCCAGACATACACATCACCCCCACCACACCCAGCTGTAAATAATTTTTTAAGTAAAAAAGGGGTGTGCTGTGCTTAGAGAGAAGAGAAGAAGAGGTGGGGGGAGGCCAAAAGAGGAAGTCATATCCTCTGGAGCTGGAGTTAGAGAAGCTATAAGCTACCCAATGTCAGTGCTGGAACGAAACCTATTTCTCTGCAAGAAGTGGCAAGCAACTCTTTTTTTTTTTGATTTTTCTTTTTTTTTTTTTGTCTTTTCGAGACAGGGGCGCCCTGTAGCCCCCAGCTGGCCTGGAACTCTCTCTGTAGACCACCAGGCCTGGCCCTTGAACCACAAAGATCCGCCTGCCGACACGTGTCTCCCAAGGTGCTGTGATTAAATGCTATGGCCCACCATGCCTGGCTAGCAAGCAAACTTCTTTTTTTTTTTTTTTATAGGTTTTTGTTTTATTACCTTATTATTTTTGTTGTCTACTGAGATGTACTTGTCGCCATGTAGGTTTGTGGCCACCCGCTGTCGGCAACTGCCACCAGCCTATTCAGAAAGAGGGTCTCAGTTCCCTGGAACTGGAGTTCGTCCTGGAATTGAGTTACAGATGGTTCTTAGCGCCGCCATGTGTGCTGGGGATCGAACCCGGGTCCTCTGCAAGAGGCAGTCAGTGCTCTAATTAAACCGCTAGGCCATACTCTCTCCCACCCCTGCAAGCAACTCTCTTAACCTTTAGGTTATCTCTCTAGCCCCCTAACTTGACTTTAAATTGTTATCATTTAGAACAATAGTAATGGGCTGGAGAGATGGCCTAGCGGTTAAAAGAGTGCCGACGCTCTTGCAGAGGACCTGGGTTCGATCCCCAGCACCCACATGGCGGCTGAGAACCGTCTGAAACTCCAATTGCAGGAGAACTCCAGTTCCAGGGGAATCCGACACCCTCTTCTGACCTCCGCGGCATTGCACGACACGGGTGCACAAACTTGCAGGCACACAGTACATTCATACACATACAGAAATAAATAAAATTAATAAAAAAAAGGTTTTAAAAAAAAAAAAAAGAACAACAGTAATGAACTTAGAAGAACTATAGAAGTGTATCTGAAATAGGAAATGATATTTCTAGAGGGGTCATAGGAGAATTTACTTTTCTTTCTCTTTTTCTGGGAGGGGGGAGGTCTCATGTAATGAGGGGACACAAACTAATTATGTAGTAGAAGCTGACTCTGAACTTCTGTTTCTCCTGCCTCTACCTCTTGGGATTACAAGTGTAGGACACTATGCCCTGTTTATGTGATGAAGGGTCTCAAACAGAAAATTTTGTGCATGCAATCACAAAGTTTATGATGTTTACATTTATCCCTTGATAGAGGTGTTGTCTATCAGGCTTTTTTTAAAATTTTTTATTTATTCTTGTATGTGTATGAATGTACTGTCTGCATGTAGGTTTGTGCACCCGTGTCGTGCAAATGCCGCTGCGGAGGTCAGAAGAGGGTGTTGGATTCCCCTGGAACTGGGGTCAAAGATGGTTCTCAGCTGCCATGTGAGTGCTGGGAATCGAACCCGGGTCCTCTGCAAGAGCAGTTGGTGCTCTTAACAGCTAGGCCATCTCTCCAGCCCCGTCTATCAGGCTTTTTATAAGACTTAGTTTTACCCTTTTGTGATAAGTTCTGTGATAAGTTCTTTGTAGTATTTTTTTTAATTTTATTTATTTTCCATGTGTATGACTGCACTGTCTGCATGTAGGTTTGTGCATCCATGTTGTGCAAGGCCTCGGAGGTCAGAAGAGGGTGTCAGATCCCCCTGGAACTGGAGCCAAAGACGGTTCTCAGCTGCCATGTGGGTGCTGGGGATCGAACCCGGGTCCCCTGCAAGAGCAGTCAGTGCTCTTAACCGTTAGGCCATCTCTCCAGCCCCTCTTTGTAGTATTTTAAAAGTGTGACTATGGGGCTAGAGAAATGGCTCAGCGGTTAAGAGTGCCGACTGCTCTTGCAGAGAGGACCCAGGTTCAATTCCTGGTACCTACATGGTGGCTAAGAACTACCATTAAACCGGGCATGATGGTGCACACCTTTAATACTAGCACTCAGGAGGCAGAGGCAGGCAGATCTCTGTGAGTTCAAGGCCAGCCTGGTCTACAGAGTGAGTTCCAGGCCAGCTGGGGCTATAGGGAGACCCTGTCTCAAAAAAATAAAAAATAAAAGTGACTATCACACTCTTTAAAAATATTTATTGTGGGGCTGGAGAGATAGCCTAGCAGTTAAGAGCACTGACTGCTCTTGCAAAGGACCCGGGTTCGATCCTCAGCACCCACATGGCGGCTAAGAACGTCCCGTTCCTCACAACAAACGATGAAGGCAAGAAGAACTGGAGCTAAAGCATTCCCAGTGTTGAGGGACAAGGGATGCCAGCCCAGGTTACTATAAAAGACCCAGCAAAATGTCAATCATAGAGGAAGGAGAGAGGAAAATCTTCATGACATAAACAACGCTTGAAAGAATACATGTCCGGGAAACCACGCCTTCAGAGAATACTTGAAGCAATTCAAAGAACAGAAAGAAGGAGCAGACCAGCCCAGCACCTAGAAGGAGAAATCAATAAAAGCATAACTGCAGAAGTACAAACCTAAATCAAAACACTAGATGATACTAAGGAAAAGGAAGTAACACAAACCGATCAGTCATAACCTTAAATATTAATGACTAAATTCCCGCAATCAAAAGACATAGACTGGGAGACTGGACTTAGGAAAACGAGAATCCATTAAATATGCTGATCTACAGAAACACATCTTACCTTAAGGACAGGCCAGACGACCTTAAAGTGAAGGGATGGAAAAAAAATTCGCAAGCAAATGGTACCAAAAGAAAGCAGGTTTTGCTATTTAATATCGGATAAAAGTAGACTTCAAAGTAAAAAAATCAGAAGAAACCAAAGAGCAATTACATTTTGTTCACAAAGGAACAATCCACCAAGAAGATTTCACAAGTTGATGAATATATATGCCCAAAGATCCGGTGCAAGTCGAAACTTTTTAAGAGGCAATTCTCCAGGACCAAAGTCACAGACTAACCCCAGCACCTCATAGTGGGAGATTTCAATACCCCACTGATCCTTTGATGGTCAAAGCAAAGAAATCACACAGAGACATTCTGAACCTGAACGTTTGATATACACAAAATGGACCGCATAGACCTCTACCAAACATTCCATCCTAATACCCAAAGAGAATACACTTTCTATCAGTCACCCCACGGAACATGCTCCAAAATCGACAACATACTGGGACCCACCGAATAAACCTCTACAAATAAAAAGATTGAAATAATTTCATGCATCCTGTCAGACCACAGTGCAATAAGCGCAACAGCAACACCAGGACAAGGCCTCCTGCCGAAAGAAACACATGGAGACTAAACAACACACGCTTGAATAATGAATGGGGCAAGGAAGAGATAAGAAAGAAATAAAAACATTCCGGGAAACTGATGACAATGACAATAAACACAACAAAACCTATGGGGATAAATACCTTAAAAAGCAGAGCTAAGAGGGAAGTTTATAGCCCTGGGTGCCTACATAGCAACGAAAGAGCACAAGTGAATGATCTAACACTACGCTAAAAGCACTTGAGAGGGCAAAAACAGATGAACCCTAAACCTAGCAGACAGGAAGAAATCACAAAATCACAGCATGAAATCAATGAATAGAAACAAGAAAAAATACAAAAAATGAAGCCAAAAGTTGGTTTCTTAAAAAGAAAGAAGGAACAACTAAAAAAGAGAAAGAAAGAGGGGAAAGGGGAGAAAAGGGGGGGAAAAAAAGGAAAAAGGGAAAGGAGAAAAAAAAGGGTGAGCAAAACAGAAAGGCGGGAAAACGGGGAAAGAAAAAAAGGGGGGGGGAGAATAAAATTAAAGAAAATAAAAAAAAAAAAAAAAAAAAATAAGGAAAAAGGAAACGGAGAAAGGGGGGGGGGGGAGGGAATACAAAAAAGAAAATAGGAAAAAAAAGGGGAAAAAGAGAGGGATGGGAGAGGAGGGAAAAAACAGAAAAAAAATGGGGCTGGAAAGACGGCTCAACATTTAAGAGCACATACTGCTCTCAAAAAAAAAAAAAGGAAGAAAGAGAGAAAAAAACGGAAGGAGGTGCAGACCATAGAGAAAGAACAAGGGGGATGAGAAAGGGGGAAGGAAAGAAAAAGTGGACAAGAAAAGGGGGAAACGGGGAGGGAAAAAAAAAAGGCAAAGGTAAAGAAAAAAAAAAAAAGATAAAGGAAAAAGGGAGAAGAGGGAAAAAGGAAGGGGGAAAAAAAAAAAGTAAGAAAGGATAGGGAGAGAGAGAGAGAAAAAGAGGGAGGGGAGAGAGGAGAAAAAGAAATAAAGAAAAAAAAAAAAAAAAAAAAAAAAAAAAAAAAAAAAAAAAAAAAAAAAAAAAAAAAAAAAAAAAAAAAAAAAAAAAAAAAAAAAGGGGGGAGGGGGGGGGGTAAGGGGAGGGCCTTCGGGGGGAAAGAAAATGGAAAAGGGGAGAGAAGGGGGGACGGGGTGGAAAGGAGGCGGGGAGGTAGGGGCGGTGGGCCGAGGGGCGCAAAAAAGCAAAAAAGAAGAAGGAAAAGTAGGGAAAAGGAGAGACAAAACGAGAAGGGAGAACAGCGGAAAAGCGAACAAAAAGAAACGGAATCAATACTAACAAAGAAAGAAAAAAGGCGAAATAGAAAAAAAAAAAATGAGAAAAAGGGGGGAAAGTGAAGAAAGGGGGGAAAAGTAGAGGAAAGATAGAAAAAAGAAAGGGGAGAAGGGGGGGGGAAGGGGGGGGGGACGGGGGCAAAGGGGCGGGGGGGAGGGAAGAAGACGAAAAAGAAAGGGAAGTATCCTTCCCGTGCTGCCAATCCCCTGCCCCTTCGCGTTACGGAAAAGGGGAAGGGGGGAAAAGTGGGAGGAAAGTACCGGAGCAACAACAGCAACCAAAAAAGAAAACCAAANTCATTTAAGATTTTTTTTAATTATTTGGGGGCTGGAGAGATAGCCTAGTGGTTAAGAGCACCGACTGCTCTTGCAGAGGACCCGGGTTTGATCCCGAGCACCCACATTGTGGCTGAGAACCGTCCGTAACTCCAATTCTAGGAGAACTCCAGTTCCAGGGGAATCTGAGACCCTCTTCTGACCTCCGCAGCATTGCATGACACGGGTGCACAAACCTACATGCAGACATTACATTCATACACATACAAAAATAAATCAAATTTTAAAAAATAATTTATTGTGTTTATTTTATGTGTATGAGTATATTACCTGTATGTATGTAAGTGCACCCATGTTGTACAGTGCCCGCAGAGGTAAGAAGAGGGCATCATCGGATCCCCTGAAACTGGAATTAGGACAGTTGTTAGCTGCCATGTGGTGCTGGGAACCAAACCCAGGTCCTCTGCAAGAATAGCTCATATTCTTAACTGCTGAGCCATCTCTCCAACCCCATAAAAATGTGACTATTGTATCTTTATTAAACTTTTATTGATGTAGTTTTGTGTGGAATAATCATTGTTTTCCTCTTTGTTTTGCTTTTCACCTTTTATTGTATTTGTTTATTTGGGGGTGGGAACTTGCATTGCAGTGCTCAGGTGGAGATCAGAGGACAACTTGCAGGAGTCAGTTCTTTCCTTCCACCATGCAGGTTACAAAAATCAAACTCAGGTCATCAGGCTTGGCAGCAACTGCCTTCACCTACTGAGCCATCTCGCCCTTCTTTTTTTTATTTTGTGTGGCAGTCTCACTGTGTAGCCCAACTACTCTGGAATTCTCTAGGTAGCTCAAGTTGTCCTCAAACTAGTCATCTTCTTGCTCTGCCTCCTGACTGCTGGGATTACAGGTGTGTACCACTATACTAGAAAATTGCTTTGTTTTCTGTTTTTGTTTTTGTGTTTTTCAGACAGAATCTCTGTAGCCTCAGCTGGCTTGTAACTTGCTATATAGACCAGGCTAGTCTTGATCTTATAGAGAGCCACCTCCCTCTGCCTCCCAAGTGCTGGGATTAAAGACATGAGAGTTTCTTAGTTTCTACTATAGTCATGGATTGCTCTGGATTTAGATTTTCTTGTGCACCATAAACTTCACATTCCTTTAGCATTTCTTTCATACCCGGTCTATTGTTTCCTATTTTTATTTAATGAGTTATAATCCATTATGTTCAATATTTTGATGCACATATTACCCCCCCCCCAAATTTGGCCAAAGAGATTCCTTTTAGTGTGGCTTCTTTTAATTTATTTTTTTTTATTTGTACGTATGACTGGAGGATAGAGGTTAGTGTCTGCTGTCTTTCTCAGTCACATCCCACCTTTTTCTTTTTGAGTCGTATTTTTTTATGTTTAAAGAAAATTTGTGCATTTCTATATTTCTTTTTTTTTTTTTTTTTCTTTTTTTCTTTTTTTTTGACACAGGGTCTCCCTGTAGCCCCAGCTGGCCTGGAGCTTGCTATGTAGTCCAGGTTGGCCTTATACCTACAGAGATTCACCTGCCTCTGCCTTCTGAGTGCTGGGATAAAGGCATGCACCACCATGCTGGGCTTTACATTTCATACAATGGTTTCCATTCAAATTTAGGAGCCACCTTGTTTTCGAGACAGTCTCTCTCAGAACCTGAAGCTGGCTGCTGGCAGGCAAACCCCAGATAGCCTCCTGTTTCCACCTCCCAGTGCTGGGATTACAGGTACCCTTCACTCCACTGTGCCCAGCTTTTTACATAAGCACTGAGGATCCAAACTTAGGTCTTCATGCTTATGCATTACCAAATGAGCCATCTCTATGCCTGTGCACTTGTATGTGGGGGCCCAGGATAACCTCTGGTATTGCTGTCTAGGAGCCATCCACCTTAAGTTTTGAAATAGGATTTCTGGCCTAGAGCTCACTATGTTGGGTAGACTGGTTGGCTGGCCAACAAGCTTCAGGGATCTCCCTGTCTCCATCATTTTCTTTTGTATCGGTTCTGAAGATCAAACTCAGGTCCTCATGCTTGCAAAGTAAGCACTCTACTGACCAAGTTATTTCCCCAGCCCCTTTTTTGTCTTTTGACTGTTCCCTTTTTTAAATTTATTTTGGGGGGGGGGTTCTTTTTGAGACAGGGTCTCCCTGTAGCTCCAGCTGTCCTGGAACTCACTGTGTAGACCAGGCTGCTTGAACTCACAGAGATCCGCCTGCCTTGGCCTCCCAAGTGCTGGAATTAAAGGTTAACTCTTCTCTTTTATTCCCTGGGCATTTCCTTGCTTTTGGTACAAGATGATCTAATCTTCTCTAGTATGTTCCATAGCCTCGAATGAGCCATTTTCCATGGATTCCTGATGTGCCCCTTTTAGTTGAGATTTAATTTTTTTTTCCTTAAGCTTTTTAAAAATTAATTTATTATTTTTTATGTGTATGAATGTACTGTCTGCATGTAGGTTGGTACACCCATGTCGTGCAGTGCCACAGAGGTCAGAAGAGGGAGTCAGATTCCTCTGGATCTGGAGTCAAAGACGGTTCTTAGCCACCATGTGGGTGCTGGGAATCAAACCCAGGTCCTCTGGAAGAGCAGTCGGTGCTCTTAACCACTGGGCCATCTCTCCAGCCCCGAGATTTTATATGACTTTTGGAAAATGACTGCCTCGTTTTCCCCATCTTTGCTTTCCATAACTTCAGTGACATGTATCAGGCCATTTGGTAATGTCTTATTCATTTTGGATGGTCTGTTCTGATTTTTCCCTACTCTGCTTTTCTCTTTGTATCTCAGTTTATAATTTCTATTCATCTCTTTCAGTTGACTAATTATCTCCTTGAATGTGCCCAGTCTGAAAAGACTATTGAAGGAATTCTTACTATATTATGTAGTTTTTTTATTTTGTTGTACTTTTTTGTCTCTGGCATTTCTTTTTTTTTTTGTATGTGTATGAGTGTATTGTCTGTATGTAGGTTTGTGCACCCGTGTCATGCAATGCTGCAGAGGTCAGAAGAGGGCGTCAGAGTCCCCTGGAACTGGAGTTAAAGATGGTTCTCAGCTGCCATGTGGGTGCTGGGGATCGAACCCAGGTCCTTTGCAAGAGCACTCAGTGCTCTTAACCGCTAGGCCATCTCTCCAGCTCTTGAATCAGAAGATTATCTTCCTTTCACTCCCCCAGTGCTGAGATTCCAGGCCTGTGCCACTATGCCCGATTTTTATTAGGTGCTGGGGATTGAACCCAGGTCTTCCTATATACTACAAAAATACTCTACCAACTGAGCTACCTCCCAAGCCCTGTCTAGCCTTTTCATGATTTTATGGTAGAACTCTCTTGCTTTCTATAGCCTAAACAGAAACAGAATTATAAGTACATTTTGAAAAAAATTTATCTCTGAAATCCTTAGTTTAATTAAATTTTTTTTTAATTTTTTTTTTTCGGTATGTGTATGAATGTACTGTCTGCATGCAGGTGTGTGCACCCGTGTCGTGCAATGCCGCGGAGGTCAGAAGAGGGTGTCGGATTCCCCTGGAGCTGGAGTTCTCCTGGAATTGGAGTTTTAGATGGTTCTCGGTCGCCATGTGGGTGCTGGGGATTGAACCCAGGTCCTCTGTAAGAGCGGTCAGCACTCTTAACTGCTAGGCCATCTCTCCAGCCCCAGTTTAATTAAATCTTACTGGAAAAAAAATGGGATTACTGGAGCCTATCACTCTGTTAAGAATACTGAAGATGTTCTATAAAGTGCAATTTAAAATCATTGACCTAGGGGGCTGGAGAGATGGCTCAGCGGTTAAGAGTGAGCGCCGACTGCTCTGGCAGAGGACCTGGGTTCAATTCCCAGCACCCACTTGGCGGCTAAGAACCGTCTTTAAGCTGGGCATTTTTCCAAAAAAAAAAAGTTGAGCTAGGTAATTTTTCATGTATTTTTTTTCATTGTCAAATCATAGCACTTGGGAGGTGGAAGTTATAGGAGTTCCAGGCCAGCCTGGGTTACATGAGATCCTGTCTCAGAACAAAACAAAGCAAGAATAAACTTAATCTTTTTTTTTTTTTTTTTTTTTTTTTAGACAGGGCTCCCTGTAGCCCCAGCTGTCCTGGAGCTCACTCTGTAGACCCGGCTGGCCTTGAACTCACAGAGATCAGCCTGCCTCTGCCTCCCAAGTGCTAGGATTAAAGGCGTGCGCCACCACGCCCTGTGAATAAACTTAATCTTAACCAGTTGCTTGATACACTCTGCTTAATCTCTTGACTCTTCTTTAATATAGGTGCTTATGGAAACTCTGGGTGCTCTGGGAGCACAGTGCCGATGGGCTGCCTGCAACATTTACTCCACTCTCAATGAAGTGGCCGCTGCTCTAGCAGAAAGTGGTAAGAACAATTGTTTGTTCTGTGTCTTTGGCTAAAGTAAGTCTCCAAGAAGTTCCACTGTTTCAATATAAATTTTTTTTTTTTGGGGGGGGGTCTTTTTGAGACAAGGTCTCCCTGTAGTCCTAGCTGGCCTGGAACGAACTCTGTAGACCAGTCTTGCCTTGAACTCACAGAGATCCATCCACCTACCTCTCCCTCCCAAGTCCTGGGTCAGTATAAATCTTTAAGGAAGGGTGGTAGTAAAGGAGCTGCCTTGGAATAAATGTATTCCTATTCATCTAGTAAACTTTGTTGCTTTATAGTTGGGAAATAGCTATCTACATCTAATGTTCTAGTATTCATGCTTTGTTTTGACTCACTAATAGAGCACCAGCAAAAACGACCCACTGTCTGTCCAAAGTAATATAGATTAGAGAAAAGAATACTTGAGCCATAGTTTTGTGGCCCTGCAGGTTTTTTAGCAGATAACTTGTCTTGGTTTAATGCTCAGTATTTCTGCTTCAGCAGTAAGGAGGGCTTGACCTGGAAGATTAATTTTTTTTAACATTTTGTTTATTATTTTCATTCTTTTATGTGTAAAAGTGTATTGTTTCCATGTAGTAAGTGCACCCATTTCATGCAGTGTTCAACAGAGGTCAGAAGAGGGCATTGGATTCTCTGGAACTGGAGTTAGGATGGCTGTTAGCCATCATGTGGGTGCTGGGAAGAGCAACCAGTGTTCTTAACCACTGAGCCATCTTTCCAGTCCTGGAAGATTAATATTTTATCACAGTATTCACTAATGCTTAAAGGACAAAAGATAAATTTGGGTGTTGCCATCTTCTGCCTTCACTCTGGCAGCAGTGCATAGATCAGGGTCCCCAGTGATTCCTTTTAGAGCTCTTGGGAAATGCTAGTAAAGCCATGTAGAACATGACACGCTCCTTTTAATAGCCTTCTTCACATATCCTTAGCTCTTTCACTTATATTCATTTATTCCTAAAACTTTACTGATTACAAATGATAGAAAAGCATACAAATATTAAATGTATAGCCCATGAATTCTTCATAGGCATTCGTTTCTTTTTCAGAAAATGTTTATTATTAAAAAAAAAAAAGAAAGAAAATGTTTATTGGCTTACTGTAAGATAAAGGGACAAATGAGACAGTATCTTTCTTCATAGATTTTATATTGTGGTAAGAAGATAACATACTTATAAATGATAATACAAAGACATACTTGATAAATACTACAATTGCTCATAAATCCATATTTGAGGCCAGGCATGGTGGCATAGTCCTATAATCCCAGCTACTTAGGAGGTTGAGGCAGGATAATCATAATTTAGGACCTGCCTGGGCAACTTAGTAAAACCTGTCTCAAAAGAAATAGTTGGGGCTGGGCGTGGTGACGCACACCTTTAATCCTAGCACTTGGGAGGCAGAGGCAGGCGGATCTTTGTGAGTTCAAGGCCAGCCTGATCTACAGAGTGAGTTCCAGGACAGCTGGGGCTACAGGGAGACCCTGCCTTGAAAAGACCAAAAAAAAAAAAAAAAAGAAATAGTTGGGCATGGTAGTTCACACCTGTAATCCCAGCACTCAGAAAGATGAGGCAAGAGAACTCCCACAAATTTGAGGCTGGCCTGGGCTACATAGTGAGAGCCTGTCTCAATGCTAACTGATAAATAAATAAGTAAAATAAATGGGCCTAGAGATGAAGTTCAATGGTAGAGCACTTGCCTAGCATATTCTGTGTGAATCCTGGGTTCATTTCTCAGCACTGAAAAAAACAAATTGGGGCTGGAGAGATGGCTCAGTTGTTAAGAGTGCCAACTGCTTTTGCAGAGGACCCAGGTTCAATTCCCAGAGCTCACCTGGCAGCTAAGAATCATCTTTAATCTGGGTGTGGTGGTGCACACCTTTAATTCTAGCATTTAGGAGGCAGAGGCAGGTGGATCTCTGTGAGTTCAAGGCCAGCCTGGTCTACAGAGTCAGTTCCAGACCAGCTGGGAAAAAAAGAACAACCACAAAAATTAATTAAGTGATTAAAATCCATATTCAGTAATACATAAACAATGAATTTAGAACAATTCAAATTCCTCTAGGAATCTTCCAGCTGGGTTATATGTGGGGCTGTTGACCCTACTGTTGAACAGGCTGGAGAGGGCACCCATGCAGGGTCGATGGCCTTGCAGCCAAACACACAGCTGTGGGACTGCTGGTCCCAAGGCCAAACACGAAGTTGCTACTGGCTCCACAAACAAACGAGCTGAGGAGCCAGCTGTGGGGTTGATGACCCCACAATCAAGCTGCCTAAAAAGAGCACACATGCAGTAACAGCCCAGGGATCATATCAGGTGGTGCAAATCCATAAAATCTGTTTATTTCTACACAGCTGGAGGTAAAATAGTTCTGGGGCAGGCAGCCTCTACATCGAGTGACATCACCTCCCAATGGCCATTCTTAGACCATACCACCACAGGTCATCCCAGATCATGGGGCATATTCAGAAAAGGGACAGGCTGACAGTCAAGATGACTCGTAAGCAGGACTTTGTTAGCAGGAGACAGGGCATGCCCTGTATTTTTGTTTTTCTTTTGCTCAGCCTAGTGTGCTAAGCAGATTGATAGCCAGCATACACTCAAAATAAATCTGAGTCTAGGATTGCTGTCTCACAGTTATGCAGTCTTCATAAGAAACACTTGACTGGGCTGGATATGAAATAAATACTTTCATAGATAAGAGTATGTGAATTTTCCTGATAAGGGAGGTTGTGGGATAACTAACATAAACATATGGAAGAAAGAAAAGGGGGTCATTGGCAGAGAGTGAGAAGCCAGTTTGACTGGAGTGGGTACTTATTTCTGGCTTCTTCATTTTTTCCTTTAGTCATATTTTTAGCAACCCTTATACTTGTCCTGTTCAAGCCAAGAAGAATGGAATGATAATTACAGGGAAAGGAATGGATAGAGGGGCTTAAAGGCAATATTAACCAGTGTAGAGAGTTAATCCAAGGAATATAGCAGAATGAGATTTTAGAATTGGGGAAAATCGGCCCTTTTTATAGCCTTTAATGATTTCCATTTGTTCCTTTTTTATAGGATTTCCTGTCTTTGCCTGGAAAGGAGAATCAGAAGATGACTTTTGGTGGTGCATTGACAGATGTGTGAATGTGGAGGGCTGGCAGCCAAACATGGTGGGTCAGATTTCTGCTGATGCAGCTCATTATCTGGCAGGCATAATGGGGGAAGAAGGTTGGTTTTGGTAAAGGTTTCTTAGCAAGAACAAAGGAAAATGATTCCATTTCCATCTGATATACTTAGGTTTCCAGCAGAACTCAGTGAATCTGCTTAGGGTGCCCCAAGAGTATTGAGCTTTGTAACTTCAAAGAGCTTTAATTAGCCCAGTGTAGTGGCACACATCTTTTATAGAAACATTCAGGAGGCTGAGGTAGGAAGGTCATAAGTTTGAGGTCATTCTAGAAGCATCTGCATTTATCAGTAATATTAAAATGCTACCCAAAGACAAAAAAAAAAAAAAAAATGCTATCCAGGNATTAGCCCAGTGTAGTGGCACACATCTTTTATAGAAACATTCAGGAGGCTGAGGTAGGAAGGTCATAAGTTTGAGGTCATTCTAGAAGCATCTGCATTTATCTACAGGGAGACCCTGTCTCGAAAAGACAAAAAAAAAAAAAAAAATGCTATCCAGGATTCACACATGACTGCATAAAAAGCAAAAGCAGCGGTTGTGGCAGCGCACGCCTTTAATCCTAGCACTTGGGAAGCAGAGGCAGGTGGATCTTTGTGAGTTCAAGGCCAGCCTGGTCTACATAGCGAGTTCCAGGACAACCAGGGCTACAGGGAGACCCTGTCTCAAAATGACAAAAAAATAAAAAGCAAAAGCAATGCATTTCTTTCCCCTACTACCAATAACAATCACCCAAAACACCAGTCAACCAAATACACATGGAAGGGTGCAGAAAGCCCCATAGCTCCTATGGTATTTAGCCTTCTCTCTAGAGTCCATAGGCTGAGCTTTTAGTGTCCTTAACCATGTTCAAATTCATATGTTTCTCTTTATTATTCCCTGTCTTAGAAGATGACCAGGCAGATTTGTGTTTTTTGTTTTTGTTTTATTATTATTCAAAAGAGCAAATCTAGAAGGCTGAGGATATATATGCAAATGGCCCTAAACGCAATCCCCAGTACTTTAAATAGATCAAATGTAGGACTGGGGTATTATTCAGTGGGAGAGCCCTCACTTAACATGCTTGAATCTAATCCCCAGCACTGCAAAGAAAAAAAAAGGTATGTTAGTATATACTAAGTTTAGAGGCCTGAAAGCACATTGGATTCATAGGGAAAAAAAGCTGCACAAAATATAATGCATTCCTGCTTTTAAATACTTCTGCATTATTATTGAGAAATTAGAGAATCAATTGAAAAAGGAAATAATTCCTTGCTGCTGAAGACCACAGAATAGGCTTCACTGGTACCCAGAAGAGAAGCAGCTTCTTCTGAGGCCTGTAAGCCATGTCACATGGCACCAAGTGCTAGTTTGAGGAAGCTGAGTTAAAGTTTTCATATTTCAAGAGGGCTGCAGTGGGAGGAAGGGTAGCTCTAAGATGAGTCAAATTGCTCCAGCAATTTTAAGTAACAAAGAGGGAGTCTGACTGACAGTCAGTAAAGAAGATATGCAGGGTGAGGAGAACAAGGGACATGTCTCATGGGAATAAAGCTAATCTTATAGTCATGAACAGAGAGAATGACATTGTACCCAGAGAGCTTTTACATTCTGTGGAGCTAGCACAAATGGCTTGAAAAGTTAGTGAAGACAGTTAAACAAGGACCAGAATAGTTGTCATCCCAGAAAACAGGACTTGTATCTCCTTGGATCCTATCAAGACAATATTTTTCCTTATTTTCCAAACTCAGGAACGGGAAGTTTTCCTGATAACAAGAATTTTCTTCAGTAGGACTATATGGGGGAAGTTATGGGCTATTTATATATATTTACATTTTTTTTTTTTTGTCTTTTTCGAGACAGGGTCTCCCTGTAGCCCCAGCTGTCCTGGAACTCGCTCTGTAGATCAGGCTGGCCTTGAACTCACAAACATCCACCTGCCTCTGCCTCCCGGGAGTGCTAGGATTAAAGGCATGCACCACTACCCCTGGCTATTTACATAAATATTATAAATAGCAACTACCTGCCTGTGTCAGATACCTTTGTTAAAAGGGGATATAGGCACCCAGGCGTGGTGGCGCACGCCTTTAATCCTAGCACTTGGGAGGCAGAGGCAGGCGGATATTTGTGAGTTCAAGGCTAGCCTGGTCTACAGAGCGAGTTCCAGGACAGCTGGGGCTATAGGGAGACCCTGTCTCGAAAAGACCAAAAAAAAAGGGGGGGGGATATAGGGATATAGGCAGGGTATTGTGGCACACACCTGTAATCCCAGCACTTGGGAGGCAGAGACAGGTGGATCTCTGTGAGTTCAAGGCCAGCCTGGTCTACATAGTGAGTTCCAGGGGCTACAAGGAGACTCTGTCTCAAAAAAAAAGGGGGGGGGTATAGTTCAGATGGTACTGTACTTGCCTAGTAGTGTACATGAAGCCTTGGGTTTGATCCTCAGCCAGGTGTAGTGGAACATGGCTGTAATTCTAGCAGGAGGATCAAGAATTTCAGTTGGGCTGGGAATAAGGTTCAGTGGGTAAAGTGTTTGCTGTGCAAACATGGGGACCTTGAGTTCAAATCCCTGGTACCCATGTAAAAACCAAGTGTAGTGACAGGCACCTGTTAGCCCAGATCTGGGGGTGAAGAGAGAGGCAGATTCCTAGGGCTTGCCGGCCAGTCTAACTCAGACTTTGCAAGCTCCAGGTTCAATGAGAGATCCTGTCTCAAAAATTAAGGTGGAGATGGCCAGTATTGACCTCTGTCCTCCACATATACATGCAGAGGAGAATGCCCCCACACATACACATGCACACACACATACACACACACACACACACACACATACACATACACTAAGGTGGAGAGTCATAGGTGAAGATGGCCAATGTTGACCTCTGTCCTCCACATATACATGCAGAGGAGAATGCCACCCAACATACACATGAGTTCAACACCATCCTCAGCTGCATAGTGAGTTTGGGGGTGGGGCATAGTGGGCTGGGCCCTCCCACATTGCTCAACAATCAAGACAATACTCCACAGATGTGGCCATAGGCCAATCCAATGGAGCCAATTCCCCAATTGAGGCTCCCTCAACCCAGGTGTGTCAAGTTGACCCTAAAGCTGTCTAACACAGAAGGAGAGGGGCTCCCTGTAGCCCCACCTCACCTGGAACTCACTTTGTAGACCAGGCTGACCACAGTCTCACAGAAATCTGCCTTGTCCGGCCTCCTGAGAGCTGAGATTAAAGATGTACATCGCCATATTCAGTTTCAGGCAAGATTTGGTTGAATCAGAGAAAATCGATAAATAAGAGGAACAGAAGCAAAATAAGAGATAAGATGATAGACCTCAGTTGGGGATTTTGTATGCCCTGGGGTTCAGAATGGCGTTTTTTGGTAGTCTTTGTCATGTGAGCAGGGGACTCAGTTCTACTGGACTATTAGAATTTGGTCGAGGGTCTTTCTAGGATGGTCATAACAATTTGGAAAGTCCCTTGATGCACCTTTAACAGATCAGTGAAGAGCTGAAGTGCCACTGCCTTGTGGCTGATGTATAATTTCAAAAACTTCCCCCTGCTAATGAAAGTACCAGTGGGCACAGCATTGTATTTATCTTTAATCCCAACCTGAAATAGTGATGAGCTGTTCAGAGGCATGCGTGCACACCTACATGCTTCACGGTTCCCTGGTTATTTTTAATTTGGCTTATACAGAGTGTGAGGTTGAGCTAGGCAAAACCTTCCAGTACTGCCTGACATATTGGGTGGGAGCATGCCTGTGCTTTGTGAGAAGTAAAGGAGTAACAGCTACAGTTTTAAAAGCCATTGTTCTGAAAGGCTAATTATCTGTCCTTTTATTTAAACTAAACCTTAGCAGAATTTATTTAAAGTACTAAAATCAGCAGTTAGAAATCAGTTTTCAGAAGGTCTGCAGTATATTCAAGAACTAATGGTCTTGGGGCTGGAGCAATGGCTCAGTGGTTAAGAGCATCAGCTGCTCTTGCAGAGGACCCAGGTTCCATTCCACATGGTGGCTAACAACCATCCCTAACTCCAGTTCTAGGAGAATCCGACCACTTCTTCTGACTCCATGGGCATTTCATGACATGGGTGTACTTACAAATATCAGGCAATACAATCATACAAAAAAAAAAAAAAAACTAATGGTCTAGACAGCCATTTAAGCTGATTATCTGTAAGAAAATCTTCCTTGTGTTGCTATGTGTTTTGGTATAGTAGATCTGTCATGTGGGAGGGTCATTTGTGAGAGTTACAATTGACCCTTTCTGCCCCTGGTCTTTTATTTGAATATAATGACTATTTCCTTCAGCAAGATGAATGACATTCCTGATGCTTCTGTTACAGATATTGGATGATGGAGGAGATCTTACTCACTGGATTTATAAAAAGTATCCCAACATGTTTAAGAAAATCAAGGGCATAGTTGAGGAGAGTGTTACTGGAGTCCATAGGTAAGATTTAACATAATCATCTTAGCTTAACATATCATCTTGTAATACACCATACTATTCTAAAAATTGGACCTTCCTATGAGGTAAGATCTGAGCCTGCACATCTGAATATTTCTTGGTTTTTTTTGGTCTTTTTGAGGCAGGGTCTCCCTTTAGTCCTAGCTGGCATAGAGCTCACTATGTAGACTAGGCTGGCCTTGAACTCACAGATATTCGCCTGCCTCTGCCATCTGAGTGCTGGGATTAAAGGCATGCGCCACCACCACGCCTAGCTCAAATATTTCTTCTTTTAACTAAGGACACAAATTACAAACTTAAAATAATGAGAGTCTCAGATGGAGGATAAGTGGGGTCCATGTGTTGCCATTGTAATGCAATCACTGCTTATTCTTTTGGAAAATTCAATTTATTCAATAAATATTTATTGACTACTACAGTGAACATTTCTATGTGCTAAAGATCTTGTAGTAGACAAAATAGACAATTTTCACATCTCCTGTGACAAGACTATAGCTCTCTTACAGAGAGAGCAGAATCTGAGCTGCATTGTTAAGAGTCTTGGCAGGACAAGTATTTAGAAAGTGTTTTCTACTTTTGACAAGGTATTGGTTGAAAGGAATGCAGCCAAACTGTAACCAAAGTATCATGCTTCCAGAAAAATCTCAAGAAAAAGTACTATAAGCAACAGTTGTAGCTCTGAAGGAGAGGGTAGAGATCCAACCAGTTAGTGTGAAGTTGGGGACAAAGTTCTTCCAGAGTATGGAGGCACCAAAATAGTTCTAGACTACAAGGATTATTTCTCATTTAGAGACAGTCTCGGAAAATATGTCTTTCCAAGAAATGGGAAGTCTTAGAAAGTATGTCTTCTGGAAAGATTGAAATCGCTCTTGAAATGGCATCACATAAAGTAGCCCATTGATGAATTTCTGAAATATTTCATCATGTAAATAATCTCTATGATTCTATTTTATATTAAATTGATGATATCTAAACCGATGTTTAAAAAAATAAAGACAACCCCTCAGGAAAAAAAGGCTGAGCGTGGTGGTGCACTTCTTTAATCCCAGCACTCAGGAGGCAAAGGCAGGCAGATCTCTGTGAGTTCAAGGCCTGCCTGGTTTACATAGTGAGTTCCAGTACAGGGAGACGCTATGTGTGTGTGTGAGGGGGGAATGTACCTTCACAGACCTCATATACTCAAAGACAGCAAGGATTTAGGGATCTGTTCACAAATGTGCAATGATTCCACGAATACAATTGGAATTATTTCTGTTTTCTGTTATTCACCCATAAAAATTTTTTTAAATATGAAATAAACTTTTAAGGAAATAAATTCTTATTTTTTTTAATTTTTTATTTATTTTGTATGTGTATGAATGTACTGTCTGCATGCAGGTTTGTGCACCCATGTCATGCAATTCCTCAGAGGTCAGAAGAGGGTGTCAGATTCCCCTGGAACTGGAGTTAAACACAGTTCTCAGCTATAATGTGGGTGCTGGGGATCGAACCCGGGTCCTCTGCAAGAGCAGTTGGTGCTCTTAACCACTAGGCCATCTCTCCAGCCCCGGGAAATAAATTCTAAATAAGCCACCATGACTGTTTTAGTATATTATAATCTTTCTGAGCATGTGAGACTATAGCCTATACTTTCATATTCTTAGAAAGGGATTTTTTTGAGACCAGGTCTCCCTGTAGCCCCAACTGGCCTGAAGCTTGTTTTGTAGACCAGACTGGCCTTGAACTCACAGAGATCCACCTGCCTCTGCCTCCTGAATGCTGGGATTAAAAGCATGTACCACCACCCCTGACAATTTTTTTATTATTATATATTTTTATTTATTTATGTCTGTCAGTGCCACGGTGCACATGTAGAAATCAGAGGACAACTTGTGGGAATTATTTCTGTTTCTACCATGCGGGCTCTGCAAATTAAGCTCAAGTCATCAGGTTTGGCAACAGGCACCTTTGAGCCATCTTGACAGCCTAAGGATGATTTTTTTTTTTTCTGTTTTTGAGATGGGGTTTCCCTATAGCCCCAGCTGCCTCTGACTCTGAAGTGCTGGGAATAAAGGTATGCACTGCCATGCCGAGCCCAAGGTTGATTTTTTTTTTCCTTTTTTTTTTTTTTTTTGAGATAGGGTCTCCCTTTTAGGACCAGGTATCCTGGAGCTCACTCTGTAGACCAGGCTGGCCTTGAACTCACAGAGATCCACCTACCTCTGCCTCCCGAGTGCTGGGATTTAAATAAAACAAATACTTCTCATTTTTTTTTATTAATTTTATTTATTTCTGTATGTGTATGAATGTACTGTCTGCATGCAAGTCTGTGCACCCATGTCGTGCAACGACGCGGATGTCAGAAGAGGGTCTCGGATTCCCCTGGAACTGGAGTTCTCCTGGAATTGGAGCTTCAGACGGTTCTCAGCCACCATGTGGGTGCTGGGGATCGAACCCAGGTCCTCTGTAAGAGCGTTCGGCGCTCTAACCGCTAGGCCATCTCTCCAGCCCCTGTGCATTTTTTTTTATTAATTTTATTTATTTCTGTATGTGTATGAATGTACTGTCTGCATGCAAGTCTGTGCACCCATGTCGTGCAACGACGCGGATGTCAGAAGAGGGTCTCGGATTCCCCTGGAACTGGAGTTTCAGACGGATCTCAGCCACCATGTGGGTGCTGGGGATCGAACCCAGGTCCTCTGTAAGAGCGATCGGCGCTCTTAACCGCTAGGCCATCTCTCCAGCCCCAATACTTCTCATTTTTAATGGACTAAGTTTAAAACTCAGATAGTGCCGGGCATGGTGGTGCGCGCCTTTAATCCTAGCACTTGGGAGGCAGAGGCAGGCGGATTTTTGTGAGTTCAAGGCCAGCCTGTTTCACAGAGAGAGTTCCAGGCTAGCTGGGGCTACAGGGAGACCCTGTCTCGAAAAGACCAAAAAAAAAAAAAAACTGAGATAGATAGATAGATAGATAGATAGATAGATAAGTATATTTATGGTTTTATATATTGAGATTGTGAATCTGAGACTATTGGAATATAAAAGTTCTTTTTCTTTTTTTGTCTTTTCAAGGCAGGGTCTTCCTTTAGTCCCAGCTGGCCTGGAGCTCACTATGTAGACTAGGCTGGCCTTGAACTCACAGAGATCACCTGCCTCTGCCACCAGAGTGCTGGGAATAAAGGCATGCGCCACCATGCCCAGCAAAAGTTCTTACTTTAGAGTGGGATTATATTGGATTTTTTTTAATGGTGTTTAAAATTACTTCATTTGTTTTAAGATTCATCTTTATTTTTATTTACGTATCTGTGTTTGTATGGGAGAGTACCTTTGGAGGCCAGAAGAGGGTGTTGGATCCCTTGGAGTTGGAGTTGCAGGTGGTTGTGAGCCATTTGGTGTGGATGATGGGAACTGAACACTGGTCTTCTACAAGAGCAGGAATTATACTCTTAACTGCTGAGCCATCTCTTTAGCCCCCAAATTACTTCTTTTACCACTGAAAGGGGGCATAAAACTTATATGAAATTGAAAATTTTACATCTGAAGTCCTAAAATTTTTGTTAAGTCAAAGATTTTTCCCTATGTGATTTTTGGTATCTTTATTTATAAGCTATATACAGACTCTAGAAACACAGTTTCTGTTTCTCAGTTTTGTCTGGTAGGGTGAGATTAGTCATGTCTTATGTTCTCATGTCCATGCTGTCAGTATATTTCTGGAATCTGATATGAAACCCACAGTAAATTGTAATGTCTCATTATTTTATGCTCTTTTTGACTTCTCTCATACCCAGGCTATACCAACTGTCCAAAGCTGGGAAACTGTGTGTTCCAGCCATGAATGTCAATGATTCAGTCACTAAACAGAAATTTGATAACCTCTACTGTTGCCGTGAATCAATTCTTGATGGGTAATTATTATCTTTGAAAATAACTTCAGTTATTGAGTATATGTTCTAAGGTTTTTTTTTTAGTTTTGGTTATTTCTGGAACTGTTTCATATGTTTCACCTTATGCTGAGAGTTATATTGCTATTATAAGAAAATTCTCAGGGCTGGAGAGATGGCTCAGTGGTTAAGAGCACTGACTGCTCTTCCCGAGGACCTGGGTTCAATTCCCAGCACTCACATGGTGGCTAAGAACCATCTTTAAGCTGGGTGTGGTGGCGCACACCTGTAGTCCTAGCACACAGGAGGCAGAGGCAGGCGGATCTCTGTGAGTTCAAAGGCCAGCCTGGTCTACAGAGTGAGTTCCAGGCCAGCTGGGGCTATAGGGAGACCCTGTCTCAAAAAAAAAAAAAAAAGAAAAAAAAGAAAATTCTCTTCACTTAAGACTACCTCCTACTGATAAGCATAATTCATACTTTATGATCCTGTCAGAGTTATTAACGATGATTTGGGAAGAAAAGAGGTTCTCGTGACCCTATTTCATGTCATGTCTCCTGCTCTAATGTATCATACACTCTTATGTTGTAACTGTATATCATTCCCTGGCCACCTAGAAACTATGGTAAGCAAAAACTTAATCCCCAAAGGCATTTCTAGTTCCAAGTTTGACAAAATCCACTTTCAGTATATACTGGATAGTATGTTTTTCCAGTACTCAGCTCTGTTTCCATCCTTGTATTTTGACATTCCTTCACTGTTGCTAGGAAAACCCTTGGATGTTAGTTAGCTTTTTGTTATAGGTTAAAAAAAAATACTTGAGAAAATCAAGTTTTAATATAAATAGTTGATTTGGGCTCAGAGTTTTAGAAGTTTCAGTCTATGATTAGGTGCCCATTGCTTTTGGTGGGGAGCAAGCATGGAATGAGACAAAGCTGATCACCCCATAACTGGGACATGAAAAGAGAGAAGAAGGTGCGAGGACTCCTCTGTCCCTTCAAGAGCATGTCCCCAACTTCTGGATGGCCTCCCACTAGATTCCATCTCTTTCAAATATTTTATTGTCTTTAATTTATATAGATGAGTATATTGCCTGCATCTGTGTTGTAAGTGTGCCCATCTTGTGCAAAACCCCCCGGAGGTCAGAAGAGAGTGTTGGTTCCCCCAGAACTGGAGTCACAGATGGTTGTTAGCTGCCATGTTGTGCTAGGAATCAAACTCAGGTCCTCTGCAAGAGCAGCCAGTGTTCTTAACTGCTAAGTCATCTTTCCAGTCCCTAGACTCCATCTCTTAAGGTTTTCATTACTTCCCATAGTACCAAGCTAGGGACCAAACCCTTGTTGAATGGACCTTTGGAGAAACATTCTAAACCCAAATCATAGCCCCCAGATAATATTCTAAATGAAACCATTAAAATGGCTTAGAATATGGCTGAGTGCAATATTTTTATCACATATAGGTTAACAGAAAAATGAAAAGAGGTTCTGTACACCACATTCCTAACCAGTCAGTTTGAGTAAGGCACTAATCCAGAAAGACAGCAGTTTAAATACTGGTTCCATTATTTATTTATTAACTATAGCTCCTTTGATGAGCTACTCAATTTCTATATATTTCCTCATTCTATGAAATGCCCACTTAGCAACCTACCTGAGTTATTGTGGGGGTTAAATGAGACAAGTAAGTTGTTCAGTGTTAGTTACATTACTCCTTTAAAAATAAACTTTATTAGCTTTACGTGGATGGGGTGTCGTGCCTGCATGTATGAAGTGCACCTGTGGTGTGCAGTGCCCATAGAAGCTAGAAGAAGGCTTCAGATCCCAGGAACTGGAGTCACACATGGTTGTTAGCTCCCATGTGGGTGCTGGGATTCGAACCCAGGTCTTCCACAAGAGCAATCTGTGCTCTTGACTGCTGAGCCACATCTCCCAACTTTTTTTTTTTTTCACTATGTACACTAGGCTGGCCTGGACTTTGCTATGTATAGACCATTCTGGCTTCAGTCTTCCAAAGGACTACATGTACCACACCCAGCACTTTGCTTATCTTTCTACAACTCTCTGTTCAATAAGTTTTAGATTAAGTTAGATGTTTGGGAACCTTTGCTTTGTATTCTGGAATCTTTTTGATTTGATGAAATGTTCAGTGCAAATTCTAATTCTTGCTAACATATACTTCTGTAGAGTCAGTAGTAGTATCAGATAGATTGAAAATTTGAGTACATTCTTAGCCTATAGGCTGTTCCTAATTCTGTCCACATGTAAAAGTTATTGTGACAAACATCATAATTCTGACCAAATTCATAGTAATTTTATCTGTGATCCTCAAGTTGGCCTATAACAGGTTCAGTAAAAAATGCATTACGGTACCTGTAAGTTCAGAAAAATGGACAGAATCCCTCCAAACCATAGTTTACCTTTCAAAACAAGAAAGATTCTTTTTTTTTAATTTAAAATTTTATTTATTTTTGTATGTGTATGAGTGTACTCTCTGCATGTAGGTTTGTGCACCTGTGTCGTGCAATGCCGTGGAGGTCAGAAGAGGGTCTCAGATTCCCCTGGAACTGGAGTTCTCCTGGAATTGGAGTTACAGTTGGTTCTTAACTGCCATGTGGGTGCTAGGGATCGAACCTGGGTCCTCTGCAAGAGCAGTCGGTGCTCTTAACTGCTAGGCTATCTCTCCAGCCGCGCAAGAAAGATTCTTAAAGTTGGAGAGTACAGAAGTGACAGTGACACAAGCAGTAGAGCAAGAGTTCAAGTTACACAGTGAAGATATAGGAAAACTCCATGACCTGCCTCCAGCCCCACAAGGTCTTGGAGGAGGCAGGGTGCAAGGCTCTGGCTGTCTGTGGCTCAGTGACAGCCAGAGGGGCTGGCACTGAGGGGCAAAGGAAAGGATGAAGAATTTCCCGTAGCAAGCTGAGTCGGGCTGGATGGCTCCAGGACTCCTCTCCTGTACTGACTCAGAGCCTAGTCAGAGCTCCAGGAGTTCTTGGGAGCTGGAGAGGGGCCTTGACCTCCTCTGCCATCCTTTTTTTTTTAAATTTTTTTAATTAATTTTATTTATTTCTGTATGTGTATGAATGTACTGTCTGCATGCAAGTTTGTGCACCCGTGTCGTGCAATGCCGCGGAGGTCAGAAGAGGGTGTTGGATTCCCCTGGAACTGGAGTTTTCCTGGAATTGGAGTTTCAGACGGCTCTCAGCCGCCATGTGGGTGCTGGGGATCGAACCCGGGTCCTCTGCAAGAGCATCGGCGCTCCTAACCGCTAGGCCATCTCTCCAGCCCCTCCTCTGCCATCCTTTTAGCTACTGGCTGTGACAGCAAGGGACAGCAGCCTCATGTTTCAGATAAGTAGTGCTGACCCCTCACCTCCTACCCTGTTTTCCAGCATTCCCAGGCTGAACCTGCATCTTTATTGAGTGTGCCTAGAGCCCCAGTGGCAGGGGAGGGCTTTTACATGGTAGCTGAGAATGCTCTTGTAGAATCTTAGTTCTCATTCTCATTGAGTGGGAAATACGTGCTCAGCAGTGCCCTGATATCTCAACCTTGAGACACCCTCCCTGCCTGCTGGGCAATAGTTTCAGCAAGAATATGACTGTACTAGCCCAGACACAACCCATCTTCTTCCAGGTCTCTTTCAAACATCTGGCCTAGTTGGCAAGGATGATCTGGCAAGGACTGGTATCCGCCTACCTGTTCTATGTCCTTACTCTCCATCAGATCCCCAATCCTGGCTTCCTTTGTCACAAACTCCCAGAAAAAGGAAGGACAAACAGTAAATAGAATCAGCCCTGGAATAAAGAGTACAAAAAGACAGCCAGGGGTGTGCAGAGAGGGTGAAGTGGCAGTGAGGGGCAGGTGACAGCATGCAGCACTGGGGGTCCTTGTGAGGAATAGGGTCTCGGTTTCACCCCAAGGTCACCATAGACATGCTCATTGGTACATGAAAACAGTGAAAACTGAAGTTGGGTCAAGGGCACTTGTTCTCTCAGTGAAGCTGAGAGCGGAGAGATCAAAGGAGAGGTAAACTGCTCCAGAGACAACTCCAGTAGAAGCCGGCTCGGGCATGGGGGGATACACCTGTAATCCCAGGACTAAGGACAGTGAGGAAGGTAGATGAGTTCAAGGCCATTCCCTCCTACATATCAAGTTTGAAGCCAGCTTGTGCTACATTAGACCCTGTGCCAAAAAGAAAAATTGCTATAGGAAGGACAGGACACTCGAGCTAAGAGAGTTAGCATCCCTATGAGGAAGGTATTGATGATTGATTAACCTTCTGTAGTTCTGAGGTGGTTACTTGTATTAGTTACTATTTTACATGTTGCTCTGGCAAAATGCCTAAAACAATGAAGAGTTTAAGCTGGGCATGGTGGTGCACGCTTTTAATCCTAGCACTAGGGAGGCAGAGGCAGGCGGATCTGGATCTTTGTGAGTTCAAGGCCAGCCTGGTCTACAGAGTGAGTTCCAGGACAGCAGGGGCTAGAGGGAGACCCTGTCTCGAAAAAAACAAAAAAAAAAAAAAAAAAGAATGAACAGTTTATTTTTATTTATAATTCAAGAGTATATCCAAGGGCTAGAGAGATGGCTCAGCAGTTTAGAGCACTGGCTACTCTTGCAGAGTTCCCAGGTCCAATTCCCACTTGGTAGCTAACAACTGTCTGTAACTCCAGTTCTAAGGGTTCTGGTGTCCTCTTCTGGCCTCCACAGGTATTTCACATTTGTGGTAGGCTTAAATACATGCAGGCAAAACACACACATAAAATAAAAATAAATAGGGGCTGGAGAGATGGCTCAGCGGTTAAGAGCACCAACTGCTCTTGCAGAGGACCCAGTTCGATTCCCAGCACCCACATAGCAGCTAAGAACCATCTTTAAGCCGAGCATAGTGGTGCACGCCTTTAATCCCAGCACTGTCCAGGCAGAGGCAGGTGGATCTCTCTGAGTTCAAGGCCAGCCTGGTCTACAGAGTGAGTTCCAGGCCAGCTGGGTCTATAGGGAGACCCTGTCTCAAAAACTAATAATAATAATAATAATAAATAAAAATTTAAGACCAGCTTAGTATGCTAGTACACACCTTTAATCTCAGTACCTGGGAGGTAGAAGCAGGTGGATCTCTGTGAGATTGAAGCCAGCCTGATCTACATAATGAGTTCTGGGCTGGCTTGGGCTACAGGGAGACCCTGTCTCAGAAACAAACAAAAAGAGTACAGTTCAATCATGGCAGAGCAGTCATGGAGGGAGGACTTGGAGGGGCTGGTCATACTGCATCCACAGTCAGGAAGCAAAGAGATGAAGGCTGATGCTCAGCTCATGTTCTCTTTTTAAATATTTTATGTTTATGAGTGTATTGCTTACATGCATGTAAGTTTACTCATGTTGTACAATGCCTGTGGAGGTCAGAAAAGGGTGTTGAATCCCCTGGAACTGGAATTACAGACAGTTGTTACTTGCCATGTAGGTGTTGGGAATCAAACCTGGGTCCTCTGCAAGAGTAGCCATGCTCTTAACTGCTGAGCCACCTCTCCAGCCCTCACTTTCTCTTTTTATTCAGTTTGGGACCCCTATCCATGGAATGGTACTGGCTACATTTAACATGGATCTTCCCACCTCAGTTAACCTAATCTAGAAGCATATGGACATGCTTGGAGGTTTGTTTCCATGATGATTATAAATCCCATCAAGTTGATAATCTAGAGAACCATCAATCATGCAATACCTTATACCATAAGGGTAGCACTGCTGACTCCTAGAGGATACTTCTGTTGTGGTAGCTGAGATTTTACTTCGCAAGAAGAAGAAAGATAGCCCAGTGGTTCCAAGGGAGCCTGAATGGTATTTTTAAAATGATAAAATACTGTCTCAGGAGCTCTTCTAGGGGGTCTTAGGGCTAAAAGAACTAGAAAGAGGTCAAGAGACTTGGCATGACTCTTAAACAGCACCAGGCAGCTTACTGTCTCACCTCCTCCCATAAAATCCTTCCCGAAATGAGATTTTTCCTTTCTTTTATCCTTGAGGCTGATTTGAACCTCTAAGATCACAGGAAAATTGCCGCATAAAGGCAGAGGCAGGCAGATCTCTGTGAGTTCAAGGCCAGCCTGGTCTATATAGAGAGTTCTAGGACAGCTGGGACTACAGGGAGACCTTGTCTCAAAAAGACCAAAAAAAAAAGGAAATTGCTGCATAACTGGAACCTATCCATGTCTGTAGCCCAGCTGTTGTCTGTAGAGAAGTGTGAATGAAGTTTCTATGCCACAACAGCCATTATTAGTCAAAAAGAGAGTACCTTCCTTTGGGGGAGAAAAAGCTCAAGAAGGTAATCAAAGGAAAGAAGGCCCCCAAATAGACTCTTGATTCTCCTTGCTGTTCTAGCCACTGCCAGACTACTCTCTAATCCATGACTTCTCTGTGTTTTGGTAGCGCAGCCAGATCTATCTCTGCACTGAACAAGAAGCCCCACACTTAGTATTAAATGAGCTTCGTTGGGGGAACATATAGATATATTACTTCCCATATGTGGAGTTGCCACATCCTCTTTACAGAACAGGATTCCTACTTTGCCTTTGGAACATTTATAGACTCTTTTCAATGGAAGACATAAGCAGGGAAATAAATGAGTAGACAAGTATTATAGGAACTTTGAATCTCAGAATAGTTTGGATTTTAATTGAAAACCTTTTGCCTTGCCCAAGATCCCTAGAGAAAGGAATCTTATTGTACCCAAAGAGAAGCCAGAAATCATTCCTACAAGTTCTTGAAACCCTGAAATAGTAAAGATCAGTTTCCTAGAGAAATGGATGTAAAGAGGTATATATATATATAATTGAGAAGGGATCAACCCCAGAAAACTTCCTGTCTTTTATGGCCACCACAGCTCACTTCAGTCTTCTCCACATTGTTGTCCACTACTTTCTCTACTGAATTAATTTAGGACCAGCTGGCCATTCTGATACTAGTAAATGTATTACTTATCATTATCTCTTTTACTAGCTTTCTAAAACAATAATGTAGAGTAATATTTCCAATAAACTAGAACTTTGTGACATCCTAAATTAAAATTACTGCTTATTTATATCTTTTCTTTTGTTCTCAAATATTACCTGCTAAAAACAGATAAGTGGACATCCCTTTTGTGTTCGCCAGCTACTTTGTAATCTACATCATCTTCCCTCTGTTCCACTCTCAAAAGAGGTAGATAAAAGGGTGGCAGAGAGTAAGGGAGGGGACAGGACCCAGAACTCCTCTTCTATAGATAGAATTGGTTGCAAAGCAAGAAGAAAATATCTACTTTATTCAGTTTTTCTTTCTGCTTATGAAATAGTTTCTCTAAGTCACCAAGTTTTCTTTCAAAATAAAATAAAAAGTAACAACACCAAAACCATAAACCTTAGGGAGCAACAAAAATTTTTTCTTCTGATTCAAAGGGTTGTTTTTTCCCTCCTAGACTCAAAAGGACCACAGACATGATGTTTGGTGGAAAGCAGGTGGTGGTCTGTGGCTACGGAGAGGTAAGGTTTAACCTTTCACTTCCCTGAGGTTTTTTTTTTGTTTTTTTTTTTTTTAAAAGCCCTTACATTCTACCACGCCCCCCCTTCTTTCCGCAGATTGTTCCCTAAGCTTAGAAAAGGGGCACAGTGGAATGAGGGTAAAAACAGCCACTCCTCTCTGTATGCTGTGACCTTGGACTCTGATCAGTTTTGGTTGTTTCCTTTCATGGGGCTGACAGGTTGGTCCAGGAATAACCTTTCCGATACCTGCCCTGGCGGGTTATGGCATCTCGCCTGCGACCTCCAGGCCTGTAATCTTAGCACTTTGAGACTACTGAGGACCTGGAAAATGAAAACCAAGTTCAAGGCCGGTCTAGTTACCGCACACATACACAAATAACACACACACACACAACACACACACACACACAGCACACTACAAAGTTTTTAGAGCTGATCGAGACTTCTGTATCTCCATCCCCCCAGCCCAGAGAATTTCTGGATCTGGTTGCAGAGAGGACTAATCAAAGGTCCTTGGGGGCTAGAGAGATAACTCAGTGGTAAAAGGCTTGCTATCTAGCATGAGAGCTTGAGTTCAGATCCCCCACATCCATGTAAAAAAGCTGGGCAATGGTAGTTTTTTGATTCCCAGGCGTGGTGATGGGCACGCCTTTAATCCAGCACTTCGGCAGGCGCAGAGGCAGGCAGATCTCTGTGAGTTCAAAAGGCCAGGCCTGTGTTCTACAGGGCGGCTACAGGGAGCCCTGTCTCTCTTAAAAGAGTCCCCCCCCCCAAAAAAAAAGATTTGCGAAGGCCTTGGCAAGGTTGATCTGCAACAGTAAGATACTTTGGAATCAGAGAATTGATCCTGGAATCCCATGTAAAGGTAGACAAATTCGACGCCACAAAAGATTCATCTGATCTCTACATGCATGTTGTGGATACTCACCTACATACACAAAAATAATTAATAAGGTCTTAAAAGTAGATTTCGATTGCTGAAAAGTAAAGAATTTTGAATGGGTAGGAATCAGATTTGGGTAATGTTTTATCTCGGTGATTAAGAAACTGAAGTTTTGATATGATTCTGTATCACAAGTGGGATGATTTTTTAAGAAGAGGCCTTATGGTCATATAAATCCAAATAGAACTGAATTTTCCCGTTTTTTTTGGAGTTTTTTTTTTGTTTTTGTTTTGTTTTTTGTCTTTTCGATACGAGATCTGCCTGTCGCCCAAGCTGTCCTGGAACTCACTCTGTTAGACCAGGCTGGCCTGAACTCACAGAGCTCCAGTTTGGTTTTTTAAACCCATTCTCTGTATTGCACTTGCAAGAGTATTGCACAAATAGTGGTTTAAAAAAAAATACATAGCTTTGTGGTCATTGTAGCTAGTGTAAAGGCCTGTGCCATATCTGTTAGGCTAGTTTTGTGTTTTTTTCTACATTTCATGTGTCTGCGTGCGTGCGGTGTATAGAGTATACATCCACTGGGTATGTGTGTAGATCAGACCACATCTTCAGGAGTCAGTTCTTTTCTTATTCTTGCCATATGACTGGAAGGTTGAATTCATGTAATCATCATGTTGGCAAGTACCTTTAGCCACTGAGTCGTCCTGCTCCGGTTAGGATATAATTTTTAATCCTTTAAGCAATTCATTTCCCAGTCTGCAGTCCACATTCAGTGTTTTTAAAAAATCTAGCATTGAGTTTTACATTTCCCCAATTTTCTGCTTTTTATCTCCAGGCAGAAGTCTTATATGTATTTTTCAACTGATTTGGCTTGCATGATGGAAGACTGAACTTTTGCCCTGTCTTCTGCACCATGAATGGGCTGGCACTGCTAACATCTCTTTTCTTCATTAGTTGTGTCAGTATCACCCTAAGTGCCTGGGACCCACTGCTCTTCTCCAGGTTGCCTTTGTATGTGTGCTTTTGTCTTATGGATTGTTTTTTAATAATCTTGGAATTCATTCATCTTTTCTTCATTTTTATAGAACACTTCTTCATACAAAAGTCTTAAAAATTATGTATCATCTGGGTCCTTACTTGTGGATAGGGGTTGGGGCTTTCAAATTCCTTTCATCTGGTATGTGCCACTTCACAGTCTGGCCTTTCATTTTATTTCTTTGATATTCTGTCCTTTTTGCTTCCTCCCTCTGTTTCTGGTGCTTGGTCATCAGGTGTTTAATATCTCCAATGTCCTGAATTATTCTCTATCTCTCTCTTTGAGGGGATTGATGGATGATTTAAGCTGATTTCTCTCTTAGATAGGGATAAATGGCTGTCGGCATTGCTCTTCAGCTATGAAAAAAGTTGTGGAAGAGACAATCTCTGTCAGTTTTCCCTTGACTGCTACCCTTTGTTTACTAAATTTATCCATAACGGGCCTCTGGACTCTCCCAACCAGAAAGAGGATTTAGTTGGAAGTGTTTGTGTTTCATAATCTATACTATATTTCCCAGTGATGGTTATAAGGTAGCTAACACTTACCTCACATGTTTTCCCAGCCATGTAAATCATGAGGATGGTATATATAATCTCCTTGTGATATCTAGCTGGTTTCATTCCTGTTATAATTAAATAAAAATTAAAAGAAAAATAGTGTATGAGTTATGTTGTGTAAGGCCCATGGTTAGGTCGTGGAGCCCCCTTAGACGGGGAGTTTAATATCAGTTGTTACTGCCATTGTGGGTCCTCTGTATATAGAATTCTACCAGTACTCTTAATGTCGATCCATATTCAGCTCTCTATATATTATTAGGGTTTTTTTTTTTAGGATTTGAGACAGGGCTCCCTACCTCTATCTCCTTAGAGCTCTTCTCTATAGACCCGGGGGGCCTTGAAACTTCACAGAATCCACCTGCCTCTTCTCGGCCTTTCGCCCTTCCTCAGTGCTGGATTAAAGGCGTTTGCCACCCCACGCAGTAGAATAGGATTTTTTTTTTTTTTTTTTTTTTTTTTTTTTTTTGCGTCTTTTTCAAATGGAAACAGGGTCTCCCTGTAAAACATTTCTTCGTTTCTTTTTTTTTTTAAGACCAGGCTGGCCTTGAAACTCTGCAACTCACAAAAGATCGCCTGCCTCTGCCTCCGCGCCCCCTGGAGTGAGTACTAAGATTAAAGGAATGTGCTACCACGCCCAACTTAAATTAGGCGATTTTAAATAGACATGATATATTAGGTAGAAATTTATTGTAAAATAGTGTTTATTTTTTTATAATCCATCTTCTTACCTTTGGGAACATTTTCTGTACCTATTGCTGTAAAATGTTTTCAGAGGTGGCTTTGAGTATTAAACAATTTATATGTAGTATAAAGCAGTTTCTGGGATTAATTTAGGTGTTGATCCCTTCACTTAGTGAATTTCTTTGCCTTAATTATGCTTTTAAAAAGTATTTCATATTGTAGTAGTAATATAAAATTAAAAGAAAAATGTTTTTTTTTTTTTTTTTTTTTTTTTTTGGAATTAACATACAGTTTTATTTTCAGAGGTCATAATTCTGGTGTATGTGTGACATTTATATAGGCACATTTGGGAACAATACATATGGGGGGGACAATAACAACATTAAGGACTGCGTCAAAGAACTGATGATACAGTTAAATTGCCCCAAACAATAAAACCTCTGCAGAGTAAAACTTTTAAAAAGACTTGAAATGATGCAGGACATGTATGCAAGTGCATTTGAACAGGGTGGGGTGAGGGCAGAGAAAGGGGAATATTGTCTAAATTTGGACGAGAAATGATGTCTGAAATACACAACAACACAGTGTAAAACTTTCTTTACTTGTAGGACAAATTTAGTTATGTATGTTTTTTGTCTGGTGCGTGCGAGCGGCATGGTGCACAGAGTTATGTGCTCATCGAGGCCAGAGGTGTTAAATCCCCTTGGAGCTGGAGTAACAGGAAATTGACAGGCTGGAACCAAATATTGGGGGTTCCTTATGTGTTCTTAACAACGAAATCATCTCTCCAACCCATTATCTAGCTTTCTAATTCATTGTCTGAAATCCTAGTGTTCTAAGGTTTGGCCATTTGTCAAGTAGTTTAAGATCTTGAGGATTCTTTCTGTGGTTTGGGGGTTGTACATGCTGTTAATCCAGGCATTCTGTTCATTCCTTTCAACTGTTTCTACAGAAGAATCCACTAATTGTAAGCATTTTGCAAGTTTAATGATTTTATTGAAAACTTAAGGAGTTGAGGTTGACACATAAAATGCAGCAAATGGCCATAAGCCACCCCTAGGCCCTTGGTGTACTTCCTACTCTGTTTTCTTCTTGGGCTGCTGCATTGTGCAAATTTTCTGTATTGAATACCTAATTACACAAAGTACCTTTGTCCCCAGATGCAAACAAGTACTCTTATCAAATAAGTTCCATTTCCTCCAGCCTTCAAGTGACCTCAGGATTCACAGAGCATTATTTTCTTTTAAATTATCTTTATTAAGGTTAAACATACCCTTATTTTAAATTTTTAAAATCATAAGAGTTTGCACGGATGGGTATTTTATGATTTTTAGAAAGGGTACCAGGGGCTGAGAGATGCGCTCAGCCGGGTTAAAGAAGCATGGCTCAGCATTAAAGAGCTGCTCAGCAGTTAAGAGCACTGACTGGCTCTGTAGGAGGACCAGGTTAATTTCCCAGCCAACCCACATGGTGCTAAGAACTGTCTTTGACTCCAGTCCAAGGGCAAAATCCGGACACCCTTCTTCAGACCTCCGCAGCATTGCAGACACTGGTGCACAGATCCTACATGCATACAGTACACTCATTAAAAAAAAAAAAAGTGTGTTAAAAAAAAAAAAAAAAAAAAATAAAAAAGTAAAAAAATATATATAAAAAGAAAGGGAAGCCCAGACCCCCTACCGCTTTTAAGCTTAAGCCTCTCATATTCTGGGAGGGTTACACCACTGTACCTGGTTACTACTGTTGCATGTTTTTTGTTTGAGACAGATCTCACTGTTTGCTCAGACCATCCTCGAACTGGAGGCTGGAAGCCTGGCTTTGAGCATCTGATCCTCATGCCTCTTAACCCTCCAGGTGCTGGGACTAGTAACAGGTCACTGTACCCAGCTCTACAATTTGAGTTTTGAGAAATGTGTACAGTTAGTTAAGTTATAGCCATCCCCTCACTGAAACCTAACACTTCAAGAAGTTTGTACCATTTGGAGGTATGCTTCTATTTTGTTCAGAGTAAATACCGTCTTTTGAAAAGGTGTTAACACGGGACATAGTGTCTTCCCTGTGGGCTTTGCATGGTCACTGGTCCTGGAGGTGTGCTTCAGAGCATATCCAGAGTTCCTAGGATAAAGTTCTAAGCAGTAAAATTGTTAAAAGATTGGGTCATGTGGGCATGGTGGTACGTACCTTTAATCCCAGCACTAGGGAGCAGAGTAGGGGAATCTCTGAGTTTGAGGCCAAGCCTGGTCTACAAAGTGAGTCCAGGCCAGGTTGGACTACAGGAAGACCCTATCTCAAAGAAAAAAAAAAAAAAAAAGTGGGTCATTTTCTAATCCCACCAGCTATGTATGTGAGAGTCTTATTTTCTCTTTAACATTAAATGTTATTGTTACTCACTTCTGAATATTGTCAATTGCATTGTCACTTTCATTTTTTTAAATTTTATTTTATTTATATGTGTGTGTGTGTGTATGAGTTTATTGCCTGCATTTGTGTAATTGCACCCATGTCTTACAATTGCTGTGTAGGTCAGAAGAGGTTGTCGGGATTCCCCTGGAATGTGTTACAGACGTCCAGTCCGCCATTGGGCTGAGGATTAACCTTGTGTTCCCTGCAAGAGCAGTTGGTGCTCTTTAACCGCTAGTCCATCTCTCGAGCCCCAGCTATTTACTTTCAAAAAAGGACCACTTACAATGTCAGTTCTTCTTTATTTTTTTTTAGAATTAAGGTCTTGATGTAGGTATTACAAAATTCCAGTAGGGTAACCCATTGAATGTTGTCTTTCTACCTCTGTCCTCCAGCCACCTAAGTCACTACCTTAAGAAAACCTGATAGATTGCTTGCTAGCGTGCACAAGGCCTTGGGTTTGAATTTTAGCAATGTAAAAAAAAAAAGGCCCGGTTATATTATGTAAATCGGTTTTTTACATTTATTTATGGTGAAGTTGTGTGTGATTGCGTGCTGCATATATTTGGGTACCCTGTAGAGGCATCTGATCCTTTGGACCTGTATGTAGTTAGCATGATAAGATATGGGTGCTAGGAACAAAATTTTGTCCTCAGGAAACAAGCAAGGACTACAGACACCCAATGTTTGTTTTGTTCTCTTTGTTTAGTTGCTTTTTGACACACATCGTGTGGCCCTGTCTGGACTACAGGTATGAACCATCACACCTGGCTAAGATTTTTTTTTTTTGCACACACCTTTAATCCTGGCACTTGGAGGGCACGAGGCAGGTAGATCTCTGTGAGTTCCAGGCCGCTGGGCTACAGGGAGGAACTTCTCAAAAAGACCCTCAAAAATCATTATTTTTTTTTTTTTTTATAATGTATACATTGAGTTTTGCTAGCATCGTAAAAAGTGTCCTTCAAGTGCCCAGGTAAGGGTGGGCCACCTAAGAGGGTGTGGTTCCCCTTGGAAACTGGAGTCATGTACATAATTGTAGTTGCCAATGGGTGATGGGAACCAAAACCCGGGTCTTCTTTAAGAGTAGCGGTTGTTCTTAACTGCTGAATTCAACTCCTTTTTCCAGCCCAAGAAAAACAACTTCTGAGATTCAGTTTTCTTCTACCATGTGGATTTTCTGGCTATCGAACCTCAATTCCTCAGGCTAGTGACAAGTGCACTTTTTCATCTTCCACTGGCCCATACGCATTGTTTTTTTTTTATATAGATAACGTATGCCCTAGAACCTGAAGGAAGCCAGAAGAGGGCATCGATCCCCTGAACCAGAAAAGTTACAGATGGTTGTTAAGTCGCCATGTGGGGGGAAACAGAACCTTTCGTCCTCTGAAGAGCAGAAAAACCGTCTCTCAAACTAAGCTCATCTCTCCAGCCCCCTTCAGTTATATGTTAAATACTTATTAGTATGTTGTATCATGTGAAGTAGGCAGGTGCATGCCATTGGCCATTATATGTGGAGGGCAACTTTTTTTGGACTTGGTTTTTCTTTCTTGCCTGTGAGGTACCTAAGGATCCAACAGGGTCATCGGGGCCCTCCCCAGCCAAGCTCTTATACCCCACTGAGCTATCCTTGTCCAGCCTCCACATTCAATACTTGGTTTTCGAAAGATTCAACTATCCACAAGAAAGTGGAGATTGATGGATGGAGTTGGAATAAATGGATTGGAATTTAACCTGGTATTTAAACCTTTGTAAAATTAAATTGGTGTGTGGTGTGTTGTGTGTGTGCGCGCGCCACGTGGCCACTATCACACATGTAGAAGTTAGAGGATAACTTGTGAGAATTCTTTTTTCTACCATGGGGTTTCTGGGATTGAGCTGTGTGGTCAGGCTTGGGAAAGACCTTTTTACTTGCGGAGCCATCTCAGGCCCACTGTGGCCTTCCTTTTTTTGAGTCAGGGTTTCACTTTAGTTGTTCAGGCAGGCCTAAATTTATCCTCGCCTGCCTCAGACCTTCGAGTAGGCTGCAAATTACACGCCAGACAGCAGGTATCCTTGTGGGGTTTTGAATGAGAATGTCCCCCATAGGCTTCAAGTTATTCAAACATTTGTCCCCAGCTGGTGGCAATGTTCATAAAGGTTACAGAACCTTTAGGAAATGTGGCCATGCTGGAGGAAATATGTCACTGGAGGTGGGCTTTAAGAGTCTTTCAACAAGGCTCTGCAGGCCCAGTTTGCTCTCTCCACTCCTGTGCTCATTGGAAATTGGAACCTCTGCTTCCTGCTTCAGCCACCATGCTCACCTATGCCTCCTGCCACAAATGATGAACCCTGGAAACTGTCAGTCGATATAAGCTCAAAATAAACTTCTTCCTATTTTTTTTTTTTTTTTTTTTTTTTGGTCTTTTCGAGACAGGGGTCTCCCTCTAGCCTCACGCTGTCCGAAAGGACTCACTCTGTAGACCAGCTGGCTTGAACTCACAAAGATGCCAGTCCTCGCCTCTGCTCTGTCCCATAGTGCTAGGATTAAAGTATGTGCCACCGCATCCGGGTATAAACTCTTCCTTTTATAAGTTACCTTGACATGGTGGTTTTATCATAGCCACAGAAAAAGTAAAAACTAATATAGCACTAAAATTGTTTCCTGAACTGTAAATAGTTTCAAAAGCATGTTGGCAGTCAATATTGAGGCAGTGCCCATTATTAAAATCCTGTTGTACTTAGCTCCGGGCTTGGTGGGGCGCACCTTTAATCATAGCACTCAAAGGCAGAGGCAAGATCTCTTTGAGAATAAGGCCAGCCTGGTCTACAAATAGAGCTCCAGGCCAGCTGGGACCTAAAGGGAGAAAAGAAAAAGAAAGGGGCTGGAAAGATGGCCTAAGCGGTTAAGAGCGGGTTTATTCGTCTGATCAGTGGCCGAATCCGCTGCTTACAGAGGACCGTTCAATCCCCAGCACCCAACATGGCGGTGACTTCGCGCAGAACCTGGTCTGAAACTCCAATATCCGGGAAAGCATGAAGAAGCCTCCAGATCCAGGGGAAATCCGCACACCCTCTCTGACCCTTCCGCCGTTTTGCGATGACGACACACGGGTTTGCACAACCTACGTGCAGACAGTACATTCGATACAAACATACAGAAATAAAATTAAATTAAAAAAAATAAAAAAAGGAAAAGAAGAAAAAAAAAAAACATCCAGTTAACTGAGGACAGAACACGGAGGTCCATCAACACAAGTTTGAGGCCATCAGGGCTACAAAGTGAGACAGCTCAAAAACTGAGCAGTGCGGACAGGAAGTCAGACAATGACGAGGAAAGGAGTGACGATAGATAGGGTTGCTCGGGCGGGGATAAAGAGAAACCGGCGAGGACCGGGTTGAGAGGTCGAAGATGCGTGGGTAGATGTCACAGCCTCGTGAAGAGCAAGCGACAAACATTGAGCCCAGGATCTTGGTCGTTGCCTTGCCATCGGTTGGCTCTGCCTTCGTTTTCAGTATATAACCGTAGAGTGACATCAATAAGGTAATAAAAGACTTTTGGAGCGACACAAGTTACGAAAGATACGTACTGAGTACGGCGCACAGTTTTGAGAAAGGCCTTTTTTCTGCATTCTCTTTGCTATTCCAGCCACTTTTGGTTTTTCTAAATTAGACAACCTTTTTTTTTTTTTTTTTTTTTTGCTTTTGGACAGGTGTCTCCCTAGACCAGGCTGTCCTTTGAACTCACAGAGATCCCCACCTACCTTTACCTCCCAAGTCGCTAGGGATTAAAGAGCATGCGCCCACCACTCCTGGCAAGACTTACCATTTTTGAAAGTTCATAAACTTCATCTTTTCCCAGTCAGTTACTTGCTTTGCGCATGGGGATGCATGGATACAAACCATCTAGTTGTGTATCCAGCTAAGGTAGCTAGTTGTGTAAGGGATGGCCTTCTACAGAAGGTATAGTCCTATTTCACAGTGATACTTGGTAGTATTTAGCTAGTTTCTTTTATTATTTTTTTTGAGACAGGGGTCTCCCGTTAGTCCCCACTACCTGAGAGAACTCGTAGCCAGGCAGGCTGGCCTTCGAACTCCACAGAAGATTCCCCACTGACTCTAACGGGTCTTCAATATGATTCGTTTTCCACTGTCGCCAGTTACGGCTCCGCAATTCGTCTGCAACTCCGGAAAGATCGGTGATGTTGCGGCGTCCCGCGAGAAAGGGGAACCAATGTGAACAGTTCTTTAAATTGACAAGCTGATTTTCCAATGGTAATTATTTTCTTTTCCCTAAAATAGTGATTTTATGACTTCAAAATGGCTTTAGCGTTCTTATCCTCTAATCCTTTAGAGCAAAATGCTGATTTTAGGGAATGTGATGTGTGGTTATGTATAGTAGAAACATAAAAACGTGTGACTTTTGCCTCTGCCAAATATTAGCTTGAGCAACCTCACTTGACCTCTTTGGAATACTGCGTGTTTGTGTGTGTCTGTGTTCGTGTGTGTGTGTGGTGGTGTGTTGTTTTGTCGTGTTCCGAGACAGGGTCTCCCTTGAGCCCCAGCTGTCCTGAATTACTGTGTAGACCAGGCTGGCCTTGAACTCACAAAAGATCCACCTGGGCGCTCCTGTCCCAAGGGTTAGGATAAAGGCGTTCACCACACGCCGGCCTGTTGTGTTGTGTGTGTGTGTGGTGTGTGTGTGTGTGTGTGTGTGGTTTAATCTACGCTTAAGATTTTTTGTTCCACAGAACACAAAGAACAGCCCTGTGTAGTATTATCCTTATGTAGAGTTACTACTGTTAAACTTTGATCTGGGCTAAAGAAAAAAGAAAAAACTTAATGTTTCCTACTGAGTGGACATTTAGCTCCAGAATGAGACAGCCATTTTGAAAGGACAGTGATACCCATTTATCAATAGTGATTAAGAAAATGGGATGTTTTGCCTGGCGTGGGGTGGGGCACCCCTTTCAATCCTGAGCACTGGGGGAGGCAGAGGCAGGTGTNGGATCTTTGTGAGTTCAAGGCCAGCCTGGTCTACAGAGTGAGTTCCAGGACACCTGGGGCTACAGGGAGACCCTGTCTCGAAAAGACAAAAAAAAAAAAAAAGAAAGAAAATGGGATGTTTCAGGTAAAACTATAATTTTATCAGCATCAGCATATATAACCCATTTTCTAGTAGACTATTTAAAAAGTTGAATTGGGGCCATCAAGATGGTTCATCTACAAAAGATGGCTCATGCTGGAAAGCCTGATGACCTTTTTGCAGGACCCACATAGCAGAAAGACTACTGAATAATAATAGAAGCATAAAAGATACTACAAGAGGAAAGCTTCCAGGAATATAAGATTTAACTCATTCTAATAATAAAATGTTAGGTTTAGTGTCAGAGGCTTTGATGTTCAAAGGATGACTGAAATGTAGGTGATGATGGACTTGTGTATGTAGGAAACATGACCGGTTAAAGTTGGAACTAGGGCTGGAGAGATAATGGGGCAGAAGGTAAGAGCCTCTGGTTGAGTTTCCAGCACCCACGTGGTGACCAACAACTGAAAGTCCAGTTCCAAGGGAATATAATGCCCTCTTGCCTTTGAAGGCATTGCAGAATATAGGTGCACTAGTTTGCAGGCAGAACACTCAAACATATAAAGTAAAAATAAATAAATTAAAATAAAGTTGGGAGTAAATTCAGGTGCCCTGGCTTTGCATTTTTTCCCATAAGGTACAGTGCTCTGGGCTACCTGGGTGAGTTTAGCTTTGTAGTCTCAAATTGGAATTATCTTTAAGATTTTAAACATGGTAGAAGCTCTTTGATAAAGAGATTAACTGACTTGTTCTTTACCTCATTTAATTCCAGAGTGATACTTCTACATTCCTCCTTACCCCCAGTCTGCTAACCCCCTTTCCTTCACTTTCTTCCTAAATTTACACTGTATCATTATCATCAAAAGCATTTCTTGATGAGAGAGAAGGGAGAAGAGCAGAAGCCAGGATGGGGAGAAATAAAAATAGAAGAGTGTGAGATAAATGAGAGAGGGAAAGAATGATGAAGACAAAGAAAAAGGAGAAAAGTGAGAATTTATGTTGCATATGACAAAATACGTAGTAAACATAAGTGAAATTGTCAAGGAATGAATAAAAAAAGTGGTCAGGCAGCAGCCCAGATAAAGTGGCTGGTGCACAGGTGAGAGGCAGAAAGAACAGTTGAGAGAGCAAAATCCAGGACAGGAGGGAAATAAAAAGGTGTGTGTGGGGGGAGGATTGTATATGGTCAAAATGCATTGTAAACATACATAAAATTGTCAAGGAATTTAAAAATATTTAGAGGAGCCAGACATGGTGGTGTACACCTTTGACCCCAGCACTCAGGAGGCAGCAGATCTCTGTGAGTTCAAGGGCACCTGGGGCTACAGGGAGACCCTGTCTCAAAAAGAGATCCCCCCCCCAAAAAAAAGAAATTCAGAGGAAAAACAAAGGTTCTTCCCTAGTACCTTTGGAAGGTTAGCACACAGCAGTTCCCGTGGAATGTTAATAAATTAGGCCCTTTTTGAGGGACGCAAAGACTTCTAATAGCATGTACTGGAGATGTAGTAGTGAAGGTCAGGCAGCAACCCAGGTAAAGTGGCAGGTGTACAGACAGCTTGAGTGCAGAGAACAGGTTTCTTTTTTTTTTTTTTTTTTTTGTTTTTATATGAGCTCTTTTTGAGACAGGGACTACATGTATAGCCCAGTTCCCCAATTGGCCTGGAAGACTCATTACTTTTATGTACACATCACACACTCCCAGGCAGGGAATGGAACTCTTTAAATGAGGGAGGACTCTTTTTGTCAGAGGCCGATACCGAAGTGCTTTGTATTAAAGGTGTGCACCACGCCCAGCTCAGAGTTTTTTAAAATCTTATGACCCAAAGGTCCTTCCTCCTTTGTCCTCATTGACTGAGTTCGTGGGAGGGTACAGTCTTTTTAACACTGTCATTCTGCGTGCTCACTTCCCCATACTGGTTCGAAGAAAAGAAGGATATCGTATCTCGTGTTGGTATTTCGCTCTCTCCTCTCCTCTCGATCATTTAGTTTCCTTGCTCGTGACCTTCTACCTTGCCATTTTTTATTACTGAAACACATACACACATCACATACCACACACCACATACACACACCACGCACGCCCTACACCAGTCATTGTGTATTTGTTTTATTTGCCCTATAGCGCTTGAGCCTCAGGGACCTTGTGCCCAGTCGGCCAGTATGGCAAGCATTTCCACCCTGAGCTACACCCCAGTCCTCACTCAAAATTCCTCTTTTTTTTTTAAACATTTAATTTTATTTACTTTTGTCCTTTTATTTATTTATATGGATGTACCTGTCTATGTAGGTTGGTGCAACCATGTTGTGCAATGCTGCGGATGGTCAGACGTGGGTGTCTTGGATTCCCCTGGAAAACTGGAGTTAAGTTAAAGTCATGTTTTTTAGCCGCATGTGTTTTTTTTGTACTTGGCGAATTTGAACCCCGGGCCTCTGCAGGGCCAGTCATGCGCTCTTAACTGCTAAAGCCATCTCTTCAGCCCCTACTTCATCATTTTTATTCGTTTATTTTAAACACGCCTGCCTGTCCTGCCTGTATGCGACAGGGTCTTCCTATAGCCCCAGCTGGCCCTGGGAACTCACTCGTTGAGACTTAGGCTGGCCGTGAACTCACAGAGATCCGCCTGCCTCTGCCTCCTGGTTGTCTAGATTTAACAGCGTGTTGCGCCACTCACGCTGGCTTTCCTTAACGAGAGTTCTTGGCCTGCCATTGTGGGATGTGGCTGGCAGTTTAAACTCTGGGCTCTCTCTGCAATGCGCATGTCATGCTCTTAACCGTCATTGTCCTGGCTGAGCATCTCTCCAGCCCCAAACTTTTATTTTTATTTTTTTATAGTATGAACCATGTCCCATCTGGCCTACATTGTTGGCGGCTAGCTTGTTAAATTTTTCTTATTCTGAATATTAATTGATTTATTTTGGATTTGAGGTTAGCTAGTGGACTAATGGGTGTACTTAGCAGGGCCAGTTCTTTCTGGGCTTTATAAGGCACTATGCTTTGAAAATAGGATCTGTTAGATCTTTTTATTTATTTGTTTCAGGATCTGATGGTATACCTTGGGTCAAAGCTATCCGAGACACGGAGAGACCCTTTTTCTTTGAACATGGGTCTCTAATTTGAGCCTGGAGCTCATCTGTTCAGCTTAGGTTGGCTGTCAGCTGTCCTGAAAAACTCCCCCGCACCCCCATATTGGCCTTAGGATCTTTGGCTTCCAACAATGGGATGTGATAGGCACACTACTGTGACATGGAGCTTTTCATATGGGTACTGGACATCCAACCAAATTCAGGTCCTCCTTGCGTATGCCAACAAGCAGTTTACCCGGAACTGTGGGGTGGGGGGAAAATGGGAGGGAGTGTGTGTTTTAGTTTTAGGTTGTGGGTTTGTGGGGTTTTTTGTTTTGTTTTGTTTTTGTTCTTGTTTTGGTTTTTTGTCCTTTTGAGACCGGTTTCTCTCTGTCGCCTCAGCTAGCCTGGAACTCTCTATGTAGACAAGGGTGTCCTTAAACTCCTGATTCTCCCCAAGTGCTGGAATTAAAGGATGTCACCATGCCCGTTTTAGTTTTTTATATAGTTGAAAGTGGGTAGGTCACACTTGTACTCCCCAGTACTGACTAGAGGATTTTCATAATTTACAGTCTGTTGTTGTTGTGTAAGTTACAGTAGTGATGCTACGTACACAAAAAATCCCCGGTGTTGTTGCTTAATATATGCAAAACACTACATCCAAAGTAAGTATAATTTAACAAAAACAATAATTAGTAAACTTCAGAGGTGTATAATGGCTTCATATCATATCAGAGATGGGCAATATAGTTTGCCATTTCAAAATTGTGATAATTTTAGAACAATATGATGATAAACCAGTTTTCAAATGTTTTTTTTTTCCATTTAATTTTTTTGTTCAGAGACTGTACCTCAGTCTTCGTGAAAAAGATAAGGAAAAGGTTAGATATTGATACTTAATTTCTTTCATGAACTGGTGACTTCTGAATGTCTGAAAATTTAAGCGTCACTTTCTAATCTCTTGTGTGTGTTTTTGTACTTTCTTGCCAAGCATTGTTGTTTAAAGTTTTATATGGTTGTCTTTATCTGTACACTGAGATTAAAAAGCTAGATGGAGGGCTGGAGAGATGGTTACCTCAGCGGTTTCTTGAGTTTTGAGAGCTCTTGCAGACTGCTCTTGCAGAGGACCCTAGGGTCCATCCCCAGCACCCCATGGCAACTAGGAACCAGCTTTAGCCGGTTTGCGGGTTTTGCACGCCTTTTGATCTTAGCACTTGGACGTGCAGAGGCAGGGATCTTGTGGGTTCAGGGCCAGCCTGGTCACAGGCCAGCTGTGGGCTATGGGGAGGACCCTGTCTCAAAAAATTATAAATACATAAAATAAAAATTTAAAAACGGAACAGTGAGCTCAGGGTAGTGGACATTACCTAATCCCAGCCACTTGGATATATGGTGTGGTGGAAGCAGGCAAATCTCTGAGATTCGAGGCCAGACTGGTATACATAGCCATTGTTCCAGGACACATGAGGCTCCTGGGAATCGCTGTCTCAAACAAAAAACATAATGAACGAAGAAGACACCAGATGCAGAGACCAAACAGCCTGGATTTTTTGAACTTTGGCTGTTCCGTTTTCTGGTTTTGTTATATTCAAATTGGTTACTCTTAGTCTCTAATTTGTCAAGTGAATGTTCGGATTGAGTGNAGTGGCAGCCAACTCTCCCACATGAACAATCGTTGCAGGCAGACGTCCCCACTCTCAGCTGTGTTTCTCAGTGCTTGTGGCCCTTTCTGCTACTCTGAGCAGAGCACTTGGGACTGGAGCACACCTTTCAGAACAGCTCACACGGCGGCGTTGGATGGAAAAACCTTCTCCTTGGAAGACCTAAAATTGGCATTTTAGTCAGTGAGATCATGGAGACATGGTGACACGGTAGGGTCCGTTTTCTGCTTTCTCTGCCTAGCGCTGGGGAACAGAATTCTGCAATTGGCCCATTATCCAGGAGACCTTACCCCTGTCACCCCAAGTCCAAGGAAAACTCTCCGAGGAACACACTCACAAGGGTGAGCTATTCAGCACACCCCAGGTGTCCTTGAAGCATTTCTTTTTTTGTTTTTTTTTTTTGGTCTTTTTGAGACAGGGTCTCCCTGTAGCCCCAGCTGTCCTGGAACTCACACTGTAGACCAGGCTGGCCTTGAACTCACAAAGATCCGCCTGTCTCTGCCTCCCAAGTGCTAGGATTAAAGGCGTGCGCCACCAGGCCCGGCAACCCTGAGGTTTAAAATGCATTTTTGATAATTATTCTAGAAGTTTACCTGCATACAGATTTAAGAGTATATTCATGCACCACCTTAGATGGGAGCCAATAACTTCAGAGGGCCTCTAGCCAAAGTACATTTCTTTTTTGCTTTGTATTTTTGTTCTTTTTCTCAAGCTAATTTCCTGACATGTTCTAGCTCTACTGTTTGTGATGTTCTTTTAGCTTGTGTTTTGATTATAAATCGTGAACGTGGGTGTTCTTACGCATATGAATGTGCTAAGCAGGGGCCAGGGGTTTGTTTATGAGCTACATTTATTTGTTTTTCTTGTTTTTTTCCAAGCACCAATCTATTCAGTAAAATTACTTGTGGGGGATGGAAAGGAAGGTACCCTTTACCAGAAACTGAGAACTGTTTTCTCAGACTTTCTTTATTATGTATGCTTTCTCCCTCTTCAGGTAGGGAAAGGGTGCTGTGCTGCTCTGAAGGCCATGGGCTCCATTGTGTATGTAACTGAGATTGACCCCATCTGTGCCCTGCAAGCCTGGTAAGCATGCAGAGGGAAATCTATACCCCCTTTATAGTGTCAAACATGCCACTAGGGATCCTCCATACAACATCTTTTTGAGACAGGGACTCCATGTAGCCCCAGCCCCAATTGGCCTGGAACTCACTATGTAGACCAGGCAGGCCTTGAACTCAAAGAGGTCTGCCTGTCTCTGCCTCCCAAGTGCTGGGATTAAAGGCATGTGCCACCACGCCCAGCTCAGAGTTTTTTAAAAAATCCTGAACAAAGGTCCTTTCCTCCTTTTCCTCATTGACTGAGTAGTGGGAAGGGTACAGTCTTAAACGTCATCTGCTGCCACTTACCTATCTGTTTCTCAGCAAAGACTGAAAGTGTGGATTTACTTCTCCATTTTAAGAATCCATTTATTTATATTGAGAGTGACAGGCACCTTGCCAGGTGAATGAACACATACACACACACACACACACACACACACACACACACACGCACGCCCCTACACAGTCATTGTGTATGTGCTTGTATGTTGCTAGAGATTGAGCCTAGGGACTTGTGCACAGTAGGCCAGTAGGCAAGCATTCCACCCCTGAGCTACACCCCAGTCCTCACTCAAAATTCCCTCTTTTTTTTTTTAACATTTTAATTTTATTTATTTGCTTATTTATTTATATGAATGTACTGTCTATGTAGGTTGGTGCAACCATGTTGTGCAATGCTGCGGAGGTCAGAAGTGGGTGTTGGATTCCCCTGGAACTGGAGTTAAAGACAGTTTTTAGCCGCCATGTGGGTACTGGGAATTGAACCCGGGTCCTCTGCAAGGGCAGTCAGCGCTCTTAACTGCTGAGCCATCTCTCCAGCCCCTACTTCTCCATTTTATATCGTTTATTTTAAAACTGCCTGCCTGCCTGCCTGTCTATGAGACAGGGTCTTCCTATAGCCCCAGTTGGCCTGGAACTCACTCTGTAGACCAGGCTGGCCTTGAACTCACAGAGATCCGCCTGCCTCTGCCTCCTGAGTGCTAGAATTAAAAGCGTGCGCCACCACGCTTGGCCTAAAGAGAGTTCTTGGCTGCCATGTGAGTGCTGGCAGTTGAACCTGGGTCCTCTGCAAGAGCAGTCAGTGCTCTTAACCGCTGAGCCATCTCTCCAGCCCCAAACTTTTCATTTTTAAGATGACCATGTCCCATCTGCCCATTGTTGGGGGCTAGCTGTTAATTTTCTATTCTGAATTTTTATTTTGGATGAGAGTAGCTAGACTAATGGGTACTAGCAGGGCCTAGTTCTTTCTGGGCTTTTAAGGCACTATTGCTTTGAAAATAGACTGTTAGATTTTTATTTATGTTTCAGGATTCTGAGGTACCTTGGTCAAAGCTAATCCTGAGACACAGAGACCTTTTCTTTTGAGACAGGGTCTCTCATTGAGCCTGGAGCTCATTGTTCAGCTAGGTTGGCTGCTCAGCTGCCTGTAAACTCCCCTCACCCCATTTGCCTGTCTTTGGCTTCCAACAATGGGATGTGATAGGCACACTACTGTGACATGGAGCTTTTCATATGGGTACTGGACATCCAACCAAATTCAGGTCCTCATGCTTATGCAACAAGCAGTTTACCCGGAACTGTGGGGTGGGGGGAAAATGGGAGGGAGTGTGTGTTTTAGTTTTAGGTTGTGGGTTTGTGGGGTTTTTTGTTTTGTTTTGTTTTGTTTTGTTTTGTTTTTTGTCCTTTTGAGACGGTCTCTCTGTAGCCTCCAGCTAGCCTGGAACTCGCAGAGATCTACCTGTCTGTACCTCCCAAGTGCTGGAATTAAAGGCATGTACTACCATGCCTTGTTTTAGTTTTTTAACTAGTTGAAAGCTGGGTAGGTCACACTTGTAATCCCCAGTACTGAAATAGGAGGATTGCCATAATTTAAGGTCTGTGTAAGTACAGTATTGAGCTCCAGTACACAAAATACCCGGTGTTTGTTGATACTATATGCAACACTACATCCAAAGTAAGCAATTAACAAACAATAATTAGTAAACTTCAGAGGTGTATAATGGCTTCATATCATATCAGAGATGGGCAATATAGTTTGCCATTTCAAAATTGTGATAATTTTAGAACAATATGATGATAAACCAGTTTTTCAAAGTTTTTTTTTTCCATTTAATTTTTTTGTTCAGAGACTGTACCTCAGTTCTTAGTAAAAGAAAGGAAAAGGTGATATGACTTAATTTCCTTTCATGAACTGGTGACTCTGAATGTCTGAAAATAGTCCTTTCTAACTCCTGTGCTTTTTACTTTTCTTGCCAAGCATTTGTTGTTTCCAGTTCATATGGTTGTCTTTATCTGTACACTGAGATTAAAAAGCTAGATGGAGGGCTGGAGAGATGGCTCAGCGGTTGAGAGCTCTTGACTGCTCTTGCAGAGGACCCAGGGTCGATTCCCAGCACCCACATGGCAACTAGGAACCATCTTTAAGCCGGTTGTGGGGGTGCACGCCTTTGATCCTAGCACTTGGGAGGCAGAGGCAGGTGGATCTCTGTGGGTTCAGGGCCAGCCTGGTCTACAGGCCAGCTGGGGCTATGGGGAGACCCTGTCTCAAAAATAAAATAAATAAATAAAAAATTTAAAAAAGGAAACTAGATGGAGTCAGGTGTAGTGGCACATTACTTTAATCCCAGCACTTGGGAGGTAGAAGCAGGCAAATCTCTGAGATAGAGGCCAGCCTGGTCTACATAGCCAGTTCCAGGACACATGAGGCTCCTGGGAATCGCTGTCTCAAACAAAAAACAAGAACGAAGAAGAAACCAGAGCAGAGCCCAACAGCCTGGATTTGAACTTTGGCTGTTCCGTTTTCTGGTTTTGTTATATTCAAATTGGTTACTCTTAGTCTCTAATTTGTCAAGTGAATGTTCGGATTGAGTGGGTTACCCTTCAAACAATTAAATCAGTATTTGGCACGGATCATTTTATCGATTCTGTTTTAGCTAGGAGGACTTGATTATTACATGTAGTCCCTGCCCTTAAGGAATTCTTACAGCTTGTATATGTAAACATATTATAATATCACCTATGTGTTTTAGGCTGCATAATTGGGGCAGAATTGTGAATTGATAGACAAGGAAATGAAGGAGTTCAGCCTGTGTGTGTGTGTGTGTGTGTGTGTGTGTGTGTGTGTGTGTGTGTGTATTAGCGTTCAGAGGACAACTTTGGAGTCACCTTTTTCTCCTAATTTTTGTGGGTTCTGGGGATTGAGGGCTTGTACAGCAAGTATTTTATCCATCGTGTCATCTTGTTGGCTTCCAGCAGTTTTCATGTTGGGGGTGGTATTTGGCACATGAATGTGGGTGTCCCTGGAGGCCAGAGGCATTGGAGCCCCTGGAGCTGGAGTGATTGAGAGCTGGAGTTGAATTCAGATCTTCTGGAAGAGCAGTATCAGCCACCTCTGAAGCTCCCTCAACAATTTAAGGACATTTTGTTCATTGTCGGTTATTGGAGTGATCTTAAATGTTATTTTTTCTTTTCTTTTTTTTTTTTCACATAAATTTATTTATTTATTTTTAACAAATCTAGACCCATGTTCCCGCTCATTCCCCCACCCCACCAGAGCTCGTGCATTCTGCCAAACATGCTTNGCATGTGTGAAATAAAATAATTATATTATATATAATAAACATTAATTATATAGATTCAAGGTACTGTCAATAGATTTTAAGTGGTAACTCTTATTAAAATTATCTCTGGCTGGGCATGGTGGCTCATACCTTTATTATTTTTTTTATTTATTTTTTGTTAAGGTTTTACCTATATTATTTCTTTTTTATTTATTTATTTATTTTTTTATGTATATGAATATACTGTCTGCATGTAGGTTTGTGCACCCATGTTGTGCAATGCCTTGGAAATCAGAAGAGGGTGTTGGATTCCCCTGGAACTGGAGCTAAAGACGGTTCTCAGCCGCCACGTGGGTGCTAGGGTTCGAACCCGGGTCCTCTGCAAGAGCAGTCGGTGCTCTTAACCGCTAGGCCATCTCTCAAGTCCCTATCCTGAAGTATTTTTTTTTAATTTTTGTTTATTTCTGTATGTGTATGAATGTAGTGTCTGCATGCAAGTCTGTGCACCCATGTCGTACAACGACGCGGATGTCAGAAGAGGGTGTCGGATTCCCCTGGAACTGGAGTTCTCCTGGAATTGGAGTTTCAGATGGTTTTCAGCCGCCATGTGGGTGCTGGGGATCGAACCCGGGTCCTCTGTAAGAGCGGTCGGCGCTCTTAACCGCTAGGCCATCTCTCCAGCCCCTATTCTGAAGTATTTTAAACAAGGAAGTGGCATGTTCCAAATAGGGAAATCATTCTGCACAAAAATTCTGAGAGATGTAAACCTAGAGATAGTGAAATTGGAATAAGCATCTCTGCAGTAATCTAGTTAAGAAGTAGTAAGATCTAAATTTAGGAAAACCATTGTGTATGGAGCTTCTAGAGGGGACAGGGACAGGTAGGGGTCACATACCTGTGATCTCAGCACTCAGGAGGCTGAGGCAGAAGGATTGCCTCAACTTTAAAGCTGACTTTGTTTATTTGTTTGTTTGTTTGTTTGTTTGTTTGTTTGTTTTTGGTCTCCCTGTAGCCCAGCTGGCCTGGAATTCACTATGTAGACCAGTCTAGCCTTGAACTCACAGAGATCCACCTGCCTGCCTCCCGAGTACTGGGATCAAAGGCTTGTGCCACCACTCCTGGTTCAAACATGGCCTGTTGTACAAAGTGAGTTGAGAACATGTTTCAAAACCACCAAGATTGGGGAAAAGAGCTGGGGGATATAGCAAGAGACTTTTAAGGAATAAAGAAAACAGGATCAACCAGATTTGGCTATAATTTCAATTAAGAAACAGTAGTCCAGGACACAAGGACATTCTAGCTTACTTGGATCATAGAGTTGGGTGCAATTGATGAAGATAGAAACTACTGAAGAAAAAGAGGAGGATGTGGAAAAGATAATGAATTTACTTTCAAACACATTAAGTTACTTTCAAACACATTAAGTTTAGGATCTTTCTAGGAAATCTTTGAGGAAATAACCACTGGATTATTTAATCCTTACCTATGAAGTTTCCAAGAGATGTAAGTTATAGATGCAAATTGAAAGTGAGGCCTGGGTTCTATCCTTATTTATTCAGGACATGATTGGTGATCTTAGGAGAACAGTTTCAATAGATACAGTCCCTAAGTATCATTTTCTAGAAATTTAGTTGTGAATCTCATGGTGATTCTTGTTTGGCTCTCTATTATCAGGAAGAAATAGTTCCAGTGATGTGAAGGAAGCTTTTATTTTATTTTGCTCCTGTATAAACTAACAAAATGATTCTGAGTTTTCACTGATAAGAATAGTCCTAAGGAGATAGCTAAGCTAGCCATACAGGCCTGAAATCCCAGCAACTCCGGAGACTAAGACAGGAGCCTCACAAACTTCAAGTTTAGCCTGGGAAACAGTGAAACTCCTGTCAATCAATCAATCAATCAATCATTCAATCAGTCAATCAACCAATATCTTAAATCTTAACTTTCAGTGTCAAAAAGTTGAAAAAGGATGTTGAACAAGATGCTGGTATAGTAAGACTCTCCAACGAGTATCTCTCTCTGCATAGAAACATCAATTTGAATACCATGCACCAAACTACCTTTGCAAGAGCAAAATACTCCAGTGGAGACCATAGTATCTGGTTTTAATGTATAAAAATAAATGCATTATGGGGCCGGAGAAATGGCTCAACGGTTAAGAGCACCAACTGCTCTTGCAGAGGACCTGGGTTCAATTCCCAGCACCCACATGGCGGCTAAGAACCGTCTTTAAATCCAGTTCCAGGGGAATCCCACGCCCTCTTCTGACCTCCGTGGCATTGCACAACACTGGTGCATCAACCTACATGCAGACAGTACACTCATACACATAAAAAGTAATAAAAAATAAATGCATTAAAGATGACAGGAAAGACAGAATTGTGCACACAATACTTCCCTCAACATAGAGGGAGACATGAAAGTAGGAAAGATAATTAAGTCCAGACTTTAGACTTAGAATCTACTATGAGGTTACCCACAGTGAAACCTAGTACTACACAGAGACCATGACTCCTACCCTGAGGCCTATCTGGGGTCTGTGTGGATTCAAGTTATCCTGGCAGCCAAGGGACTATTTCTACAGCCCTCCTTCAACTTCAGGTACCATGCACAGAAAGATTCCAGCCACAAAGCTGTGCTTTGAGAGACATTAACCCAGGGCTTTGCCTACAAACTCAGTGGAAGACTCACCACAGCAAAACAGCACTAGGCAGAATGCAGTGAGCTTGCCTCCGGGCTGAAGCTCATGGTCAACAATCTTGAACCCTTCTCAAAACCAGACATGAGCTAGTGCCCCAGTGGGTCCTACTCCTGTCAGCCTACATTACCACGCGTGATGCAGGCCTGCCGCATACCCCAGAGACTATGTAGCTCCCTCTAGCTATGAGGCTCAATTATAATCCAATTTAGCCTTAGCCTTGATAATCAGAGAATCCTGAATGTACATCCTTCCCAGTGTCTCATAGTTCACTTGTACAAATGTTTCTATAGTCAACTGACCTACAATGGGAAATTCTAAATTGTGTCAATCTTGCCAGAAATTGCTCTGTGACTTATATTTATTTATACTTCTACCAACAGGGTAAGAAAATTCACATCTCTTTTTATTCTTGTCAATATTTTAAGTGACCATTTTATTGCTAAAAATAAAATAGTCCTAGCCAGATGTCATGACATATGCCTATAATCCCAGGACTTGGGAAGAAAAGGCTAAAGTATCATGAGTTTGAGGCCAACCTCAGCTATACAGCAGCAACATGGTATCTTTAAAACAAAACAAAACGCCAGGCGCGGTGGCGCAGGCCTTTAATCCTAGCACTCGGAAGGCAGAGGCAGGCGGATCTTTGTGAGTTCAAGGCCAGCCTGGTCTACAGTGTGAGTTCCATCCAGGACAGCTGGGGCTACAGGGAGACCCTGTCTCGAAAAGATAAAAAACAAAACAAAACAAAATATCCTAGCATGGTGGCACATGCCTTAAATCCCAGCACTCAGGAGGCAGAGGCAGGCAGATCTCTGGGAATTCAAGGCCAGCCTGATCGACATAGTGAGTTCCAAACCAGTGGAGGCTATAAGGAGACCCTGTCTCAAAGAGATTAATTAATAAACCCAAAACATTCTACCTATCCCAAGAAGTAACACTATACCTACTAAAGGAATTCGATGCCAGCTTTTAAAGAAAAGCTCCCCCAGCTACCTGCTTGATTTAATTGATCCTGCTTTATTTCTACAGTATGGATGGATTTCGACTAGTGAAATTAAATGAAGTCATCCGACAAGTGGACATTGTTATTACCTGCACAGGTATGATTATGATTATTAAATGGGGTAGTACTTGGGATGCTTTCATGAAGCAAGTGAAAGGTGATTGGGAGGGACTGGAGAGATGGCTCAGCAGTTAAGAGCACCAACTGCTCATGCAGAGGACCTGAGTTCAACTCCCAGCACCCACATGGTGGCTAAGAACCATCTTTAAGCCAGGCGTGGTGGTGCACACCTTTAATCCTAGCACTTGAGGCAGAGGCAGGCAGATCTCTGTGAGTTCAAGGTCAGCCTGGTCTACAGAGTGACTTCCAGGCCAGCTGGGGCTATAGGAAGACCCTGTCTCAATAAAAAAGAAAAGAAAAGAGAAGAGAGGAGGGGAGGGGAGGGGAGGGGACAGGAGGGGAGAGGAGGGGAGAGGAGGGGATGATTATTAGCTGCCATGGGGGTACTGGTATTCCAACCAGGGTCTTCTGCAAAAGCAGCCACTGCTTTTAATCAAGTCCTTTTGAGCCAGGTATGCTGGTGCACACCTTTAGTCCCAGCACTTGAAAGGCAGAGGCAGGTGGATCTCTGTGAGTTCACAGAGATTATCTACATACCGAGTTCCAGGACACCTGGAGCTACAGAGAGACCTTGTCTCAAAAAGAAAAAAACAAAACAAAACAGGTCCTCTGCAAGGGCAGCCTATGCTTTTAATTGCTGAGCCATCTCTCCAGCCCCATGATCTTCTTGACTATATATTTATTTCTTCTAGACATTTCATGTTAGTAAAATCATGTATGTGAGCCAGGTGTGGTGGCACATGCCTTTAATCCTAGCACTTGGGAGGTGGAGGCAGGCGGATCTTTGTGAGTTCAAGGCCAGCCTGGTCTATAGAGTGAGTTCCAGGACAGCTGGGGCTACAGGGAGACCTTGTCTCGAAAAGACCAAAAAAAAAAAAAAAA
>VZQC01002834.1:272848-293623 GCA_009823505.1 Rhizomys pruinosus
GGAGATCTCAAATCTCAAGAGTCACACAAGCGTGCCTTTAATACCGGCTGGGAGGATAACTCCGCCCCCACAGCCACTAGATCTAATCAAGCCAAAGACCACACCTTTAATCCCAGCTGGGAGGATAACTCCAACCTCACAGCCACAGAGGCCAATCAAACCAAAGACAGCAGGACCAAAGGATCAACAATCAGCTCGCCAAGACACCCAGTTCCTACCTGTCTCCCCCTCTTCCTGCCGCTGGGCTCAGGAGATCTCAAATCCTTTTCTTTTTTTAAGGTAGGGTCTTACTGTGTAGCTGAGGCTAGCCTTATATTTGCAACAATCCTCCTGCCTCTACTTCTTCAAGTCCTGGAATGGCAGGCATAAGTCACCATTACCTGTCCTAAGGTAGAAGTTACCAGTTGTCTCATGTATTTTACACTTGCTACTGCTTGCAAGCTGAGATTATTGTTTGTTCTACTTTGCTTCTCTGTTGCTGTGATAAAATACTGACCAAAACTGATTTGGGAAGGCTTACAGGTTACACTCTGTCATGGGTTTGTGTGTGTGTATGTGCGAAGCCAGGGCAGGAATTGAAGCAGAGACCATGGAGGGAATACTGCTTTACTAAGGGTTGCTCCCTAGGCTTGCCCAGCTGCCTTTATTAAATATAAATAGCCCAGGCCTACCTGCCCAGGAATGGCATTGTACAGTGGTCTTGGCTTACCTACATCAATTAATAACCAAGAAAATTCCCCACAGATATGTCCGTCCATGGGTCAGTCTATCGGAAGAAATTTCTCTATTGAGGTTCTCTCTTCCCAATGTCTCTAGTTTGTTTCAAATAAACAAAAAACTATCCAGCACATTGCTTCAGATAGTTCAGGGTTGACAAGGAACAACAGCAGCTGTGCCAGCTTGAGAGATGTTATGAGCAGGAGACTGGAAAAGGATTTCCTAATTATACCTGAGAAGTCAACCTGAGCATATGCGCTTAGCCCTTCAGAAGCTCTTCTCTTTCCCCAGTTTCCATTTCTTTTTCTTGAACCTCATACAAATACTGCATTAGTTAATGGGGAGTGGTAAAATTGGGACATAGATTTCTAACCCATAATATCTGGTCGCATCTCCTGGTTAGTAACTACGCTATATCTTCAGCCCCAGTTAACAATGAACTTATTTTTTGTTATTCTTGGTCCTCTGAATTTCTATTTAATTTTGTTTTTGGTGTTTTCTTTGTTTTAGCTGTGGCTGCTTCCCAAGTCACTGTATCTATCCTCGTGGCTTTACCACACACAGTAGCTGGTTTCCATGGTGTTATGGATTGAACCCTGGGCTTTATGCAGGATAGGCAAGCATTCTCCCAGCTGATCACATTTTTAGCTCCCAGATAAAGCTTTTGGCAAAGGGATACACCAGGTTAAAATTTTCTTCTAAGATTTAGCTTACATGGAGTCTTGGAAATAGCTCCTTTCATTTTTCCCTCCTGAATATGCCATCTGAAAAATGAAGAGTGCAAGAGTATACAGTGGCACAGAAGTTGGAGACAGAAAGGGAATTCAGAATTAGCTTAGTTTTTCTTGATTACTTGCATCAACTTTCTTAACTTTTTAGTTAGCATTTGAAACAATTCAGAATAGGCCTTTTTCAGGGACATACTGTGCTAGTGCTCACATTAGTTTAAAGGAATGACTGATTATGGCTGTGTTGGTATGATATGAAGAAAGAGAGACTTAAGCTGTTGGGTGGTTTTTTTGTTTTTGTTTTTCCCCCCAGGCTGCAGAAAGATTGAAGTATGTTGATGCTTTCTGTCCACTAGAGGGTAGTGTTCACTGGAAAAATGCAGGTATTCAGGCCAGAAGAGGGAGTTGGATCCCCTGGAACTAGAGTTAAGGATAGCTGCCATGTAGGTTCTGGGAACTGAACCCAGCTCTTCTGCAAGACCAGCCAGTGCTCTTAACCACAGAACTATCTCTGGCCCCAGAAAAATATTTTTTTTAGGACAGGGTCTCAATATTACGTAGCCTTGACTGGCCCGAAACTTACTATGTAGATCCATGTGCCTCTGCTGGGAATAAAAGTGTGTGCTACCATACCTGGCCAGAAAATTCATTTTTAATCAGTTTCCATGTCATTCTCCCCTCCCCCCTTGGGACAAGGTCTCAATAGCCCCTTTTGGCCTCAAGCTTGCCACGTAGCCAAGGATGAACTTTAACTCCTAATCTCCTCATATTCCTGTCTCTACCTCCTAAATGCTGGTATTACAATGTCTGTATTGATGTCTCTATGGGATCAAGGATTTAGGCAAGGACTCTAGTAAACTGTTCTATAGCCTTGTCTATTCTTTTTCTTTTTCCTTTTTTTTTTTTTTTTTTTTTTTTTTTTTTTGTCGTTTTCTCCCTGTAGCTCCAGCTGTCCTGGTCCTGGAGCTCTCTAGTAGACTGGCTGGCCTTGAACGCACAGAGATCTGCTCGCCTCAGTCTCCCAAGTGCTGGGAGATATGGAAGGCATGTGCCACACACTATCACACGGCAGTTCCTTGCCTTTTTTTCGTTAAAGGAATAAAGGAAGCATCTTATGGCTTGTCGTTGACATATACAAATTGCCAGCATCACTTGGGGGGCATAAATAAATAGAATTATTATGGGATACAGTATAGTCAGTCTAATAACTGGGACTGGTAGTAAATAGTGACTAAATGACTTAAGGGACCAGTAGCATATTTTTTCTTGGATAAGTGGAACAAAGAAGATTCATGTCTAGATGGTACAGTGAGATTTCATCACGCTACTCAGAAAGATGCAATAATTTAATTTTTTAAGAATTTATTTTTTATTTTATGTGTATGGAGTATAGTGCCTGCATAGTGTAAGTGCACCCATGTTGGGCAATTGCCTTGGGGGTCAGAAGAGGGTTTTGGGTTCCCCTGGAACTGGATGTTTTTTGTTGCCATGTGGGTGCTGGATTCGAACCTGGGTCTTCTGGAATAGTGGTCTGTGCTCGTAACCACTGAGCCCATCTCTTCAGCCCAGATTCACAATTTAAATCTAAAAAAACCATTTACTTTTGTAATTTTTCCTTTTAGGTTTTGTGTGTGTGTGTGTGTGCGCGCGCGTCCGTGCGTGCGTGTGCGTACATGAGGTAGTGGGAGAGAGGAAAGCACGTTAGAGAGCAGGTGCAGAGGGTTCCAGTAATTGAACTCACAAGCACCTTTACCCACTAAACCACCTCTTACCTTGCTGGTCCATCATTTAGTATTTTCTGATTGAGGTTGGCCAAGGAAAACTGAAAGTTTAGAAAGACACATTGTGTGCAGGGGGTGGTGGGGTGGGACTTCTGTGACTGCTCAGAAACAGGTTAAGTAAGTAGTACAGCAGTAAGGATAGGAGTCTTCTTTGCTTAAAGAAACCACACTGCTGTTTACTCTTTCTACCAAAGAATAGTGTAAAAATTGAAGGTATTTCACAGTAACCATGCACTGAATGGTAGAAGGAGGGGACTTTTTTCTTTTCCTACCAAATTTCCCCCCTGGAAAAAAATTTTGTTTTTGTTTTTAATTATTTTTTTGTGTGTACTGGACTGGTCTGTATGTGGGTTTGTGCAACCGTGTTGTACAATGCTGTGGAGGGGGTCAGAAGAGGGCATTGATTCCCCTGGAACTGGGAGTTAAAGACGGTTCCTCAGCCGCCATGTGGGTGATGGCCGAGTGGTGGTTAAGAGCAACAACTGCGCTCTTGCAGAGGACCCGGGTTTTTTTTTTTTTTTTTTTTTTTTTTTTTTTTTTTTTTTTTTTTTTTTTTTTTTTTTTTTTTTTTTTTTTTTTTTTTTTTTTTTTTTTTTTTTTTTTTTTTTTTTTTTTTTTGGTTTGGTTTGGTTTGAAGTTTTACTCTTCTCTCAAAGTTTATGCTGTGAATATGGGAAGTGAACAGTGTTTCATCACATAATTATGTATCTGTTCATTGTGCCAAATGTGTTGGAACCTGAGAGTGATGTTTTGCACATCTAAAATGTTACTCTACAATGTGTTTCAATTAATTTTTTTGGGGGGGGGGTCTTTTTTTGGAGACAGGGTTTCCTTTAATCCCCAGCTGGCCTGAAGCTCGCTATGTAGACAGGCTGGCTTGAACGCCAAGATCCACCTGCATCTGCCTCTGGGATTAAAGGTGTATGCTACCATACCTGGCTCAATTAAATCTTATGATTGACAAAAGTCACATGATGTACTTAATATGTAGGCAGGGCCAGGGTCTTGCTGTGTAGTTTCTTGCTTGCTTGGAGCTTAGGATGTAGGCCAGGCTAGCCGTGAGTGCAAAGATTCAAGTCTGGGTGTGGGGATTATAGGCGTGCCCCCACCACCCCATTAATACATTCATTCTCCAGGAAAGAGGACCTGACTGGGAGTGAACCAATGAAGGTAAACGAGGTGTCTGTCTGCCACTGTATACTGACTGAGTGATGTGGGAGCTATTTTAGGTTTGATCTTGGAGGCATTTCGTAACTTTTTATAGCTTTTAATAGCTGCTAGTACTTTGTATAACCAGGGAGTGGTGGTTTGGATTCCTGGACCCTGACCTTCTCCTTTTCCAGTCTTCCCTACATGGAAACCTGTCATGTTGTATATTTCCCAAGGCTAGATGCTTCCCTATTGTCCCTTGAGCGTTTTTATGCTTTGAAAACCGTTTACTCTGAACTACGGAACAGTTTTGCTGAAAGTGTGGGAGGTTCAGTTTGTTCCTTGGTCCTTATTTAATACTATGTTTTATTTTATTTTTTTTTTTTGTATGTGTAGGAAATGTACTGGTCTGCATGCAGGTCTGTGCACCCGTGTCGGGCAATGGCCGCGGAGGGCAGAAGAGGGGCTCGGATTCCCGGGAACTGGAGTTCTCATGGATTGGAGGTACAGACGGTTATCAAGCCGCCATGTGGTGCTGGGGATCGAACCACGGGTCCTCTGCAAGAGCGCAGTGCTCTTAGAAACCAAACCGCATATGCTTGATCGCTCTCCAGCCCTATATTAATACTATTAACAAAACAAAAACTAGTCTTTACTGGTTTTGACATAGGCCTTACTCTCTTCCTTTGTACTCCAGACTGATCTTGAACTCATTGCCTTAGTCTTCACTTGGAGTTCTGGGATTACACATTGAGCCAATCTGCTCAACTCAAAAAGTAGTTTTTAATTAAAATACCTAAAACGTTACTTAAGATGGCTACAGGTTCCATGCATCTGAGTAAACAGGTTATCTGTATATTACAAGCAGGGAATTTTTAGTGTGTGTAGTATAAATTGTAAAACAGAAGTATAGTATTGTGTATAATTTTTCTGAAGTGAAGGCAATGTAAATAATACACTTAATTTTTGTTTTGTTTTGAGACAGAGTGTCCCTGTAGCCCCAGCTGGCCTGGAGCTCTGTGTAGCCTGAGTTGGCCTCAGTCTCAGCAATCCTCTGCTTCTCCCACCTGAGAGTGTTTTTTTTTTTTTTTTTAATACTTTTTGTGTATGACTGTATTGCTTCTATGTGTGTAGGTGCACCCATGTTGTGCAATCCCTTCAGAGTCAGAAGGGGATGTTGGGTTCCCAGGAACTAGAGTTACAGACAGTTGTTAGCTGTCATGTGGGTGCTGGGAATTGAAACTGGATTCCCTGCAAGAGCAGCCAGTGCTCTTAACAACTCCTGAGCCTTCTCTTTAGCCCCTAGACAGCCTTTTAAACTTCTGAATATGTTTTTCTATTCAAAATGCTGATACGTGATGAGTGAAATAGATCATCTAGTAGTGCTGTGGGGTAAATAGGGAATGGGAACAGGGTGGAGAATGGGGCTTGAACTTTTAAAACACGATCAGATAAAGATCCTAGGAATTCAGCAAACAAGAAATCTGGGGAAAGAGGAGCAAGTGCAGAGTGTGAAGTGGAAGCATGCTTGTGGGGAGGGGAGCCATAAGGAAGGGGAAGTGGCTAGAACAGGTGGGAAGATAGCTGAAGGCGAAGGAGAAGTAGGCAGAGTGGACCCTCGTTTTGGGGTCCATTGTAAGGGCCTTGACTGTGTAGAAAGTAGACTGAGGAGGTAAAAGGTAGCAAGGTCAGAAGGAAAGTTAGGAGGCCATTGCAGCATGCCAGTGGGGAGTCCACGGTGGCTTGGAGCAGAGTGCTGAGACTGAGTACAGTCATGGGTACATTGCTGAAATCGTTGCACATACTTTACTGTTGAGGTTTTGTTTTGTTTTTGTTTTTGTTTTTTTGTCTTTTCGAGACAAGGGGCTCCCTGTAGCCCCAGCGGTCCGGGAAAGCACTCTGTAGACCAGGCGGGCTTTGAAGCGCACAAAGATCCACCTGCCCTCTGCCTCCGCAAGTGCTAGGAGTTAAAGGCATGCGCCACCACACCTGGCTAGTTTTTTTTTTTTTTTTTTTTTTTTTTTGTTTTTATTTCTTTCTTTACTGAATAAAATGGCTAAATCTGGTTACTTAAAAGAGTTTTGCTGGTCTACATAGTTAGCTCCAGGCCATCTGGACTAAAAGGAGACCTTGGTCTGAAAAATACCCAAAAATTTAAAAATAAAAAAAATAAAAGTTTTTTTTAGTTCACAGTTTTGGAGGCTGACTGAGCAAGATCAGGCACAGGCAGTTCCATCCCTTTGGCTTATGGTAAAGGACTCTTTTGGCTGCATCACAGCACAGAAGAAAAACAGGAAGAGAAATAGTTATGTGCAGAAGATGACAAGCATGTGGGGCGGCCTCACTTTATAACATCCTGCTGTTGGGAGAGCCATCTTGGTGAGACCAGCATCACTTCCTTTAGTTATTGGAGATTCGTGAGAAGATGCCAGGCACAGAGTTTTGGGTAGAAAGGCATTTGCAGGGAAGAGGTAGGACTGGATATGAATTACAGGAGGTTCTAACATATACAGAGTATTTAAATTAATTGGATTATTTTAATTACTAGGATTATATGGACTTCAAGACAGAGAAAAGCCTTGAACAGAGTCCTGATATGCTTCACTATATGAATATTGGGGAATAGAGAAACAGCAAGACTGAAGGAAGTTGCTGCCAGATAACTAGTAAGAGAACTGTGAGAAAGTAGAATAATGGGGTGCTGGATGAAGCCCTGTAAAGAAGGCAGATGAGCTAGATAGCAATGTTTTGATTCAAGTCAAATAAATAAAAAGAGTAAGGTCCAGCAAAGTTATGCAAGCCCATAACTCTAGCACTTGGAAGATAGGGATTCTAGGATCAGGAGTTCAAAGGCCAACCTGGGCTGTAAGGAGAGACCCTGCTTCATAAAACAAATGGAGGCGGAAGAATGACTCACACTGTTTAAGAAGCACTTGCTGCTCGTGCATAGGACCCAGGTTGGATCCGCAGCACCCACATGGTGGCAAACAGTTTTCTATAATTCCAGTTCCAGGCCTCTTCTGGCTTCCCTGGGCAACTACACACATACTAAGTATACATACAGGCATACAAAACACTTAAATGAAAGCCAAAATAACCAAATACCAGTGCACTTAATCATGTGGGAATCATTGAATGGGAAGTGTATGTGAGATAGGTAAAGAGAAATGAAGAAAGGCATTGTTGTACCTTTTTTTTTTGTTTTTTTCTACTCTGGGTGATTTCATCAATCATGTGAAGTTGTATTTTCAAAGAAAGCAGCTGGGCAGTACTGGTGGGGAACAGTGGGTGAAGGCCCTGTTTCCTTTAGTGATTTTTGAGACTTAATGTTGTCAGTATGGCCAGGTCCAACTCGTGATCCTTTTGCTTCTGCCTCCTGAATGCTGGAATTATTTCCTACTCTTGCTGGGAGAAATAACACAAAATTTGTATGGTTTGAGGAAAGGTGCAAAAGGTAAATAATGATTCTGGAAAGAAGATGCTGGGGCAGTGGCCTTCGGAGGTGAGGAGAGAGCTAGTGCTCAGGAGGAGCACTGAGTAGTTCATTACAGGTGCGGATAGGTGTGCAGATGTCATTGTGGGACCTATCGGAAGCTTTTCTCATGAAAAAAGAAGCAGTGTATCAGCCAAAAGTGAAGATGAGGATGAATGTACTTACTGGTCTGTCACCTGGTAGGTTGATCATATTCCAGGGTTGGACCCAAACCTAGGAGCACTTGAGAGGCAGAGATTGGAATCAATGGGTCTTTAAAAAGAAACAAATTTACAGCCAGGTGTTGGGTGGTGCACGCCTTTAATCCCTGCACTCCTGAGGCAGAGGCAGGAGATCTCTGGGAGTCAAGGCCAGCCTGGTTCTACATAGAGAAGCTCCAGGCCAGCTGAGACAGAAGGGAGAACCCTGTCGCAAAAATACAAAAAAAAAAAAAAAAAAAAAAAAAAATGAGGTGGTAAGTGAGGAGAGTATAAAGGGGGTTAGTGTGGAGAGAGGGGGTCTGGATATCATTGTATGGAATGCTAGAATCAGTTTTTAAAAAGTCATTAGGAGGTTGTCAATTTTAGAGGTTAATCAGTACATACAACACACCCTACATAGACCCTTAACTCTGTTCAGGTGTCCTAGGCCCTGGCTTGCCTTGAATGCACAGAGATTGCGCCTACCTCTGCCTCTGCTGCTGGGATGAAAGGTATGTACGGCCAAGCCAGCTGCTTGCTTAGACTGCTTGCTTATCTCTCACTTCCTTCTTTCCTTCCATTAATGTTGGCTCTCTGGATGCAGATGGGAAAATGTAAGGGAGGAAATTGTGTCTTTATTGAACAGGTAAAGAATTTTTGTCATCATTCCCTGGCAATCCTGTGTAATAGTTTTTTTTTTATATAACATAATCTTTTTAGGCATTAAGATAAATAATTTAGAGATGGTTTAAACTATATAGGATTCCTGTAATTTGAATACAAATACCGTGCCATTTTATGAAAAAAACTTGAGCATCCAGGGATGTTGGTGTCCTTGAATCAAAGAATAACTTTTTGTGCGTTTGTGAGACAAGGTCTCCCTAAGCCCCCGTTGTCCTGGGATTCACTTTGTAGAGCAGACTGTCCTTGAACCTCAGAGACCCACCTGCCTCGTGTGGTCCCAGTGATGGGATTAAAGGCGGTGCCACATGCCCCTCCCTAGTTTTTATGTGTATGATTTGGTATTGCCTACATGTAATGTAAGTGTTGCTGTGCATGCAGTTGCAAGAGAGGTCAGAAGAACGGTGTCAGAAATCTCCTGGAACTGGAGTCAATGGACGGTTGTTAGCCACCATATGGGGTGCTGGGACTCGAACCCAGTCCCTCTGCAAGAGCACCCATGCCGCTTAACACTGCTGAGCCACCTCTCCAGCACCAAGAATGACTAGATTTTTACAGGAGAGCTCAATGACTTGGTTTTAGTAGAGTTTAGAACAAATTACTTTACCCATTGTAGCACTCCTAGTGTTCTTTGTTTTTTTTTTTTCCTTTTACTTGATATATAAAATTGGATTTTATGCTGGGCGTGGGTGGTGCACACATTTAAGCCTAGCACTCTGAGGCCAAGAGCAGGCAGATCTTTGAGTGCAAGCCAGCCTGGTCTCAGAGTGAGGTCCAGGAAACAGCTGGGGGGCTACAGGGAGACCAAAATAAAGAATAATAATAAATAATATAAATAATAATAATAAATAAGTAATAAAATTTGTTTTAAATGTGTAGGAGTTTTGCTTTGTAAAAGTGTACCATGTGCAGGTAGTACCCTTGGAGGCCCCAGAAGAGGGCTTTGATCCCCTAGAACTGGAATAACAAATGGTTGTCAGCTGCCACGTGGGTGCTGAAAACTGAACATGGGTCTTCAATATCTCTCTAGGGCTTTTTTTATAAAATCAAGTTTTGGTTAATTAACATTATATTTGTTTTTTATAAGTAATTTGTAGTTCCATTCAGCTGGTTGTGATTATGTAAAGTCTGTTTTACATGTATTATTTATTCATTTTATTGTGTATATGTATGTGGTGTGAGTGTGGGTTATGGGAGTCTACGTGGGGCCCAGGGGTCAAATGTGCAGGCTAGGTGGCACCTGCCCTTGTCGGTTGAGTCTCTTCCTTCAGTAAATAGTCTTCATTCATAATTTTACATTTATGAGCAAAATTATGTATCACTGGCAGATTCAGGAAAGTTCTGTTATATCCAATTCCTGAAGAGTGAACTTTTTTTTTTTTGTCCCCCCCCCTTTTTTTTTTTTTTGAGATGGTCTTCCTGTAGGCCCCAGCTGTCCCGGGAACGCACGCTTGTAGACCAGCTGGCCCTTGGAAAAAAAAAAAAAACTCACAAAGATCCGACTGCCTCTGCCCTTCCCGAGTGCTAGGATTAAAGGAGTGTGCCACCGCTCCCGGCTTTGAAAGATGAACTTTCTAACTTTAAAATTTGTATCTAATGAAGTGGCATTTTTGTCTCATAAATGTTTTTCTGTTTCAGGAAACCCAGCGTTTGCTGGCAGAACCGGTTCCTGGCATTAAAGCAGAACCAGATGAGAGCAACGCCCGTTATTTTCATGTGGTCATTGCTGGCCCCCAGGACTCCCCCTTTGAGGGAGGGACTTTTAAACTTGAACTATTCCTTCCAGAAGAATACCCAATGGCAGCACCTAAAGTACGTTTCATGACCAAAATTTATCACCCTAATGTAGACAAGCTGGGAAGAATATGCTTAGATATTTTGAAAGGTAAGTGTTACCTTTGTTAGCATATGCTGTTAATTTTAAGATATCTCCTTTCTGTCTGAAGCATTCCTTATGTAGAATGTAAATATTGTTATCTCATCTATAATAAAACCACCAGGGTCTGTGGGAGGGAAAATGCAACGGTTCTGGGCCTGTTTTTCATGCTTTATCATCATACTGGGCTTGTTGCTTTCATAGATAAGTGGTCCCCAGCACTGCAGATCCGTACAGTTCTGCTATCAATCCAGGCTTTGTTAAGTGCTCCTAATCCAGATGATCCCTTAGCAAATGATGTAGCTGAAAAGGGCCAGTGAAGACCAACGAAAGCAAGCCATGAAAACAGGTACTTTTTTTTTTTTTTTTCTTTTCCTCCTTTTTCTCTCTTCACCCCACTTCCACTTTTCAAAGCAAGTCTGTATTACCATCTAATAGCTCTTGGGAAGGAAAAAAATGTATCAAGTTAGATGGTCATAGTATAAAAAGACTTAAGAGATATTTAAGTTCAATTTTATGTCTGCTATGGAAACCCCAAATTGGAAAACAATCTATAGCAGGAGATCTTAAACCCCAAATTAGAAAATAATCTTATAACCTGAATTTTTTTTTTTTGGCACACGAGTTTGAACTCATACTAAGTACTTTGTGAAAATATCTAACATATATAAAAAAAATAGAAAACTCTTAACTCTTGAGCTCTTTTTATAATCCATTTAGTTGAAGTCTGCAGAGGTTTATAGAGTTTGGTATAACAAACTTCCTCCTGCTATAGCCACAACAAAATTAGTGAGGAACATTGTCTATTCAGAAATGAAACATGCAAGAGTTTCCATTCTGTTGAATTTTATAAAACTTCAGAATTTAAGTGTAATGTTTTATTAATTAGACCTACAGATGTTTTGCCCTGATCCAGTTTAGGAGATTATAGCATGGCATTTCCACAAATTGTGCCTGTTTTCTGTTAATTGTAATCTAAAGAGCTAAAGAACTAAGTAAACTAATAATCACATTTGTTTTTGTCCACAGCAAGAGCATGGACTAGGCTATACGCCATGAATAATATTTAAGTTGATCTGATCATCAGGTGTGCGTCACTTCTCCTGTTCTGCCAAGACTTCTTCCTTTTTGTTTGCATTTAATGGACACAGTCTTAGAAACATTACAGAATAAAAGTCCAGGATTCTTCATCTTTGGTGACTAAATGCACATTAGCAAATCTCTGTCTTGTCCTGATTCACTATTGTAAAGCATGAGCAGAGGCTAGAAGTGTCATCTGGATTGCTGTGAGGTGTTGTAAAAGCAGGGGTTCCCTGCTTTTTCTCATTTCCCTATCATGGTTTAAGTATAAAGCACTGTGAATAAATTGTTCGGGCTAGCTGCAGGGGTATGGTTGTTTTTTATTTGTAGTTTTTTAGGAGGAAGTAGTTTTATCTTAATTTTATGTGCCCCCCCCTTTCGTGGGATCTAATTGCAGTGGTTAAATGCAGCTAACCAGTTCTTTAGAATATTCCCTCTAGGCAAGTCTAATTTTATTTAGACTCTGTAGATGGACAAGCTTGATTGTTTGAACCAATATGGGAAAATTAAATATACATTACAGCCCTTACTAATAATGTTGTGACTTTGCTGTCAAGTGTAGACCCGCACCCCGACCCCCCCCGCCCCCCCCATTTTAAAAGAAGTTGTGACCATTTTGTAATGGGCTTTGTCTGGAAACTTCTGTACATCTTATGTTGTAAAGTGAAATATTTTGTGTTATTCTACAGTTTGGCCGTTGGTACAGTTTATTTACTGGTGTTTATTTCATTTTCCCAATGTGACAATCGTATTTAAAATTAAAATGGATGGAATGTTCTGTTTCAGTCTTCACCACCTGACATTGATTGGCAAGAAGTAGATTCTGCCAGTTTCTTTTCACTGATATAAATCCGTGTTACTATATTACTGGGTAGAGTATTTATAAACTGGCCCTGAGCATTGCATAAAGCATCGTACTGTTTTTTTTTATTTAAATCCTCCTAGTAACTTGAAATAAATGTGTTCTCTAATTAGGTGATCATTGATATCTTGCCATGACGATTGAAAAATTCACTGTACCAGACAGTCATAGCAATAGCAAAGGAAACATTTGTGACTGACACGTAACACTCGCTGTCCACATTTGTGCTTCAAATGTGGGTAAAGACCTCTCTCTTTGTTTCTTCTCTTGTAACTTCTTGTGTGACCTTGGCTTGTGCTATTAGGAAATGGCAGTCGTTTGAGGCCTGCTAGGGCTTTTGTGAGTCTTCCTTGGTGACCTCATGAGCAAATCCCAAGCAGCCAGTTTATGGGAATGCTGGAGAGGTTTCTTCCTCAAGAGTATTAACTCTTACTCATTTAATGTTTGCTATGAGAACTTTTTAATTTTTTAAATTTTGTTAGTAATGTTTTTTTTTTTTTTCTTCATTCAAAACAATTTCCTTTGCTTCCTCACCAATTTTCACATTGAATTCTCCAGACTCTTTATTTTTAAGTCATAACTGTAGCCAGTCATAAATATGTAAATGTTAACCTTCTGGTCAGGAATCTTTATTAAGGTAATGGATATTGTAGCCCATCTGAATTTTCCTTTTCCTTCCAAGGAGGAAAAAAAAGAAGAGGGGAAAAAAAAAAAAAAAAAAAAAAAGAAAAAAGAAAAAGAATAAAAAAAGAAAAAGGGAAAAAAATTCGCTTCCCGTATTCTCACATTAAATTCGGGAGTTTCTTTTCTTCAGATGTATTTTATTGTGTTCCTCTGTAAGATAAAAAATTATCTATTAAAATTAAAAAAATTATATTAACTGTTACTAACATTTTCAACATACAAGAGCTTTTGATGACTTGTAACTGAGAACCCGGCCTTTCCTTCCAAAAAAAGGCATTTGTGTTTAATAACAACTGTTTTGGTTTAAACAACTGGTTTTTAAGTTCGGAAATAAAATGGCTAATCTAATAGCTCATGAGTTGAAGGTCATCTTTGTTTGGGCCACAACTAAACTAAAAGAAAAACAGTAGTTTTCATAAACAAAAGAAAACAAGCATCCATAGGAACTTTTTTTTTTTTAATTAGTTGTTGTCAATGACGAAGCTGTCAATTGTGCGGGGGGACGAGATGGGGGAAAAGCGGGTAGCACTTTATAGTCGGGATTGTTGCTGGTGTCACACAGTGGTTTATAGGTTACCTTGAAAGTCAGATTCTAGTGTCCCCTGAGGTTGTGCTTTCTGTCATTGGGCATATCATATATGAAGTTCTGGTTTCATGGCATTACATTGTTTTCTTTTACAATTTTGATGTCAGTTCCCATTGTTTTGATGAAACCTGCTTTCTCAGCCATTGGGAAAAAGCAAGAACCACTGTGCCTCGGACTCTGAAAGAAGAGGTCAAGGTCCAGTTAAACACTGGCAACTACACCAGTTTGCTGGGCCCGTTTTCTTTGGGCTACACTCAGTGGTTTGGTTAAAAGTAATTTTGAATTCCTACATACATTTTAAAAACTTGGGGGAGTGTTCCCGGAAAACCGTTGGCAGTGTTTGAATGATCTGAAGATAGAGAGATGGTGAGCTGACCCACTGTGGTACTGTCACCTATTGGCAAGAACTGAGTAGCAGTCACCTTAAGAGTAGCATATGATCTCCTCCCCGCCCCCCAGCCCACCTACTCCTGTATGTGGTCCCGTTTCTTATGAACCTTTGGCTTTGTAGCCTCAACTAAAGGAAGGAATTTATTTGACAAAAAGTATTTAACATTTGCTTGATAATTGTTAGGGCTGAAGATACAAATGAATAGCACGGGGCTTTCCCCTGAGGACTGGACAGTGTATTTGGGGGATGGGCAGCAAGAGAGCTGGAGTTCTTGTTATGAGACAGGAAGTACTTGAAGAGGTAAATCTTCTGGACTCAAGCCAATCCAGCACTTCCAACCTTCAGGCAGAGGGGAAAAGCATGTGGAAGCTCTGGGCGAGAAGAACAGAACTCGGATCTGTTAAGAGACATCTTGAAGTCAGCTCTGCCCATTGAGAGTTCTGCTCAGATCTGGAAGTGTCCATATGAGCTTGATGGTTTGAATTTGATTTTTTTGTTTATGTACACAGAGCACTTGACCTGTGATGGGAGAGTATGGCTCCACTAGGAGAAGGGCATTGTTGCGGGGTTCTCACGTCCTCCGCACCGTAGACCTGCTGTATTAAACTTAACCTTACACTAGAACCAGGACATGTTCGTGACAATAAACGTCAGAAGCAGCATTTAAAGTCTAAATGCAAATCAGTATATAAAAACTACAGGTGCTGCTATGGTTTAGAAAAAAAAAAGTAGAGTCGAGGCACGTTTTAAAGGGGGAGGGGGGTAATGGAGGTAAAGAAGGAAAATCCAAAGGGGGGAACGGATTTACTGTAAGACATAATCGCCCAGTTCGCATCCGCAGTGCCATGGCCCCCGTCGAAATTGGGTGGGTTTCCCCACCACCAAGACCCCAATATTTGGAATTGTTTAAGGGATTTGCTAGGTGTCAACTCATTTCCCGTACAGTAAAGCCGTCGCAAGAGGGTTTAAAATGGCCAGGCTCTAGGAAAGCTGGTTGTCGCAATCCACAGCGATGCCACATTGGGTCTTTAATTCATAGTTCCTTCCACCACCCTCACCACCACTGTTACCCTATTTTAATATTTTTTGAATCCTGTATTTGGGGGCTGAGGCGCCCCCTTTTTAGTTTCGCTCTTGCGCACCTGCACTCGCCTAATCTTGCAGGAACTGAGAGCAGGGTTTATCTTTCAAAGTGAAAGCACAAAAGGAAATTATGTTGAATGTAATAATTTCAGAGAAGTATAAATAAAAAATCTGTAATCTCCCAATTGGACTGGTGACACTTTGTTTCCTTGGCTCTGCACTCACTTCTGGATGGTTTTTCATTATATCACTGAGGCTATTCTAGGAGTTGGGTTTCTCAGCTTTATGTAGTGGTTGAGGGTACTGATCTGTACCCCCTGTGCTGTCAACCATTTGTATGCACGATAAAAATGAATTATGGGGGCAGGAAAAGAATGGGAGAAAAGATAATGACCTCATGTGCTCTTGGAGTAGAGGACTTGGTGGTAAATGATTTTAATCCAGTACGGGCTTGAAGGGCAAGGCAGGAAAGGCACAGTTCAAGGCGAGCCTGACTACCGAGTTAAGCCATTGTCTCAAAACCAATCCCCCTCAGCTCCCCCCCCCCCCCCCCCCCCAGGGAGCAAGGATTTAGGCCTGGAAAAGCAGGTTGGTTGCTGCACCACAGTGCTAGGCTCTGACCCAGGGCCTCACCCTGTTGTGTACATTACACTCAACTGTCCCTTAGTCCCGGTTGTACCAGATAAACATGATGTTTTCCTTTAGTTTGGGCAGGAAGTAGTACAACAGGCTAACCAAGGCAGTAGGTCCAGATCTGCCGCCCAGAGAAACAGTACTTGGGGGCCCAAGCCTACAGGTCTGCTATTGGAAATTAAGCATTCAGAGACAGTTTGTCAACAGGTGGGCATGCTAGACTCCAGTAAGACCTTAGTTTTTGGGGGGTTTTTGGGGGGAGGAAGGGGGTCTTTTCTAGACGGGGTCTCCCTGTAGCTCTGGTTGTCCTGGAACTCTGTGGACCAGGCTGGCCTTAAACTCACAAAGATCCACCTGCCTCTGCCTCCTGAGTGCTAGGATTAAAGGTGTGCGCCACCGTGCCTGGCTTTTTGGTCTTTTTTAAGACAGGGTCATCCTGTAGTCCCAGATGGCCTGGAACTTGCTATGTAGACCAGGCTAGCTCAGAACTCATGAGTGCCCGCTACCTCGCCCGGCTAAGACTAATTTTCACCTGTCAAGTGTTCTCAACAACCTAAAATGTAAAAACGTTCTCGATTTGTGCAATGTAGAACAGCAGGGAGCAGGCTGGATCTGACCAGTTTATAGTTGCCACCCAATCCTTAGCAAGAACTACTGTCCCTGTTAAAACCAAATGCCCCTTTCATTCACCGTGAAGGAAAGCATATCACAGTCACTGACATACTGTACTCAGATAGGCATTAAAGATACAGCGTTGTTTTTTTTTTTTTTTTTTTTGTCTTTTTGAGACAGGATCACCCATGCAGCCCACCTGGCCTGGAACTCTAAGTAAGAACCAGGCTGGCCTGGAACTTTATAGAGATCCTCTGGTCCCATGTGCTGGGATTAAAGGTGGTCTGCCACCACATCCCGGCTACAGTTTCTTCCTTAACAGTGTAGGCCAAGTGAACTTTCGTCAACCCCAAATATTTTTCATGCAAAAATTAGTTTGGACATACTATGTTGACAGTTTCTCAAAACATCCATGTAGATTTTTGTAGGAAATGAGATCTGTGCAAACTCTTATGAAGTGCTTTAACGTCATTAAGCCTTTCGGTGTGTGCAAACACATACACAAAACAAGTAATGGTGTTTCTGCTTCTCCAGTCAGCTCATGGGAAAAGTCCTTTGCAAGTGGTTGTACCTCTTTGAGAACTGTGTAATATTGCTGAATGGAACTATAACTTCTTTAAGATATGATTTTGTTTGAGTGTTTTGAGTCTATGTATTATGTGCACCATTTTTGTGCAGTGCCCAGGGATACTAGAAGCAGGAATTGTATCTATCCTCCTGGAACTGGGGTTACAATGGTTGTTAGCCACCATTGGGGCTAGGAACTTATGTGGATCCTCTGCTTTTTAACAATTGAGTCATCTCTTCAGTCCTGGACTGTAATAATTTAATTCCATTTGTACATTAAATTAAGAATGCCCAGTTTGAAAAAAAAAAAAAGTCAAAAGCCTTCATCAAGCATTAAAATTAGCTGTGTGGAGTGGTGCATGTAGCGCCTTTAAAAATTGTAATAATAATTCCCAGCACTTGGGAGGAGCAGAGGCAGGCAGATCTTGTGGAGTTCAAGGCCAGCATGGTGTGCATAGAGTTCCAGGCCAATACGGGAGACACTGTCTCAAAAAGACTAAAGGGGGAAATTAAAATCTACCATTAAGTCATATTTTGGTTGTATAACTTGTCCCAAATATTTTCCAACTAGATTCCCAGAAGTGGAGATGAAGAAGTCATATAGGTATTTTAAATGCTCATACCCAGTTGCTCAGCCATGTTTTTCAAAAGGCTGTCAGTTTACACACGCAGATTCCTTCCATATGTCATCTCTGATATCTTACTGCCTTCTGTAAATATATTGCACGTTAACCATTGCCCTTTGCTGCTGTGCGTTTTATTCCCATGTTTAATGGAGGAGACTTATCTTGATAATACGAATCTTTGTCTCCCTGTAGATGTTGAACTGGTGTGACTACTTGGCTAAAATAGGCCTATTTACTTAAGGTTGGTTCATGTTGATGGCTAAATAAATATGGCTGGGTGTTTTGAGTAAGGAATGAATTTAAGGTAAAAGTCAGAAAAGGAGGTTTGCATTCCTAAAATGTCTTGAGCCTATGAAATAAGGCAACCAGGATATGTAATGGGGGGGGGGGGGGGNTAAGGAAACAGAAGGACAGGACTTAAGAACAAATGTCAAAGCCCTTGAGTAATTATTTAAAGAATTTTAAAAGAATTAATTCTGAAATTGGGCAAAAAGATTTTTAGTCTCACCCTTTGTTATCTTTTTTTTTTTTTTGGTCTTTTTCTCCCTGTAGCTCCAGCTGTCCTGGTCCTGGAGCTCTCTATGTAGACTAGGCTGGCCTTGAACTCACAGAGATCTGCCTGCCTCTGCCTCCCAAGTGCTGGGATTGAAGGCATGTGCCACCCACTACACCCGGCAGTCCTTGCCTTTTTTTCGTTTAAAGGAATAAAGGAAGCATCTTATGGCTTGTCGTTGACATATACAAATTGCCAGCATCACTTGGGGGGCATAAATAAAATAAGAATTATTATGAAGATAAGTATAGTCAGTCTAATAACTGGGACTGGTAGTAAATAGTGACTAAATGACTTAAGGGACCAGTAGCATATTTTTTCTTGGATAAGTGGAACAAAGAAGATTCATGTCTAGATGGTACAGTGAGATTTCATCACGCTACTCAGAAAGATTCATAATTTAATTTTTTAGAATTTATTTTTTATTTTATGTGTATGAGTATATTGCCTGCATGTGTAAGTGCACCTGTGTTATGCAATGCCCAGGGAGTTCAGCTAGAGTTATGGATGGTTGTTAGCTATCCATGTGGGTGCTGGGATTCGAACCTGGGTCTTCTGCAAGAGTGGTCAGTGCTCTTAACCACTGAGCCATCTCTCCAGCCCCAGATTCACAATTTAAATCTAAAAAAACCATTTACTTTTGTAATTTTCCTTTTAGGTTTGTGTGTGTGTGTGTGTGCGCGCGCGTGCGTGCGTGCGTGTGCGTACATGAGGTAGTGGGAGAGAGGAAAGCACGTTAGAGAGCAGGTGCAGAGGGTTCCAGTAATTGAACTCACAAGCACCTTTACCCACTAACCCATCTTACCTTGCTGGTCCATCATTTAGTATTTTCTGATTGAGGTTGGCCAAGGAAAACTGAAAGTTTAGAAAGACACATTGTGTGCAGGGGGTGGTGGGGTGGGACTTCTGTGACTGCTCAGAAACAGGTTAAGTAAGTAGTACAGCAGTAAGGATAGGAGTCTTCTTTGCTTAAAGAAACCACACTGCTGTTTACTCTTTCTACCAAAGAATAGTGTAAAAATTGAAGGTATTTCACAGTAACCATGCACTGAATGGTAGAAGGAGGGGACTTTTTTCTTTTCCTACCAAATTTCCCCCCTTGAAAAAATTTTTTTTGTTTTTATTATTTTTTTGTGTGGACTGTACTGTCTGTATGTAGGTTTGTGCACCCGTGTTGTACAATGCTGTGGAGGTCAGAAGAGGGCATTGGATTCCCCTGGAACTGGAGTTAAAGACGGTTCTCAGCCGCCATGTGGGTGATGGCCTAGTGGTTAAGAGCACCAACTGCTCTTGCAGAGGACCCGGGTTCAATCCCCAAATTTCCCCCTTTTTTAGGGAACAACCTGACATTGACTTCTGTGGATGTCAGAATTTAATATGCTAGTGTCTGGGACTTGCTTGGTTTGGTTTGAAGTTTTACTCTTCTCTCAAAGTTTATGCTGTGAATATGGGAAGTGAACAGTGTTTCATCACATAATTATGTATCTGTTCATTGTGCCAAATGTGTTGGAACCTGAGAGTGATGTTTTGCACATCTAAAATGTTACTCTACAATGTGTTCAATTAAATTTTTTTTGGGGGGGGGTCTTTTTGAGACAGGGTTTCCCTTTAATCCCAGCTGTCCTGAAGCTCGCTATGTAGACCAGGCTGGCTTGAACTCACAGAGATCCACCTGCCTCTGCCTCTGGGATTAAAGGTGTATGCTACCATACCTGGCTCAATTAAATCTTATGATTGACAAAAGTCACATGATGTACTTAATATGTAGGCAGGGCCAGGGTCTTGCTGTGTAGTTCTTGCTTGCTTGGAGCTTAGGATGTAGGCCAGGCTAGCCTTGAGTGCAAAGATTCAAGTCTGGGTGTGGGGATTATAGGCGTGCCCCCACCACCCCATTAATACATTCATTCTCCAGGAAAGAGGACCTGACTGGGAGTGAACCAATGAAGGTAAACGAGGTGTCTGTCTGCCACTGTATACTGACTGAGTGATGTGGGAGCTATTTTAGGTTTGATCTTGGAGGCATTTCGTAACTTTTTATAGCTTTTAATAGCTGCTAGTACTTTGTATAACCAGGGAGTGGTGGTTTGGATTCCTGGACCCTGACCTTCTCCTTTTCCAGTCTTCCCTACATGGAAACCTGTCATGTTGTATATTTCCCAAGGCTAGATGCTTCCCTATTGTCCCTTGAGCGTTTTTATGCTTTGAAAACCGTTTACTCTGAACTTACGGAACAGTTTGCTGAAAGTGTGAGGAGTTCAGTTTTTCCTTGGTCCTTATATTAATACTATTTTTATTTTATTTTTTTATTTTTGTATGTGTATGAATGTACTGTCTGCATGCAGGTCTGTGCACCCGTGTCGTGCAATGCCGCGGAGGTCAGAAGAGGGTCTCGGATTCCCCTGGAACTGGAGTTCTCCTGGAATTGGAGTTACAGACGGTTCTCAGCCGCCATGTGGGTGCTGGGGATCGAACCCGGGTCCTCTGCAAGAGCGTC
>VZQC01002834.1:304679-326570 GCA_009823505.1 Rhizomys pruinosus
TTTTTTTTTTTTTTTTGTCTTTTTTGAGACAGGATCACCCTGCAGCCCCACCTGGCCTGGAACTCTAAGTAGACCAGGCTGGCCTGGAACTTATAGAGATCCTCCTGTCCCATGTGCTGGGATTAAAGGTGTCTGCCACCACATCCCGCTACAGTTCTTCCTTAACAGTGTAGGCCAAGTGAACTTTCGTCAACCCCAAATATTTTTCATGCAAAAATTAGTTTGGACATACTATGTTGACAGTTTCTCAAAACATCCATGTAGATTTTTGTAGGAAATGAGATCTGTGCAAACTCTTATGAAGTGCTTTAACGTCATTAAGCCTTTCGGTGTGTGCAAACACATACACAAAACAAGTAATGGTGTTTCTGCTTCTCCAGTCAGCTCATGGGAAAAGTCCTTTGCAAGTGGTTGTACCTCTTTGAGAACTGTGTAATATTGCTGAATGGAACTATAACTTCTTTAAGATATGATTTTGTTTGAGTGTTTTGAGTCTATGTATGTATGTGCACCATTTTTGTGCAGTGCCCAGGGATACTAGAAGCAGGAATTGTATCTCCTGGAACTGGGGTTACAAGTGGTTGTTAGCCACCATGTGGGTGCTAGGAACTTAATGTGGATCCTCTGCTTTTTAACAATTGAGTCATCTCTTCAGTCCTGGACTGTAATAATTTAATTCCATTTGTACATTAAATTAATGCCAGTTTGAAAAAGTCAACCTATCATTAAATTAGCTGTGTGTAGTGGTGCATGCCTTTAATCCCAGCGCTTGGGAGGCAGAGGCAGGCAGATCTGTGAGTTCAAGGCCAGCCTGGTGTGTATAGCAAGTTCCAGGCCATACAGGGAGACACTGTCTCAAAAAGACTAAAGGGGGAAATTAAAATCTACCATTAAGTCATATTTTGGTTGTATAACTTGTCCCAAATATTTTCCAACTAGATTCCCAGAAGTGGAGATGAAGAAGTCATATAGGTATTTTAAATGCTCATACCCAGTTGCTCAGCCATGTTTTTCAAAAGGCTGTCAGTTTACACACGCAGATTCCTTCCATATGTCATCTCTGATATCTTACTGCCTTCTGTAAATATATTGCACGTTAACCATTGCCCTTTGCTGCTGTGCGTTTTATTCCCATGTTTAATGGAGGAGACTTATCTTGATAATACGAATCTTTGTCTCCCTGTAGATGTTGAACTGGTGTGACTACTTGGCTAAAATAGGCCTATTTACTTAAGGTTGGTTCATGTTGATGGCTAAATAAATATGGCTGGGTGTTTTGAGTAAGGAATGAATTTAAGGTAAAAGTCAGAAAAGGAGGTTTGCAGTTTCTAAATGTCTTGAGCCTATTAAATAAGCACCAGGAAATGTAATGTCCAGAGGGCAGAGGTGTGCATGTCAGATGTTCCAAATGCAGAAGGGTGGATCCTGGGAATGGATTTGCTTAAATCACATCAAAGTAGGGGAATGTAAGACCAGTTCCTAGCAAAAACACCATCACCACCAGCGTAACCATTGAGTATTGGGGTCTTTGGTATTGATACCTTGCTAATACAGGCCTTAAGGGCTCTCTCATTACTAGAATTTAGCCAGTGGTTAGATATTAAAATCAAAACATATGAGGGATGAGATTCCTTTTAACTAACTTGCTGTGTTGGTCCGTAATTACATATTGTTAAGTATTTGGTAGAGGGCATCATATTTTTAAATATTTTCTTGGTTTGAAAGATTGGTTTAAGTCTATATAAAGAGCCTTAACACCTTTGGAAGGTATTTTAGGAACTTGTGTATGTGAAGGTGAGCACTTTGAGGAAGGAAACTGCTGTCGGCAATGCCAGGTAGGCATACCTAGGTGGATAAACTACACAGCAGCATTATTGTAGCTGTCTGTCAAATGCTCTGCTTTAATATGCTCTTACTAGTGATTAGCTGGGTGGGTATGACTGCAGAATTCTGTTTACAGATGAGACCTGCAGAGAATTCCTCACAGGCTGTCTACCTTTTTTTTTTTTTTTTTGAGTCTGGATCTCCTGCTACTGTCTTGGCTTGGTGAAACCATCTCCCTGTTAAGAGGATTCTTATATACCGTGAAGACAGCATTGAATCAAACTTATCTTTCCTCCGATTTATCAACTAAAACTTCACCATAACTGAGATTTGAATAGAAATGAAAATTCTAAAGTTGGTCTTGAGTACAGACTGTGTTGGGGGGAATTTAAATGTTAGGAGAGTGTACTAACCTTTTCAGATGGCTGAACTGAAAGTAAGGTAGTGCAGAAGTATCTATATTACATTAGAGCAAAGGGATTGTATATTGAAATTAGTTTTTGACTATATAATACAACAGCGTGCAGCAATAAGATCACCACAGTGGTATGCCATTACTACCCTGGCAGCAACTAGATGGAAAATACCCAACAGAGTACCAGAAATTGTGACCGGCTAGAAGCTGTTTTGCAGGCTCTTGGCTGGACTCTGTCCACTGTGTCGCTAGGTGGCTCCTCTCTGACCTGCCAGTGCTGAGATTCCTAGGGAGGATGATGCCAGGATACACCGGTGGGAGGAGCAGTCTAAGGGGTATAGCAACTCCACCAGTGAAGACATCAGGATAAAATCATAGCAGGGGCTCTGTTTCAACATGTGCAGCTCTGCTTTCTTCCAGGGGTTCCCCAACACCCTGGCTTTCTCTGAATTGTACTGTAGACCCTGAAAACCCTATGAACTCTCAATGGCTCTGGCTTTCTTAGGTTCCCTTCCTCTGATTCCCACATGCTGGGTGACTAGTGAAAGGACACCCAGAAGCTAGGGTATCTTGTCACTCAGGATTGTGGCTGCTGAATGTCTAGACCTCTCATCAACTGAATTTGCATAGGGATGTAATATTGAATACTTAACAGAAATGTCATTACCCAGAGTTTTTTTTTTTGGGGGGGGGCTCTTTTCAAGACAGGGTTTCACTATAGCCCCAGCTGTCCTGGAACTCCCTCTGTAGACCAGGCTGGCCTTGAACTCACAAAGATCCGCCTGCCTCTGCCTCCTGAGTGCTAGGATTAAAGGCATATGCCACCACACCCAGCTTATTCCCCAGAGTTTTATCTCTAAACCATATTGAGTCATTTATGGAGCAAAGAAAATCTTGAAGGAAAATTCCAATAGCCAGGGACCCAGATAATCTTGTCTAAGAGGTCCCTAGAAGAAAAAGAGGAAAACGGCTGGTTCTCAGTTTAAATTTCTAGTCTTACACCAGAGTATGTTTCCTGTGTGTGTGTTTTCATTCTGCCTGTGGGAACCAGAAGAGGGTTTCAGATCCCCTGGAAACAGAATTTGTTCTCTTCAAGAGCACCTAACGCCATCTCTCCAGCCCCACACTGAAATATTTCAATTTATACCCTATTGTATCTTGTACAAGACTGATGGTTCATTCATGAACTTCCTCTCACAAGGCAGCCAACTCAAGAACCATGAGATCCACTCAAGACCTGCACAACTTGAGCTCTACCCATAACTCAAGGACTTAAGGATGGGAAATGAAAATACTAGTTGATCCCAACACAGGCATTGTAACAAGCAGGCCCAATACAGCCCTCAAGGCAGGTGTGCCTGTCACGTGTGTACAAGAGTTCAGCATTCATGCCCAGGATGTCTACAAATATGTCTAAAAGATACTAAGATCTGGCCCCTTTCAGGCCTCACCTCCTAAAGAAAACCAGAGGGGAAATTTAGGATCTAGTAGAAAGTAATGGGGACTGAAATGGGGAAAGTAACCAAAGATGCTGTGCATTGTTCTGTATACATGTGTTAAAGTCCACAAATACCACCTGACCTGTTTCAGAGCAAGAGATGGTGAAAGAATATACACCTCATCCTTAGACTTCAGAACCTTCAGAGTAGAGGAGTATCCCACACTTGTGCAAGCAAGGTCGTCTAAACAATCTTAGACTCCTAGGGGGGTCTGGCCTTACTGGACACTGTTAGGGAATATGCAGTTTCCACTCACATGACTTTGACTTAAGTGATCTGAAGATTCAGAGACCAGCTTGTCTGGTGAATCCTGCTATGATGCCTATGCAAATTGTAGAACCTCAAATAACCAGTCTCATGATACTGCTATTGTTATGGGATTTCTGTAGTTTTGCTGATTTGGATTAATTTAAGAAGTTAAAAAGCCCTGCACTACTAAGAATTGTAGTAAAAGGTAATACAGATAACAGATGAGAAGTCAGTAAAGTCACTGTAGAGGCAGTTTACTATGGGTGGGGAAAAAAATGGCTGAAAGGTTTAAGTGAGTGAATCCTGTGGAGGGAACAATACATTCTGCACAGGAAAGTATAGCTTTGCTCGAGTAGTTATTTATAGATGTGTGCCACGCTCGAGGCCAGAATGGAGCACTGGATCCCCTGGAGCTGGAGTTACTACAGGTGTTTGCCTGACCTGGGGAACAAACCAAAGCTTGGGTCACTGCCATCTCTACAGCTCATGTACCTCACTCTAAGTTTCAGAAAGCCGATTGTACTTGTTACACTAGAAATTAAATCCACACAGACCATGTTTCCATTTTTATTTGATGTTTCCAAATGTAAAAAAGTCAAGATTCTTACACCAGTTAGAATGAGACCATCTCAAGTGAGATCATGCAAAGCAGTTCAGTGTATACAATCATTTCTCTTCACCTTTTCTGCTTCATACAATGTGATTGACAGAAAATTAGATGGCATGGGCTTGGTCAGAAAATGCCATTAAACAAAAACACCACCACAAAGGGCAGTTTCTACTTTTCTGCAATTTTCAATAACTTTTTTTTTTTACTTAGGAGGCACATTGGACTGAAAATTTTAGCTGCCCAATTTTATTTAACTACTCCACAAACAAGCACAAACAACAGTCTCAACACTGCAGACTTTGGAGGGTTGAGATAGTAGACATTATCTTTAGTAGATTCAACTATTTTGCCTGAAGTTGGTTTTTTTAAGAGAAATAAATCACGTTAGTCTTTGCCCTTAATTTCGCTATACTGGATCCAGAATAGTGAAGAGAACTCCTCATATAAAATTGAAAGCAAAAACTATGACATAGTTTTTTGCCAGCTGCATAGACTAAAGACAATTGGTTTGCTAGATGAAAATCCTGACCCAGGTGACATGACTTTGTCCAAATGTTTGACCAAAGAAATAATACAATATTTATAAGCTAACTTTTTTAAAGAGATGGTTGACATGAATACTGTACATATTTTACATGGCAATACACAGTATAGAGTTTATAAAATAAGGTTCATGCATTATTACCTCTAAGAATAACATATACAAGATAAATCCCCCCAAGTCCTTGTGATAGCATTTCAGGTGGAAGCAGTCTTATATAGAAAACAATCCAGTTTCTCTGTTGTGTTTAGCATATAGAGAAATTTCAGAGATTACTGAGAAAGAAACCATAAGTCTGTTGACCTATTCAAAGTGTCAACCTGTGGGACTGAAAATGTTTCCTTTTTAAAAAACACCCAGAATACATGTCCTCTGTACAAAGAAAAATATAAAAATTCTGGATGATCCTGTTTGATCACACTACATAATTTAGAATGAAATATTACTGGTTAAGTCTACTTCACTCATTTCTTTGAAAGCATTAATTTGTAAACTAATGTTTTTATTTAATTAAGCTGCATTTATGGCACAAGATCTCATTTTCAAAATGGCACCAATTTTCTAGAAGTGTAAGGACTATTTTTAGCAGCAATTATATATTTAAAGGTTAAGTTACAGAGCAAATGTTTTAACTGTACTTTTTCTATTTTTGCTTGCCAGCTAGAATATTTACAACAGGATAACAACGTCTATATTAAAAAACAAAAAAACAAAAACAACCTTTCACTCTCCCCACCCCACATCTTAGTCCAAGGTTGTTTTTTTTTTTCCCCCTCCCATTTTGCTCCTGACCTCACTGAGGAAGTACAGGGCTCTTGGACAGGTACTCTACATGGGATGGCCAGTTTTAATTGAGTACAAAGATGATGAATTCTTGGTTCATGTACATTCTAGTTCCTCTAGATGACAACGGCACTTACTGACACTAGCAATCACACTCAGATGTGCCCCATCCATCTTAAGCCTGGAACAGCCAAACAAGAAGGGCCATTTTATTCAACTGTGACATAGCCACTGGCATTGAAGATTAGATTCCAATCCTGTGCTAAACAAAGCTTGAACTGAAGACATGTCACTAAATTACAAAACTGAAAATGCATTTTAAGAGCACTGAGGGAAATGTAGTCCCCTAAAGAGTACGGGAAATGTAGTCCTGATGCATTCTGTGTTAAGCGTTATAAATGGAACTGGCAACTAAGCATGCTAAATAAATCCATGGATAGCGTTTTCAGATGAGATGTACTCAACTACATGCATTTTGCTAACAGTATTTCCCAAACATAAGCAGCTCTATATAGTTCATGTTGAATTACTATTGTTTGAGGGGACATAGTACAAACTGAACATTCAGACAAAGAGTTGGCAAATTCCTGAAAATAGCAGATGGAAGTCCTTTGTCAAACATCACTGAACCTTACGAAAACAGCCCAACTCTGCAGTTTCCGGACTGAGATTACGATCCTCTTAAATGAGGTTTTTTGGGGTAGATAATACTTCTTTAATACCAAGAATATCTTTTTATTAATTTCCAACAGAAGGATTTGGTCAATATGTTGATGCTATCAATGAGAAAAACTTAAGGGTGGAAATACACCCAACAAACAATTTGATCTGGCAAAATAAATCATAGACTGATGTCAGGTGGATAAAAATGAAAAGAAAAAAAGGCTGCAAAAACCGAAACCAAAATAATATTGGGGAGGAGGGTTAAATTAAGGCATAAAAAAAATTCCACGTGGCTTTGGCATCTTAAAATATTTGTACACTATTTTGTTGTTAATTTTAAAAGACTCGGAAGCATCTGAAACACATGCAAATTATTTGAAATCCCTGCATGGCAAATTCAGGGTTTGCCAGCAGCAGTCAGGTGTGCTGGAAGGAAAGCCAGAGGCCTCTCCCCTGGAAAGGGGTGGAGGGGAGGGGCTCCCAACTCTCTATCTGATACTGGATGGCACCCCAGAGGGCTGTGCTGCAGTCACAAACAAGGCGCTGTTATCTGGAAGGGAAGGGACTGTAGAATTCCCATTGGTTGGAGAACACCCCAGCTTTAGTTTTTCCAGGTACTCTGCATGGACAGGCTTATGGCACTGGAGAACTTTGATTGCATCTTCTACTTTGAACCACTCTCTCTTCCTTCCTGGAGAATAGTATGACAAAGTTAGTGTAGCTCATTCTTAACAGTAAGGACACTGTTCAGTGTTCTCACTCCCAAAGTAATGACTTTATTCTTAAAGGACTTATAGGTAATAGGGGAAAATTATAAAGTAACTCAAATGTGGAGATAAATGCTCATCCTCCTTTCTCTTAAAAAAAGTAACCAATGAGCTGAGCGTGGTGGCGCAAGCCTTTAATCCTAGCACTTGGGAGGCAGAGGCAGGCGGATCTTTGTAAGTTCAAGGACAGCCTGGTCTACAGAGTTCCAGGACAGCTGGGGCTACAGNCTGTCCCGGAGGCAGAGGCAGCATATCATCGTGCAGTTCAAGCCAGCCTGTGTTTATAGCAAGCTCCAGAGCCATACAAGGAGACACTGTCTCAAAAAGACTTAACAGGGGGAACATTAAATATCACCATTTAAGTCTGCATATTGTTGAGTTGACTAATACTGTCCCCAAATCTCTTTTAATGGAATATCAAGGAAGTGGGAAATGAAGAGTCACATATAATGTATTTAAGATGCTCACTACCCAGATTTGTCAGCCTATGTTTCAAAGGCTGGTCAGTTTTTACCACACGCAGATCTCTTCTTATTATGTCATCTCTGTTTGATATCTTGCTCTTCTTAAATATATTGCCGTTCAACCATTGCCTTTGCTGCTGTGAGTATTTTATATTCCATGTTTAAATGGAGAACTATCTTGATCATCAGATATCTTTCTCTCACCCTGTAGATGTTGAACTGGTGTGACTACTTGGCTAAAATAGGCCTATTTACTTAAGGTTATGTTGATGGCCTATATAAATTGGCTGGGTGTTTGAAGTAGGAATGATTTAACGGTAAAATTCCAGGGGAAAAGGAGGTTTGCAGTTTTTGCTACAATGATGCTTGAGCCTATTTAACAAAATCACCAGGAAATTGTAATGTTCTCAGAGGGCAGAGCGGTGTGCATGGTTCAGATGTTCACAATGCCAGAAAGCGCTGGTACTCGGACATGATTGCCTTGTCATTAAATCACATCAAAGTGAGGAGTAAGACCTATTTCCTATGCAAAACATTTCCGACCACCAGCGTAACCACTTTGAGATATTGGTGGTCTTTTTGGTAATGATACCTTTTGCCATAATTACATTGCCTTATAGGCTCTCTACAAATTACTTGAATTTTAGCCAATAGTGGTCTAGATATTATTAAATCAATACACACTATGACTGGTATGCAGACTCTCCTTTTAACTACTTCGCATGTAATCTGATGTTGGTCCGTTTAATTACAATATATGTAGTATTTGGTATGATGCATATTACTTTTTATAATATTTATTCTTGGTTTGGAAAAAGAATTGGTTTAAGTCGTTATATAAAGGAGCCTATACACTTTGGTAAGGGTATATTAGGAAAAAACTCTGTGTATGGTGAGGTGAGCACTTTGGGAAGGAACTGCCTGTCTGCAATGCCAAGGTTAGACTACCTGGTGGATTAATACACATCGATGTATTGTAGCTGTGTTCCTCGTCAAACTGCTTGTTAATGATGCTAACCTTACTAAGTGTTAGCTGGGTGGGCTATGACTGCAAATTGCTGTTACTTACAATGAGACCTGCAAGAGACCGAGAATTTTCCATCACAAGGCATGTGTCTACCCCTTTTTTGTTTTTTTTATTTTCTTTTTTGTACTGGAAAATCTCCTACGCTACTTGTCTTTTGGCTTGGTGAACACTCCCTTTTTAGGAGGATTCCTTATATATTTCAATACCACGTGAAGAACAGGCATTGAATCAAATTATCTTTCCTTCCAATTTAATCACACTAAAACTATCAGCCATCAACTGGAAGACATTTATAATAGAAATGAAAATTCTAAAGTTGGTCTTGAGTACAGACTGTGTTGGGGGGAATTTAAATGTTAGGAGAGTGTACTAACCTTTTCAGATGGCTGAACTGAAAGTAAGGTAGTGCAGAAGTATCTATATTACATTAGAGCAAAGGGATTGTATATTGAAATTAGTTTTTGACTATATAATACAACAGCGTGCAGCAATAAGATCACCACAGTGGTATGCCATTACTACCCTGGCAGCAACTAGATGGAAAATACCCAACAGAGTACCAGAAATTGTGACCGGCTAGAAGCTGTTTTGCAGGCTCTTGGCTGGACTCTGTCCACTGTGTCGCTAGGTGGCTCCTCTCTGACCTGCCAGTGCTGATTCTCTAGGTCCGAGTATTTGATGCCGATACACCAGGGGAATGGGAGGAGCGTCTAACGACTTAAGCAACTCCACCAGTTGTAAACATTTCATTAGAATTAAAAATCATAGCCCGGGGCTCTGTTTTCAACATTCAGCTCTGCTGTTCTTCTTCCAGGTGGTTCCTTTCCCCACACCCTGGCTTTCTCTGGAATTGTTACTGACTTAGGACCCTGAAAAGCCCTTCATGAAACTTGCTCGAATGGCTCTGAGCTTTCTTTAAGGTTCCCTTACCTCTGTATCCCACATTGCTGGGTGGTGACTATGTGGAAAGGAACACCAGAAGCTAAGGGTATCTTTGTTCACTCAGATTGTCAGTGAGTCAGCCTACTATTCAACTGAATTTTTGCAATTAGGGATGCTAATATTTATAACTTAACAGAAAGTCATTACCCTAGCAGTTTTTTTTTTTTTGGGGGGGCTCTTTTCAAGACATGGTTTCCATGTAGCCCCCAGCCTGTCCTCGAACTCCCTCTGTATACCAGGCTGGCCTGAACTCACGAGAGATCCGCCTGCCTCTGCCTCTGAGTGCTAGGATTAAAGCATATGCAACACCATCACCACCTTATTCCACAGAGTTTTAATCTCTATAACCATTATTGAGTAGTATATGGAGCAAAGAACAATCGTGAAGGAAAATTTCCAATAAGCCAGGACCCCTAGATATCTTGCTGAATGAGGTCCCTAGAAGAATAAAAGGAAAAACGGCTTGGTCTCCGTTTTAAATTTCTAGTCTTACAACCAGAGTAGTTCACTGATTGTGTGTGTTTTCATTCTGCCTGTGGGAAACCGCAGAAGAGGGTTTCAGATCTCCCTGGAACGAGAATTTTGTTCTCTTCAAAGGAGCACCTAACCAGCCAGCTCCCTGATCACCCCACTGAAATATTTCATTTATACCCTTATTGTACTCTGTACAAGACTGATGGTTTCATTCCATGAACTTCCTCTACAAGGCACGCCAACTCATGAATTCCACTCGTAAGATCACTCAGACCATGCCAACTTGAGCTCTACCATAACTAGGACTTAAGGCATGGGAAATGAAAAACTAGTTGATCCCAACACAGGCAATTGTAACAAGCAGGCCCAATACAGCCTCAAGGCGTTGTTGACCTGCACGTTAGTGTTACAGAGTCAGCATTCATGCCCAGGATGTTACAGAATATGTCTAAAAAAGATTAAAGATCTGGCCCTTTCAGGTCACCTCCTAAAGAAAACCAGAGGGGAAATTTAGGATCTAGTAGAAAGTAATGGGGACTGAAATGGGGAAAGTAACCAAAGATGCTGTGCATTGTTCTGTATACATGTGTTAAAGTCCACAAAACCACACTGACCTGTTTCCAGAGCAAGAGATGGTGAAAGAATATACACCTCATCCTTAGACTTCAGAACCTTCAGAGTAGAGGAGTATCCCACACTTGTGCAAGCAAGGTCGTCTAAACAATCTTAGACTCCTAGGGGGGTCTGGCCTTACTGGACACTGTTAGGGAATATGCAGTTTCCACTCACATGACTTTGACTTAAGTGATCTGAAGATTCAGAGACCAGCTTGTCTGGTGAATCTGCTATGCATGCTATGCAAATTGTACGAACCTCAAATAACCAGTTCATGATACTGCTTTTGTTATGGGAATTTCTGTAGTTTGCTGATTGGGATTAAATTTAAGAAGTTAAAAGCCACTGCACTACTAAGATTGTTAGAGTAAAAGGTAATACAGATAACAGATGAGAAGTCAGTAAAGTCACTGTAGAGGCAGTTTACTATGTGGGGGGGAAAAATAATTGGCTGAAAGGTTAAGTGAGTGAATCCCTGTGGATGGGAAACAATACATTCTGCACAGGAAAAGTATTAGCATTTTGCTCGAGTAGTATTTATCAGATGTGTGCCACGCATCTGAGGCCAGAATGGAGACACTGGACCCCTGGAGCTGGGAGTTACTACAGGTGTTTTGCCTGATCGGGGGAACAAACAAAGCTTGGGTCACTGCATCTCTACAGCTCATGTACCTCCCCCCCCCCACTCTAGTTTCAAGAAAGCCGATTGTACTTGTTACACTAGAAATTAAATCCACACCAGACCATGTTTTCCATTTTTTATTTGATGTGTCCAAATATAAAAAAGTCAAGATTCATCACCAGTTAAATGACCATTCTCAAGTGAGATCATGCAAAGCAGATTCAGTGCTATACAAACATTTCTTTTCACCTTTTCTGCTTCAACAGTGGATTGCAGAAATTAGATGGCATGGGCTTGGTCAGAAAATGCATTAAAAAACACCACCACAAAGGGCAGTTTCTATTTCTGCAATTTTCAATAACTTTTTTTTTTTTTTTTTTTTTTTTTTTTTTTTTTTTGTGTTTGTAGTTTTTTAGCCAATTATTCACTAGTCCACAAAAAGCACAAACAACATCTCTAACACTGCAGACTTTGGAGGTGTTGAGTAGTAGACTTATTATCTTTAAGTAGATTCAAATATTTTCCTGAATTTGGTTTTTTTAAGAGAAATAAATCACGTTAGTCTTTGCCCTTATTTCGCCTTATTATACTGGATCCTTAGAAGTGAGGAAAGAATACTCCTCAATATAAAATTGGAAAGCACAAAAACTTATATAGTTTTTGCCAGCTGCATAGACTGAAAGACATTGGTTGTAATGAAATTCCTGACCCAGGTGACATGAACTTTGTCCAAATTTTTCCAAAAAAAAAGACATATTTATAGAGCTAACTTGTTCTTTAAAAGTAGAGTGTGACCGAAAACTGTACATATTTTACATTGGCAATACCAAGTCCAGAGTTGTATAAAATTAAGGTGTCATGCATTATTACCTCTTTAAGATTAAGTACATATAAGATAAATCCCCTCCAGAGTCTCTGTGAACATTTCAGGTGGAAGCAGTCTTATATACAAACAATCCTTAGTTTCTCTGTTTGTCGTTTAGTATAGTAGAGAAATTTCAGAGATTACATTGAGGAAGAGAATCCATAAGTCTGTTGGACCGATTCAAAGGTCAACCTGTGGACTGAAATGTTTCCTTTTTTTAAAAACACAAACCCAGAATACAATCGTCTCTGACAAGAAAATTTAAAAAATCTGGATATTGTTGATCACATACATAATTTAGAATGAAAATATTTACTGTTTAAGTCTACTTACTACATTCTTTTGAAAGCATTTAATTTGGGTAAACTTAATGTTTTTATTTAATTTAAGCTGATTTATGGCACAAGATTCTCATTTTTCAAAGGCACCAATTTTCTAGAAGTGTAAAGACTACTTTTAGCAGCAATTATATTATTTAAAGGGTTAAGTACAGACGCACAATGTTTTAACTGTACTGTTTTCTATTTTATGCTTTGCAATGTTGAAGAATATTTACAAAAAAGGGTAACAAAAAAAAAATTATTAAGAGAAAACAAAAAAAACAAAAAACCTTTTCTCTCCTCCTCCCGCCCCAATCTTAGCCAAGGTTGTGTTTTTTTTTTTCCGCCTCCTCAATTTTTGCTCCTGACCTCCTCGAGTTAAGACCCAGGGCTTTGGACAGGTACTCTACATGGGATGGCCAGTTTTTTGAGTATAAAGATGATGAATATTCTTGGTTTCATGTACATTCTAGTCCTCTAGATGACATACGGCACTTACTGACAGTAGCAATCACACTCAGATATGCCCCACCCATCTTAAGCCTGGAACAGCCAAACAAGAAAGGGCCATTTATTCAACTGTGACACAGCCACTGCATGAAGTATTGATTCCAATCCTGATAAAACAAAGCTTGACTGCAAGACCGATTTGCACTAAATTATCAAACTGAACGAATGCTTTTAAGAGCACGAGGGAAATTGTAGTTCCTAAAGAGCACGGGAAATTATCCTGCTGGATTCTGTGATTAAGCGGTTTATAATGGAAACTGGCAACTAGAGCATGCTAAATAAATCCCATGGATAGCGTCTTTCAGATTGAGATGTACTCAACTACATGCATTTTGCTTAAAGTATTTCCCACAACATAGACACTCTCTATATGTTCATGTTGAATACTATTGTTTGAGGGGGCATGGTACAAACTGAACTATTCAAGACAAAGAGTCGGCAATATCTCCTGAAAATAGCAGATGGAATTCCTTTGTCAAAACATCACTGAACCTTACGAAAACAGCCCAACTCTGCAGTTTCCGGACTGAGATTACGATCCTCTTAAATGAGGTTTTTGGGATAGATAATACTTCTTTAATACCAAGAATATTTTTTTATAATTCCAACGAAGGCATTTTTGCGTCAATATTTGATGCTATCGAATTAGAGAAAAACTTAAGGGTGGAAATTACACCCAACAAACAATTTGATCTGGCAAATAAATCATAGGACTGATGTCAGGTGGATAAAGATGAAAGAAAAAAGGCTGCAAAAACTGAAACAAAAATAATTGGGGAGGAGGCGTTTAAATTAAGGCATAAAAAAATTCCACGTGGCTTTGGCATCTTAAAATATTTAGTACACTATTTTGTTGTTAATTTTTAAAGAACTCGGAAGCATCTGACAACAATGCAATTATTTGAAATCCTGCACTTGGCAAATTCACAGGGTTTGCCAGCAGCAGTCAGGTGTGCTGGAAGGAAAGCGAGAGGCCTCTCCCCTGGAAAAGGGTGTGGAGGAGGGGATCTCAACTCTCTATTGATCTGGATGGCACCCCAGAGGGCTTGTGCTCAGTCACAAACAAGGCAGCTGTTATCTGGAAGGGAAGGGACTGTAGAATTCCCCTTGGTTGGAGAACACCCCAGCTTTAGTTTTTCCAGGTACTCGCATGGATCAGGTCTTATGGCACTGGAGAACTTTGATTCATCTTCTACTTTGAACCACTCTCTCCTTCCTTCCGAGGAGAAAGGTTACTGACAAACGTTGTATGTAGCTACGATTCTTAACAGTAAGGACACTGTTCAGTGTTCTCATCCACAAAGTATATGACTATTATTCTTAAAGGACTTATAGGTAATAGGGGAAAATTATAAAGTAACTCAAATGTGGAGATAAATGCTCATCCTCCTTTTCTCTTAAAAAAAAGTAAACCAATGGAAGCTGGAGCCGGGGTGGCGACAAGCCTTTACATCTTAGCATTTTGGGAGGCAGAGGCTAGGCGGACATTCTTTGTAAGTTCAAGTGGACAGCCTGCGCTCTAACAGAGTTCCAGGAACAGCTGGGGCTACAGGGAGATCTGTACTCAAAAAAGACAAAAATAAAAAAAAAAAAAAAAAAAATAATAAAAAAAAAAAAAGTAAAAAGTAACCAAAGGGGCTGGAGAGATGACTCATTGATTAAGAGCACTGCTTTTTCTTACAGAAGACCCAGTTTTGAATCTCAGCACCCAGAACTGTCTGCAACTCCAGTTCCAGGACATCTGAAATCATCTTCTGACCTCCACAGAAACTGCGTGACACAGGTGCACTTACACACATGCAAACAATACACTCATATAAGACAGATGTACGGGGTGACTGAACAAAGGGATTAGGAACTCACCTATATTAACAGAATCTTCCCAATCTTCTAATATTTCAGTGACTGTAAGAACATAAACATATGTTCTGTGCTTTCGATCTTGATTCTGCTTGAGTATAAAAAGAAAAGCCTTTTAATCTACAGGTGCTAACTACGGTTGTATACAGAGGAAAAATAGTTCTGGCATCTGAGTAGCACAGTTCATTTCCCAGTGTGGGCAGGTATACTCATGAATATGCAGTGGGGTAGTCTAGTATGCAAAACACTTAAAAACTGGATTCAGCAAGATGGCTCAGCACTTGATGTGCAAGCCTGATGACCTTGGTTGGATTCTCTGACCCCATGGTGGAAGGGAGCAAAATTATCCTCTCACTTCTACATTCCTGTGAACATGCAGGCATGCACGCACAAAATTTTGTTCAAAACATAAAAAATTGAGGATCTACACATGATGTGGTGGCGCACGCTTTTAATCCTAGCACTTGGGAGGCAGAGGCAGGCAGATCTGTGAGTTCCAGGCCAGCTGGGGCTATAGGGAGACCCTGTCTCAAAAAAATAAAATGAAGGTCTGGAAATGAAGAGCACTGGCTGCTTTTGCAGAGGACCCAGTATTGGTTCCTAGCATCCACATGGCAGCTAAACAAACAACTTTAGTTCCAGGGAGATCTAATGCCCTCTTCTAACCTCCAAAGTCCCTATAAGACACAGGTGCACTTACACACATGCAGACAATACACATGTACATATTGAAAATAGCTGGGAGTGGTTGTGCATGCCTTTAATCCCTGCATTTGGAAGGCAAAGGCCAGCCTGGTGTACAAAAAAAAAAATTGATGGCTCTTGCTTGTCACATCAATACTAAGAAGGCTGAGGCACGGAGATCACCACAGCTTCAAGCCAGCCTAGACTATATAAAGTTCCAGGCCAGCTTTGAGTCCAGATGAAAGTCTGTGTCAGAACACTACCAACTAAAGACAGGAAGTAGGCTGTGTAGTGCAGCTCACCAGTAATCCCAACCAGTGTAGATCTTGTGTTCAAGGCCAGCTTGGGTGACAGTGAAACCCTATCTCCTGAGAAGTAGGACCTTCATTACTACCAATGGTGAAACTGCTAAAATACTAAACTTATTCTTATTGTCTACTCAACTTTTTTTGGTCTTTGAGACTTTTAAAAACAAAACCAAATATGTTGGGTCAATGTGGTACATGCCTTTAATTCCAGGCCAGAAGGCAGAGGCAGGCCAACTGGGGCAACAGGGAGACCCTACCTCAAAAAGATAGATTGACATTTTCTGTTAGGTAGCATTTACCAAGTGTAGCACTGTTCCCTAAATTGTGTAAGCTTTATAATAAGACTGCTTCACGCCATACATGTGATCACACAAAAATCTGTTTCTCAGTTTAGCCAGGAGATGGTGCTGTTATAATTAGGTAAAACTGGTGGTACAGTATGGAGCTTTGAGTAACAAATACCTCAAGAAGTGAACTTTAAATTCATGTATTCTGGTGTGCCATCGATTCCAAGAACTGTAAGTTTCTTTTTTTTTAATTCCCAAAGGGCCAAAAATAAAACTTAGATAGTTCACAAAAAAGCCTGAGTTAAGCCTTAGATTTTGGTAAGACACAAGTAATCAGTACAATAATAGGGCAAACTTGATGGGAGCCCCCCTCCTTCAGAATCCTCAGGACTGACTTGCATGCTGATAGTTTTTACAGGATTGTCTGGTTGAGGCTGCTGTTAGGGATCATAAATTCTGTGTCAGTAAAGTGAAGGTTATATTTTGTAACTCACCTCAAATATCCCCAGGAGTCTGCCTAATTTTCCTTTGACTCCAGCCTATTAAAAAAAAAGTGATATGTAAAATATTTTTTCATAACAATTAGATTTAAGATATTATGTTTCAATTTTTAAATCTAACCAGATCAGGTTTTCCCTAGCAAATCCCTGCCTTCCTGTTTTTTGTGAAGTTTCTTGGCTACACTGAAATTCATGAGCTGTGGTTTGCTATAAAATGGCTCAGTCACATTCAAATCCTCACTGATCAGACTTATTTTACTTATTTCATAAGTTCCTTAAGACTTTCCTGTATAAATTAATACTCTTCCCCTCCTTAAAACCCACCTTTGCTGGGCATGGTGGCACATGCTTTTAATCCCAGCACTTTAATCCCAGGAGGCAGAGGTAGGTGGATCTGAGTTCAAGGTCAGCCTGGTCTACAGAGGGAGTTTCAGGCCAGCTGGGGCTACAGGGAGACCTTGTCTCAAAACACCAAACAAAAACTGCCTTTTTCCTTTTTCCATGGCTCAAGGGGTTACAATGCTACATGCTACCTTTTCACTGTAATAAGACCCCCCAGTACTGACCAACAGCAAGCTCAGTTGCCCTGGACTTGGGGCTTCCTTCCTCAGGAAGCTGTCTCATCTGTCAAGACCAAAAGCCTTTCCTAATGTAATCCAAAGCCTAAAGAAATAGCTTTGGCATGAAGTTCCTACTTACACTGAAGTTCTATCATCAAGTGAAGGAAATGATTTGGGGGCCACAATTATGGCACATGAATCTCTGGTTAATGTAATACTGGCCTGGCTCTGAGACAAGGACACCATGTTATAGACTAAGTCGAACTTGAATTCTAAACAAGAACTTGCACATTAATACAGTTCTAGGAGACTTACACATTCATTTTAGCTGTTTACCACGTAGAAAAAAAATCTTTGGCAAAATGTTAACTATATTCATACACTTAGAAATGTATCAGACATCAAAACACTTGTCACCTGTGTGTCTTCCTGCCTTCTCAGAATTACCTGGCAAAAAGCCTTGTTTGTACAACTCACAAAAAACCCATAAAATTCAAAACTGTGTGAAAGAACAAAATCCTTTCAGTCTCACCTCCTCATACACTTCCCTCACAGCAGCGCCGCCTGGCTCCTCCTCCGGCTCCATCCCCCCTCCTGGGACAATCCACTGGTCTGGGTACCGACTGCTGCTCACCAGCAGCACCTGCAAGAACCACAATTACGTATTTTAGGCCTGGGAAGCCCTAAGGATACAAACAACATTGCAGACCTTTGCAGGTTGTAAGTGGATTCTAGATTACACTTAAATCTTATCGAAATTACTAAGGGCACGTTCCCCCAACCCTCTTGTGCGCCAACTGGGACTCGGTCTGTGTGGTGGGCTGAAGCTGACATTCTACACTGACAGTCACATCACTAAACCATTCTGCCCTATGGAGTTATCTAAACTATGAGATAGAAGTGCAGCTTCCCCGTTTCTAGGCTAATTTTTTTCACAATGCAATCTAATTTTATTAACTTCCACACAGGTTTATTCTGTCCTGTCCTGTTCCCAGCCTAACTCCCCAAGGTTGCTCACTAATGTGGCATTCTCTTAGCCCCTTGGAAGCAACAGATGGCGCCCTCACGCCCTCACTAGGGAGCTCCAAGAAGCCTTTGATTGGCTCAAGCAGACCTCCTGGTCTAGGCACCGGAGCAGCTTCTAGGTGATCTAGGGTAATTTTTAACCTTGGAGTTGGGTATACTGAGGTCTGTGGACATATCAGTTATTTTTATTTGGGGGCAGAGTACACCCATGCTGAGTCTGTGGAGCCCAGAGTGTAGCCTTCTATCTCTCTCCACATTCTTCTGAGACTGGCTCCCCCTCCAACTCCTGGAATCCGCCCCCCTCCCCCCAAGGAAGGCTGGCTGTACAGGTATATGCCACCACACCTGGCTTTCACATGGATGCTAGGGATCCAAACTCAGGTCCTCATGCTTACCAGGCCAAGAACTTTACCCACTGAGCCATCTCACCAAACTTACACAGTAGTTATTCTTTAGCTATGGAATCTTAATTCTTCCAACTAAAGACACATGACCACAGGCTGGTCATCCTGTTTCTTGGCCCATAAAATTTATAAGAGTTCTTGGAATAAAACAGGTGCTCTGAGACAGGAAATACAAAGAGCCAATGAGTGGAGCAGTGTATATATACTTTGTATACTTATTAGATGGAAAGAGGTACCAAAATGGATTCCAAACTCATTTGGTTGAGTAAAGTCACTCCATTTTGATAAAGTAGCTGCAATTTACAGTCTAGACAAGGTTAGCAAACTATAACCCACTTGTTTTGAACTGTTTGAACTAAAAAGTAGGCCATTAAAATTTTTTTTAACTATGTGTATGAGTGTAGTGTATCTGCATGTAAGTACATCTGTGTCTGCAATGCCTGTGGAAGTCAAGAGCCAGATTCCCCTGGAACTGGAGTTATAGACAGTTAGCTGTTAGCTGCCAGGTGGGTGCTAGGAACTTAACCTGGGTCCTCTGCAAGAGAAGCCAGTGCTCTTAACTGCTGAGCCATCTCTCCAGTCTCCACTTGGTTTTTTTTTGAACCGGGATCTTGCTGTGTAGCTCTAACTGTCCTGGAACTTGGCAGGTAGTGCAGGCTGCCCTTGAACTTTGTTTTTAAATTCTGTTACATTCAAATTTCATTGCTGACAAACTTTATTAGAATCTAGTCACTCTTTTGCATATTGTTTGGCTGTGTTTTTGCTGCTGCCAACAGCAGAGTTGTGGAAACAAACCACATGGCCTGCAAAGACAAATACTTATCTGGCCTTTTACAGGAAGTCTATAGGCTTTTGGTCAAAAGAGTAGCACATTAAGCCTGAAATCTGACCCTTAAAAAGGCCACTTTATCTGCACAAACAAGCACCCCAGCTGCTAACCATTTACTAGTACAATCTTACAAGTGAAAGACTAGGCTAGGTTAGGTTAAAGAAACTCATTCAAGTTTTGGAAAATGCTCTAACAACCAAATGTTTATGAAGGTAACAAATGTCTTAACCATCTTGAACAAAAAAGTGTTGCAATATTATTATAGCATACTGCCTTCAAGTAAATTTAGTAGTTCTTCCTTGGTGGTGGTGGTGGGGCTATTTAGAGCTTCTCTTCCCTTTTTTGGTGGTACTTGTTAATGGAACCCAAGGCCTTGAACATGCTGTGTGTCCTAGTTTCCTGTCGGTGACTGTGATAAACCACTTTCACCAAAGGCAACTTGGGTGAGGCTAGGATTTATTTCAGCTTAAACTTCCAGGTCACAATCCATTACTGAGGGAAGTCAGGGCAGGAATTCAAGAAGAAAGTGAAGAATTCATGGAGGAATGCTGCTTACCTGCTTGCCCTCTGACCTCATGCTCAGCTAGCTTTTTAAAAATATGTACATAATTATTTCTTGTGTTTGAGTCAATTGCCTGCATGTAAGTGCACCCACGTCATGCAGTGCCCACGGAGGTCAGAAGAGGGCATTAGATCCTCTGCAAGAGCAGTCAGTGCTCTTAACTGCTAAACCATAGCTCCAGCACCTCAGCTATCTTGTATTATATATATATATATATATATATATATATGTGTGTGTGTGTGTGTGTGTGTGTGTGTGTATATATATATATATCCCAGATTTACCTACCAGTTTAGGGATGGTGCCACCCACATGGGCTGGCCCCTCCCACATCAATCACAACAACCTTTTATAGAGAGCCACAGGACAATCTGATCTAGAAAATTAGTCTACTGAGATTCTCTTCCTGAATGATTCTAAGTTCTGTTAACAACAACTAACTAGCACCCCAGGTAAGTACTTTACCACTGAGCTACATCCCCAGCCCTGACTTGGACAAAGATACCTGTGCTGGGCTGATGGTCAGGAGGCAGAGGCAGGTGGGCCTTTGTGAGGTAGAGGCCAACCTGGTCAACACAGCAATTTCCAGGCCACCTGAGACTACAGGAAAACCCTGAGTCAGAAAATAAACAAGAAAAGGAGCACCTCCCTTACTGTCAGAGAAATTCCTGGTTCTTTCTAGAGTTCAGTGCCAGCACAGGTACACTGTTAAGGTGAATTGGTGCATATGTGTACCATGTCTGAGCGTGCAGAGGCCAGAGGTAGATGTCAAACACCCTCCTCTATTGCTTGGTTTTTTGAGACCTATTCTTTCTCTCACTGAGCTGTTTTGGCTAGACTGACTGGCTGGCCAGTGAGTCCCTGGGATCTGTCCACCCCCAAAGTGTTGTTGTGATTACAGGTGTATGTCACTATGACTTTCCATACTAACAGGCTGTGTTGAATGAAGACAAGAGCATCTGTCCACGAACATTAAAGCATCTGTCCACGAAGCCAACACCTCAGTAGATAAGCAGCATACCTGTGTCTATGGACATGCCTCTACTTCATGGCTATGTTCAATCAATGTTGGGGTCAGCATTGTTCCTTCAAGCACATAACTGGCCAAGGCTTAAGTATTAACAAATAGGGCATAAATAGTTAGAAACTAAAGAGCCAGAGTTAAGCAAATGTAGCAGAACTGGAAAACCAGAGTCTGATCTCATGGAACAGTAAGTGACCTTCCCATGCATAAGGTTTTGGTCTACAAGGAGAAAACTGTCTCAAAGAACTAAAGACCTTAGACCCTGGCTTAGGCAGTCCCTGCTGGCCACTACCAGGTCTGTGTTCTCTCAAAAGTTTTGTTCCCAAATGATGGTAGTTGTACTTGTTCTATAACTGAGAATTAATGACAAGATGGCAGAAAATATACTCATCAAAAAACCTGCAAAGATTCATTAAATGAATCTTTATTAACTGACACATAATAAAGTATGGTTGAGAACAGTGAATGGGGTTAGAAAAATGAAAAAAAAAAAAATCCAGAATGACTATAGGGAAGGGGCCTATCCAAATTCTACTTCAAACAAAGTGGAAATTGCAACAAATCTCCTTAAATCTCTGCTGTAAACAAGCCACAGGCACAGGCCTTTTATTCTGGTCACTAGATCCAGGTTAGAGATATGGTGTAATATATATATAT
>VZQC01002834.1:328052-441341 GCA_009823505.1 Rhizomys pruinosus
TGCCTCTGACTGCTGGGACTAAAGGGCTTCCTTTAGAGACCAAATAAAGGTGTGCTTAGCTATCCACTTATCTCCATACAAAGATCCACTTCAAAGAAGCATCAAGTACGTGAAGTCCAAACCTAAACCATTCACTACATCCATCCATCCATCCATCCATTTTTTTTTTTTTTTTTTTTTTGTATTTTTGAGACAGGGTCTCCCTTTAGTCCCAGCTGGCCTGGAGCTCACTCTGTAGACCAGGCTGGCCTTGAACTCAGAGATCTACCTGCCTCTGCCTCCCAAGTGCTAGGATTAAAGGCGTGCGCCACAACGCCCGGCAACTACAGCTTTCTAATCCTCAGTCTTTAGACAGGATACTCTACCTCCTGTCAAACAAGCATCAATTCAGCACACTCTCTCCAGCTCAAGGAGATGCACTGTGGAAAGAAGTGACTGACTGCAGTCTACATTCACTAACCTGGACGTGGAGTACACTGATCACCATAGGTAGTCCAAACCCATTCCTCCTCCCTGCTCCCCCCCACCAGAGCCCATGCATTCTGCCAAACATGTTTTCCATCCTTTTCTCAGTCTCTAAGTTTCCTTTCCAGTCCTTTGACCCAGTCTTTGTTATTGTTCCTTCCAATTTGCACCACCCCAAAATATTCATGCTACACATATATCAAGACTATGACATCGTATGTTTTAGCATCTTCAGCTTATTATTTTTCAAATTGTGTTTTTCTTTATTTGAAGGCTCCTCCTTGGCAAGCCCAAACATCCATCAGTCCTGCCCTTGTGCTCCACACTGGTCTTTCCTTCCCATGGTCACCCAAATGAGGTCCAGTAAGCACCTCGTCTTGTTTTGATCTTCCTGTACAAGATGGTTCTTAGCTGCCATGGGGGTGCTAGGAATCAAACCTTTGTCCTCTCCAAGAGCAGTCGGTGCTCTTAATTGCTGAGCCATCTCTCCAGCCTCAAAAAACTAAAATATTAATAAAAGAGGCAGTGTACCTCAGTAGGACAATACTTGCCTATACTCACAAGGCCCTGAGTTTAACACTTAGTACTATGCCAATTTCTTTTCTGTTGGTGGTAGTGGGGGCTGAACCTTGGGCCTCATGCATGCAAAACAAGTGTTCTACCAGGGAGTTGGTGAGCCAAGTAAAGATGTACCCTGGACACATGTAGAAGACTAAACCCACAGAAACATACCAGAGGCACTTGGGAGGCAGAGGCAGGCGGATCTTTGTGAGTTCAAGGCCAGCCTGGTCTACATAGCGAGCTCCAGGCCAGCTGGAGCTACTGGGAAATCCTGTCTCAAAAAAAATAGCAAAGCATACCTTGGGCTGGGGATGTTGCTCAGTGGTACAGTGCTTGCCTAGTATGCACAGGTTGAGTTCAACTCCCCAGCAGCACAAAGGGAAAATGTTACCTTGAGGAAAAAAATTAAAAAGGCTATCTTTGGGTGTTTATTTTGACAGAGTAGTCCATTTGAAGCAAATACTTTCCATGACTTAAACCTCCTGAGCAAATAAATACAACTATACCTATGAAAAGGGTGACTGCCTCAGGAGGGTATCGTCTGATACTAAGCATAAAACTGGGGTTTCATTACACTAACATTCCTGATGAGGGTTCCTGCCCATTAGAGCTTCGGTTTCAGGGTCAGGTGGATGTTTTGAGATCTTTCTTTTTCACTAAGTCTTGGTTTTACTGATGATTTTACTGAATTTGGATTTTCCAGGTTTATTCAGCTTTATAGCATACCATCTGTAGGAGTTATAGCCCCCAACTCCTGGAGCTTTAATTAGAGCAACAGGTCCAAAGACAGGATGGGTATCATCTCAAGACTGATTTAATGCCTTTCCTCTTACAATTGTACCTGGACTCCACCCAGGATCAAGTAATTTCTATTTCTCCTAATGAGTCTATGTCCCATTTTGCTGTCAGATGACTCTGAAGAACCTACCTAAATGTAAACTAAGGGCTCCTCTCTTGCCTACCAAGTCCTCAAAGCTAGATGTGAGTACTCAATGTTTTGTTTTTCCAGTGCTGGGGGAAATGGAACCCAGAGCCTTGGGCATGGTAGGTAAGCATTCTATCACTGAACTACATCCTCTGCCCAAGGTGCTTAGTTGCTTATTTCTTTTTTTTGTTATCCCAAGCTGTAACCCAGTCCACACCCAAGTCTTCCTCTATGGTCTCTCCTTTCTTACCTACAGAACTCCAATTCCAAGCAACACATGTAGGAGTCCAAAGCCAGAGCCCAAAAAGCACTTTTAAGTCACTGTAGTCCATTCTCTTTTAGCCATTTGTCCAACCTCCCCCTCCAGAATGTTCTTAGGAGCTGAAACTTCCATCTTCACATCCATTGTTCAAACATATGCAAATGTTTCTGGTTACCTACTGATAAAGCACACAGTATCCTAGCTACTCTTATGTCTAGGGGCTTGTCTGTCTGGAAACTCAATTGCCACAAGGGGTGGTGGTTCTCCACAGAAGTAACAGAGAGGTGGATTAGAGAAGTGCAAGACTTAGAACAAAAGACCTGGATTCAAAAAGACTGCTTGCTCTGTGACCTTGGAATGGGGGTAGGGGGGGTTGTTTTGTCTTTTCATGGTCTTCCTGTATAGCCCCAGCTGTCCTGAAACTCACTCTGTAGACCAGGCTGGCCTTGAACTCACAAAGATCCGCCTGCCTCTGCCTCCTAAGTGCTAGGATTAAAGGTGTGCGCCACCAGGCCCAGTGGAGTTACTTTTTTTTTTTTTTAAACAAACTATTTCTCTTTTCTTTCTTTTCCTTTTTTTAAAGACACGAATCTTGCTATGTAGCCCAGGCTGGCCTCCTATTCCTGCCTCAGCCTCCCAACTGTTGGGATTCTTAACATATCCCAAAACCATGCCAGGCTCCCTAACTTCTATGCTAGTTTACCACAAAGGGCAGAAAAAGAAAAAACCCAACACCATAAAGCTACCCCACACCCAAAGAAAATGACACTATTAGAACCTGTTCTAGCTGCGTGCTGCTGCCTAGCCTTTTATAGTCAAACAGTAATCACTCTTATTAGAAGTTACTCTCCTCAAAACATATTAGGCTGGGTGTAGTCTCGAGTGCCTTTAATCCCAGCACTTGGGAGGCAGAGGCAGGCGGATCTGAGTTCCAGGCCAGCCTGGTCTACATGAATTCTAGGGACAGCTGGGACTACAGAGAGACCCTATCTCAAAAAGACAAATATATTTAAATGTCCTAACTAAGAGGACCTAGGTGTTCTTAACACAGAAGAGAAATATTTCTCACCCACTAGAGATGTGGGTTCAAACTGCTTTGCATCTAATCATTGGAAGGTTAGTAATGTCACTATAGTGGAAGCCAATCTAGCTTTCCTGGACATCTATTATTTTGCTAAGAGTTTATGCCATAATTATCACATAATAGAGCCTTGAGTATAGACAACCACAGAAAAAAAATTCCGAAGAGCTAAACCAGATGTTGAAAGTTGGCCGTGCATTTTAGAGAATTCCAGAGTCTTCCCTCAGCATATCCTCTAACAGTGATCTGCTCTGCTTCCTGGCCCAAGGTTCAAAGACTTGCTGTTTAGAAAATGAACTGCTCTACTCCCCAAACCTTGCACATTTGACTTTAAAGACACGAGGTTCTATTATTTGACTAGAGGTTGTAGCAATTGTTTTACAGCAACTTCCTGGATGGTTGGTTGTGGGGGGGGGGGCACGGATGGCACCCAGGGCCTCCATATGCTAGGCAAGCTCTCTATCACTGAGCTATATGCCTCAGTACCCCCTCCAATAGAAACAGCTTCAAAGCAAGTGTGAGAGAAAGAGACGCACATACACACGATCTAGGTTCCTGCTAAGCTAATTTCTGAAGCTCATGTCAAGACTGCTTTGCCATACCCACAATTCCGATCATTTCAGAGCTGTCCTGGCCCCCACGGCTTCCTCAGTGATTGGTGTGTGCATATTCCATGTTCATGCACATTCATATTCACAGACACTTTAAAATCTCCAAGTTCTTATTATGGCAAGACTTCAAAGGTAACACTTTCACAAAGGCTTTGAAGCTTAGCCTCACAAAATTTCTCCCATTCAAGGAACTGCAAGCATCTGACTGCTGTGGGAAGGGCCCTTTGCCAAGGGCCCAGCATCTGGAGTAGGAACTGGATCCTGAATTCCAACTCTACCACTTCTTGTGTCAATTGGGCAAAATACTTGTGCTCTCTGAGCTGTCTTCTCTCACCTATAAAACAGGACTAACCAGCACTACCTTCGAAAAGGATTAAATGTAACAAACTTGCCCCAGGCAGCACCTAAAGCCTTCATCTACCTTGGTCACTATTCTTATATATTCACTTTGCTTTGCCTCAACATGGCCCCTGCTGCCTCTGCCCCACCCTCTATTTCTTTGAAGAATATTTAACGCTAGTTGATTTTTGTTCTCTTGGTAAATGCGTTGAGACAGGGTCTTCCTGTAGGCCCAGCTGGTCCTGAACTCAGAGATCCCCTGCCTCCGCAGTGTCTGCCACCACGCCTGGCAAAACCTTTTGCATTTCTTTAAGGAGACCCACTTTAAAGACCTTTCTCTGGAAGTTTCTTTAGGATTTGAGTTTAATACCTAAAGGCCTCCAAGTAACCTAAAGTGCTTAGTTTCTTTTTAGTTTTTTCGAGACAGGTCTCCCTGTAGCCCCAGCTGTCCTGGAACTCACTCTGTAGACCAGGCTGGCCTTGAACTCACAAAGATCCGCCTGCACAGGCCTTTAGTCACAGCACCCCGGAGGATCTCTGAGCGTTCAAGGGCAGCCTGGTCTACATAGTGAGATTTCTGTCTCAAAGAAATAATAAAACAAGGATTTAAACAGCTTGACTTTCAGGCACGTAATTTGTATTAATATCAGGAGAACAGTTAAGCCTGAGTGTATGCTGTGTCAAAACTACAGGGACTAGCACCAAGACGACCATGGAATTCCCACCTCCAGCCTTAGCCCATCTTCCACTGTATACGGTAATGAAAGCAGAATTCAGAAGGCTTTTTCCCTAATTATTTTAGGCGTGGCAATGATACAAGATTTTCATCAGCTGGCAAGATTTTCATCACCTGAGTAAATTTAAAACGAAACTTTTTTTTTTTTTTTAATGAACAAATGTGTAACTGAAATAAGCAAATATCACTCCCCGGGGAGAAGCTCAAAGGCTCTCTCAATGCAACGCAGGAGTCAGACGCTTTGACTGCTTGCTCTTAGAACAAGACCGCTCCTTACCAGACGTCAAGCCTCACTGCCAAGCCGTGGGAAATGTGAAGAGCGAGGGAGGACTGTCCGAAAATGGTTAACTCTGCCCCATTTCTAGCCCGTCTTGTCCCGCCTGGCCTCAGTCCACGTTTTTCACTAGCCACCCTTCACAAGACAGAAAACTTGAGGCCGTTTTGGAAAATGAATCGTGATTACGCCAACTGCTGTTGAGTTCACGGATCCACTTTAAAGGGCGGAAGGGGTGCTCAGAGCCGCCCGGGCGCCACTCCGCAAACCAGCCTAGACTTAACCCGAAACCGCCGCCCGGCCGGGGGAAACGGAAGGGCAGCAGCGCTCCGCGGTGCTCGCCGTGACGGCGCGGCCGGAGGAGACTCCACTAGGCCAGCGGGCGGCCACGGCCCGCGGGGAGCGCGGCGGGCCGACCGCCTTTGTCCCGCCGGGGAGCGGCCGCCCGCCCGCCCGCCCGGCCGCCCGTTAGCCGCCTCACCTACCTCGTCCTCCTGCTCACTGCGGAAGCACAGGCACGCCGCCCGCTTCTTGAAGCCCTCGCGGTCATACGTCCGCGTCTGGTTGGGCTTGAACTTCATCATAGAGCCGGGCTCCAGCCGCTGCTCGGGCTGCCGCTGCTCCGGCCGCGGCGGTGGCCCGGCCGCCGCCACCCCGCCGGGGAGTCGGGCCGAGGCGAGTCGGGGCGCATGGGCGCCGGCAGGCGGGTCTGAGGGGCCAGGCGGCGGCGAGGCCCGGAGGTCCCGGGGCCGACGGAGGGGCGCGACGCGGGTCACTGCAGCCCGGCAGCCGGGGTGGAAGCGCCGCCTGTGTGCGGGCGCCCGCCGCTCTCCATGGAGCCCGCAGCCGCTCGCCGCCGCTCCCTGACTCCAGCCGCCGCCGCTGCGGGGGAAGAGCGAGGCTGCAGGCTCGTGCCACGCGGAGACAGTTGGAGATGGCAGCTAAGACGAAGCAGCGGAGCCACGGCGGATGCGCGCCGCCCCCTCGGCCCATATTTAAGCGGAGCTCGCGCCGCCCCGCCCTCTGCGCGCGCTCACCACCCGCGCCATCGCGCATGCGCGCCAGGATTGTTGCGGAGGGGCGGGGCTTCGTCCCGCTGCGGGCGGGGTCGGGCGGGGTCGGGCGGGGTCGGGCGGGGTCGGGCGGGGTGGGGCGGGGCCTCCGGCTCCAGTTCAGCCAGGCCTTGCCGGCTGGAGCTCCCAACAGCGTGGAATGACCGGGAAATGTCAGTGAAACGTAGGGAGCTAAGACCTCCTTACCCTCTATTTTAGGAGTCCGGTGGCCTTCTCCATAGGGACCTGTGTCCCGGAAAGGGGCTCTAATTCGAAATCTTCGTTAAAGTGGCACCCGGAGCGGAAGCAAAGCGCTCGCATTGATTGCGGACGCTCAGCGAGGCAGGAGCGTGGGGGAGAGGGGGGCGCTGGGGAGTTAAGTTCATTGAGGCAGTCTGTTTCTCTTCTTCTCTCTTTCTCTCTCTCTCTCTATCTCCTCTCTTTTCTCTCCTCTCTCTCTCTCTCTCTCTCTCTCTCTCCCTCTCTCCCTCCTCTCCCTCTCTCCCTCTCTCTCTCCCCCTCCCCCCCTCCCCCCCCTCTCCTCCCCCCCCTCTCCCCCTCTCTCCCTCGCTCCCTCTCTCCCCCCCCTCTCTCGGAGTCTCTCTTTCTCTCTCTAGCTGGAGGTGGTGTGTATTCTTTAAGAGTCAGCTCAAGCTTAATTTCTTTGGAGCTGTTTTTGTCGCTGTACTAAATCCTCTGTGACATCCCCACTCCGTGCACTCATAAATCCCGGTGATGGCTGTTAGTTTCTTTCCTATGAATATCTCGTTTTTAAGTAAATTGGGTGCCGAAGTCACAGCAGTAAAGAAATGGATTTTTTTTAACTTGTTTATTTGGGGGGGGGGGAATTTTCCTGAAGCCCCAGCTGGCAATATAGAACGTGCTGGCCTTGAGTTTACAGAGGTTCCCTCCGCCTCTTGCCTCCTGAGAGCTGGGATTAAAGGCCTGCACTACCACACCGGACTATAAACGGAATTTTTGCTAACTGGAAGCCTTCAGGGTCTTGAGCACTTGGAAGACCTCCCACATTTCCGTGTCTAGAAAGGGTAAGATAGCAGCTAGGAGGGCTGACTTCTGGGGAAGTCAAGAACACTCCTAATCCCAGACAGGTGTGGAGTCACGTGTTTGCATACCCAGTACTTGGGAGGTGAAGGCAGAGTGGTTCAAGGTCATCCCGTGTCACAGTTCAAGTCCAAGGCTATCCGCGCCTACATGAGAAGATGTCTTAAAAAACAAAAGCCCTGCTGGGCGTGGTGGCCAACACTTTTAATCCCAGCACTCAAGAGGCAGAGGCAGATGGATCTCTGAGTTCAAGTCCAGCCTTTTCTACAGAGTGAGTTCCCCAAGCCATCTGGGGCTGCAGGGAGACCTTGTCTCAAAAACACACACACACACACACACAAAGCCCTAACCCCCTCCAGCCCAGCTTCCCACAGAGCTATGTGGATTTTTTCATTCCTGTGTGCCAGGCACTGGCACTCTACAAAACAGGTCAGACCCTTGGTCACTAAATAGACTAAGAACCGATGAACTTTCAAGCTTTCAAGGCATAGAGAACTGGGGTTTATGCAAAAGCCAGGGAGGAAGGGAGGCAGGAGAGCTCTAAGAAATGAAAGAAGAGGCCAGTGTGACCAGTGACCACAGAGGGGGCAGGAAGCTGGTTGCCTCTCAGGCTGAGGTTGTGAGGCCTGACCTCTGAAAGAAGGGCAATGTGGTGAGCTAGTTTCCCTTTGACTGAGACTGCCTACCCCCCAGAGCCCAGCAGATGCAAGTTTGGAGAATGAGTTTATGTTGAATAAGTGGTTTAAGGAGTGAGGCTTCGCCACAATTAGAAATCAAGTCTGTACAGAGATATTGTCCAAGCTGTTCTTATTAAAGCCACTTGAAGTTTAACTATTTCCAGGATTTATGAACACAGGCAGAACATATTTTGCCAGGATATTACAGTATGGCTGATATGCAAATTGTATTTTTAGATAATTGATTCCTATTGATAAAGTGATTAATCTCACTGTGATCCTCTTATTTTGTTTTATTTTGTGGCAGAGTCTCATGTAGCCCAGGCTGGCCTTGAACTCCTGATCCTAGTGCCCCACCACTCAAGTGCTAGGATTACAAGCATGTGCTGACATGCCTAGCTTCATTCATCATGATCTTTTTTTTTTTTTTTTTTTGGTATTTTTGAGACAGGGTCTCCCTTTTAGTCCCAGCTGGCCTGGAGCTTGCTCTGTAGATCAGGCTGGCCTTGAACTCACAGAGATCCACCTGCCTCTGCTTCTTAAGTGCTAGCATTAAAGGTGTGAACAACTAAACCTGGCTGCATTTTGTCGTTTTAAGAGTCTTGCAGCTGGACATGGTGGTGCATGCCCTTAATCCCAGCACTCGGGAGGGAGAGGCAGGCAGATCTCTGTGAGTTCAAGGCCAGCATGGTCTACAAAGTGATTTCCAGGACAGCTAGGGCAGGGAGACCCTGTCTCAAAAAGACTAAAAAAAAAAAAAAAAGTCTTGCTATGTAGCTCAGGCTGACCTTGAACTCTCAGTCCTCCAGCATTAGTCTCCCTAGTGCTGGAATTACAGGCCCCAACACTAAGCCCTGTTATGAGGGGATTGTCACTGAAGACCTCTCTTCCTTCTCCTCCCTCTTCCTCCTCCTCTCCTCCTGTTCCATTCAAAGACTAGACTAGGTGTTTGGAGAGTGCTTGGAGTTTAACACTGGTTAAAGGATCTTTAATGCTACAATAAATTATCTAAACTGAAAAAAAAATTATTGAGTTTTTTTTTTTTTTTGGTATTTTTGAGACAGGGTCTCCCTTTAGTCCCTGCTGGCCTGGAGCTCACTGTGTTAGACCAGGCTGGCCTTGAACTCACAGAGATCTGCCTGCCTCTGCCTCCCAAGTGCTAAGATTAAAGGCGTGTGCCCCCATGTCCACTAAACTGAAAAAATTTTAATAATACAGCTACCTACTCCTTCTATGTGTGTATATATATATTATTAATTTTATGTGTATGAGTGCATTGCCTGCATGTGCATAAGTTTATCCATGTTGTGCAATGCCTTCCCATGTCGAAAAAAGGCATCATATCCCCTGGAACTGGAGTTACAGGCTGTTGTTAGCTGCCATGTGGGTGCTGGGAACTGAACCAGGGTCCTCTGCAAGAGTAGCCAGTGCTTTTAACTGCTGAGCCATCTCTCCAGTCCCTTTATTTATTTATTTATTTATTTATTTATTTATTTATTTATTTATTTAATTATTTGAGAGAGGTCCAAAGAAGAGGAAGTTGTCTGACTAAAGTGGGAGAGGAGAAAGGCCGGTCATAAAGACAGATCTATGTGTCCTCGTCAGCTCTGCTGAATCAGGGTGTAGGCCTCAGCTCAAAGCTCCCAGCTTAGTACTGTTAACACGTATTATGCATCTGAAATGAGTTTAGGCACTGTTCAAAGCTTAGATCCTACCCACTCAGATCACAGTTGGGATAGACGCAGGCTTGTTTTTCCTCTGCAGGGCCAGTAAAGACTGGGCTACACCGGCTAGTTCACTTGGGGATCAGAGTCCAGTTTCAGATTAATCTCTGTTTAGTTCATTTAACACAGTATTGTCTTACCTGGGACTTGCCATGCACTGTGTCATTTCTTACCTTATTTTCAGTGTTTATGAAATTTCAAAGAAGGGAGTGGTTTAACCTCGGCTACATAGGGTTATTCTCTTGCATCATTTAACAAAGTAGCATTTAACAAAGTATCCTACTGATGATTCCCTGGGTACAGAGGGCTCTGGTTCAGAATGTTGGCATAAACTGAATTCTTTCTTTTGGTAAAACTGTGATAATGACAAATGAGACCTTCCTACGTCTTTCTACTGTGCAGCTCTTCTTTCCTGGGTTAGCCAGTGCTTGGTACATTGCATGATCTCATCTGATGATTCTAGCTGCAGTCCTATCACACAGCTGTTTGGATTTTTGTTGATTTGTTTTGCTTCTGTTTTCTGAGTCAGGGTCTCACTACATAACCCAGTCTGGCCTCAAACTCACTATGTAGCCCAGCTGACCTGGAACTCCCCCTCCTGCCTCTGCCTCCTGAATGCTGGGACTACAAGCCTGTCCCACCGTACCCACCAAGGCAATTTACTTTTTATTCCTATTTTTCAGAATTAATTAATTTTCCACAACCCTGGGATAGCTGGAGTTCCTAACACCTAAATGGTTACTGTCCTGTTTCTACTACACAGTAACCATTAGTTTGTACGGGTTACATTCTAACACTGGGTTTCTTTTAATTTTAAAATAAAAAAAGGAACTCAGTGGAGAAAAGAGGGGAAAACAGGTGGGAAGTAGAAATCCAGGTTATAATTTCATCTGCTTTATTAATTTATTTATTTATTTATTTATTTATTTATTTATTTATTTATTTATTTATGTCTTTTCGAGACAGGGTCTCCCTGTAGCCCCAGCTGTCCTGGAATTCACTCTGTAGACCAGGCTGGCCTTGAACTCACAAAGATCTGCCTGCCTCTACCTCCCAAGTGCTAGGATTAAGGTGTGCACCACCTCACCCTGCTTAATTTCATTTGCTTTTAAGTGATTTCTTTTCTTTTACAGAGGCACAGATGAGTGAGGCTGTTATGGCACATTCTTGTAATCCCACCTACTCTGGAGGCCAAGGCAGGAAGATCACAAATTCAAGGCCAGCCTAGACAGCATAGCAAGTTCAAGGCCAGCCTGAGCAGTTTAGTAACACCCTGTCTCAAATTAAAACAAAACAAAACAAAGAAATGAAGAGCAGGAAGTCCGTGGATGTAGTTCAATGATTAAGCATTTTCTGGCATATTCAAAGCCCTGCATATTCAGGTCTTAACACTGCAAACAACAAACAATCAGAAATATGGCAAAAAGCACACATGAAAATGAGCTAAATTAAAACGTTAAGGTGGAAAGGTCTAAAAACTTAAATCAATCCATTACTTAGACTTTGAAGATTTTAGTTTCACTGTTTATAAATTTCTCATTGATGGGAGTGGCACTAGATTTTCAGACATAACACTTATTACTCCTATTCACTGTGAGCACTGTACTTGGCAAGCTTGCTATTTATAAGCAGTTCTCTAGCTGATGAAAGTGTTTATTTGGGAGCGCGGGTTCTCCTTTCGTTATCGGTCAGGGAAAAGTGTATACCAGGGAGTTATCTCCTCACAGAGGCGTGACTTGACATTTTCAGAGACTTCAGCCCAGCTTCTCCAGGTGCTGCTTCACTCAGAGATGGTTGTTTTTGCTGCGTAACCATCCTTCATTTTTCATTTCAGGACAAAGGCCATAGCAACAACAACAAAATAGATCCTAAGAGACTGGTAATCAGTTACAATACATGGAACTTGCAATCTACTAGTAACACTCATTTGATTCTGGTTAACTTTTTTTTGGGGGGGGTCTTTTTGAGACAGCGTTTCCCTTTAGTCCTAGCTGGCCTGGAGCTCACTCTGTAGACCAGGCTGGCTTTGAACTCACAGAGATCCGCCTGCCTCTGCCTTCCGAATGCTGGGCGTAACGGTGTGCGCCACCACGCCTGGGGATTCTGGTTATCTTGACTGACTAAATAGTTCATGATATCAAGCAACTACTATTGCTAGGGGAAAATTCTTATTTTTCAGAAATATATATGTTTAAATATATCTACAACTAGATAACATGTTATCTTTGATTTGCTTCTGAATAATCCAGGTTGCTGGAGGGAGAAATGGGTCAGAGTGTAAAGGAAGTCAGATTGCCCATGAACTGTTCACTATTGAGGCAGAGACCGAGATGAACTACATTCTTTGCATATCATTGAATTTTTTAAAGAATTTTTTTTTTTTTTTGGTCTTCACCACCACATCTGGCTTTAAAGAATTTTTTAAAACGTAAAAACAGGGTCTCTCTGGGGCTGGAGAGATGGCTCAGTGGTTAAGAGCACTGGCTGTTTTTGTAGAGGACCTGGGTTCAGTTCCCAGCATCCTTAAGGTGTTTAACAACCATTCCTAACTCCATTTTCTTGGGAAGCAGAGCAAGCAGATCTCTGGGAGTTCCAGGCCAGCCTGGTCTATATAGTGAGTTCCAGTACAGCAGGGATTACAGGGAAACCCTGTCTCAAAAACAAAACAAAACAAAACAAATGAGGGAAAAGTCTTTGTTGGCATACATAAAAGCCAATCCTAGATGATATCGCTTATACCTTGTTTTGGATTCCTTTTATTTTTTGTGCTGTAGGTTACCACCTGTAGAAACATTTTTGAAGGGGTGAATTTATATTTTTCATAATATTTTCATGAACCTCCTTAAAGAGATTAAGGACAGGGCTGGAGAGATGGCTCTGTGATTAGGAGCACACCAACTGCTCTTGCAGAAGACCCTGGTTCAATTCCCAGCACCCACTCGGTGACTAAGATCTGCCTTTAAGCTGGGCATGGTGGCACACGCCTTTAATCCTAGCACTTGGGAAGTGGACGCAGGTGGATCTCTGTGAGTTCAAGGCCAACCTGATCTACATAGTGAGTTCCAGGACAGCTGGGGCTACAGGGAGACCCTGTCTCAAAAAGACCAAACAACAACAAAAAAAAAAGAAAATGAAGCACAGAACTATTCCAAGATATTTATTTGACCATAGAAGCATCAGCCATGTGCCTGTGGACAAACTAGAAACACCACCTGTCAGAGCCACTGTGCAAATAGTCTGGCAGGAGAATGCAAACCGGGCTGAAAGGACACTGGGCATAGTGGTAGTGGAGTGACTTTTCCTTCTCTCTGAAATAGAGGTAATAATACACAGCTACCTCCTGGGGTTTTATGAAGACAAACTACGAGAAGTAACTAGGCAAAACCTAGAGAATAAGTTAAAATCTAAAATCAATTTCCAAGGGATAAAAAATGATAAGGTGAAAGTCAAATGGAAGCAAGATGATACAGCCTGCTGTTTTCCCCAGCTTGCTGCAGAATTCCAAGGAAATGGAGGGTTTAGAAGACTCCATCCCTGGTGTCTTAAGGAGGATTCTTGGATGTGGTGACTTTAGCTGCTGTGAGTCTCAGAAATAACTAATTCTCAGCTGCCCACTGGGTTGTTGGTGAGGTCCAAACAGCTTAAAGCATGGGCTTGCTGAAGAGAAATGTAGGGTGGGTAGGGGATTCCTGCTAGAAAATGCTTGTTTCAGTTATTTTATTTTTATTTTTTTAAAAAGTGTTCCCTTACCGGGCATGGTGTTGCACACCTTTAATCCTAGTACTTGGGAGGCAGAGGAAGATGGATCTCTGTGAGTTCAAGTGGTCTACAGAGTTCCAGGACAGCCAGAGCTACAGGGAGACCTTGTGTAAAAAAAAAAAAAAAAAAAAAAAAAAAGGCGTTCCCACCAAAGCAAAGCCAGGTGTGTTGGTGCATGCCTGTAATAGCAGCATTCCTATTCCCAAAACTGAGGCAGGAGAATTGCTATGAGTTTGAAGGCAGCCTGGGCTACATAGTGAGTTTCAGGCCAGTCTGGACTAAAAAAAAGTTCCACCTGGAATTTAGGATTAACAGCTACTTATCCAAGGTAGCTACTATCCAAGGCAGCCTGGAAAGAAAGCTCTGTGTTTATTCTCTGTGTGTAAGGTTCTTCCCCAAAGTTCTTCTTGAACTAGTCCAATCTTCAAGGAAGCAGGCTTAAGAAATACATTTTTAGGACTAGAAAGATGGCTCAGCTGTTCTTCCAGAGGACCTGGCTTTGATTTCCAGCACCCATGTGGCATGTAACAGCCATTTATAACTCCAGTTAGGTGAGGGATTCAATACCTTCTTCTGATCTCTGCACTTACACACATAAAATAAAAATAGATAAACAGACGAGTGGATAACAAAAATGTGGTACATCTACACAATGGAGTTCTATGCAGCGTGGTGGTGCACGCCTTTAATCCTAGCGCTTGGGAGGCAGAGGCAGGCGGATCTTTGTGAGTTCAAGACCAGCCTGGTCTACAGAGTGAGTTCCAGGACAGCTGGAGCTACAGGGAGACCCTGTCTCAAAAAGACTAAAAAAAGAAAGATGACATTGGGGCTGGAGAGATGGCTCAGCAGTTAAGAGCAATGACTGCTCTTGCAAAGGACCCAGGTTCAATTCCCAACACCTACATGGTGGCTAAAAACTGCCTTTAATCCCAGCACTCAGGAGGCAGAGGCAGGCGGATCTCTGTGAGTTCAAGGCCAGCCTGGTTTACAGGCCTAGTTCTAAGCCCCCTAGGGCTACAGGGAGACCCTGACTCACACACACACACACACACACACACACACACACACGAAGATGCCATCGTGAACTTTGCAGGTAAATGGATGGAACTGGAAGCCATTATGCTAAGTGAAGTAACACAGTCCCAGAAAAACAAATGGCGAAAGGTTTCCCTCATTTGAGGAAATTTCAGAGTGTTTCCAGCTTTTATTCATAAATCAGAGATACTGTTTTTCTTTCCTGAAGGAAACCAATGACTAAAACCTTTCCTAGTTGCTACTGCTTGCAACTTCTTTCCAGAGATTTTACTTACTCATCAATGCTTTGAGAGCTTTTAAAAGGTTGAAATCCCGGACTGGAGAAATGACCTAGAGGTTAAAAGCACCGACTGCTCATGCAGAGGACCCAGGTTCGATCCCCAGCACCCACGTGTCAGCTGAGAATCATTTTTAACTCCAGTTCCAGGGGAATCCGATGCCCTCTTCTGACCTCCGCAGCATTGCACAACATAGGTGCACAAACTTACATGCAGATAGTACATTCATACACATAAAAAATAAATAAAAAATTAAAAAAAATAAAAGGTTGAAATCCCTAGTTTTCCAATGGTTCCATTAATTACAATGTATCTTTTGGGGGGGGGTCTTTTTTAAGACAGGGTCTCCCTTTAGTCCCAGATGACCTGGAGCTTACTCTCTAGACCAGACTGGCCTTGAACTCACAGAGATCCGCCTCTCTCTGCCTCCGGAGTGCTGGGATTAAAGGCATGCACCAACACGCCTGGCTACAATATATCCTCTTTAAAAAGCGGGGCAAGCGCCTTTAATCCCAGCACTTGGGTAGAGGTAGGCGGATCTCTGTGAGTTCAAGGCCAGCCTGGTCTACAGAGTGAGCTCCAAGACAGCTGTAACTAAAAGGGAGACCCTGTCTCATAAAGACCAAAATAAAGAAATAAAGTAAAAAGTAAAATTAGTCTAATCCCTACAATACCAATAAAGAGCATACCATTCTGGGAGGAACTGGTGTACAAGGAATGCATTCACTCCAGACAATTTGAAGTTAAAACCTGGCCTTCATCCTATTAGCAGACCACGTGGCAAATAGTGAGTTTACTGTAGCTTTTGGGTGGGTTCAGTTCATGCTCCACGACAGGCTAGATGGCTTGAAAGACTGAATGCCCTCACCTTCATCTTCCACTAACTCTTCCTTCCACTTCCTATTTGATTTCTTTACCTTGCTGATGACAGTAAGGAAGGAACAAATGGGGTCACACTTAAAGGTATAGGAGGGGGTTCTTTTTTCCTTACTTTGCCTCTCTGCAGGTAGGAGAAGTCTCTGAACAAGTTCTGAGAAGTAGAACTATTTCATGTAGCTTAGCACTTAACAACTTCAGCCCATGGAGCGGGTGGCCCAGTTGTGGGAGTGAAGTTTCGTGCCCTTTTATTTCTACAAGTGATTTTTTTTTTTAAAAAAAGAACATCCAAGCATGTAACAGCTTCTTCTTTCTTTTTTTCTTTCCTTTTTTTTTTTTTGACAACTAAAATATAGGGGTTAATCTCATCATTAACATTTTATGAAATTGATGAGGGCCTTAAGCAGCCCTTCTGGTATGGACGGTGAGAGCACAGAACCGGCAGCAGTTTAGCTGATGAAGCTAGCTGAGATCCTAGGACAGTCCCCTTTTAGTCTCTCTGAGCTCCCCAAGGACACTAACATTTTTTAAAGTCAAAATTATGTTCTGTATTGCAAACAGCGATTTCTCAGCCTTATTAAAATAATGGGGGGGGGGACTGTCTCTAGGAAATTTTTTTGTTTGTTTATTTCATAACATACAATTTGTGCAATTATAATACAAGCCTCCTAAGAACTACTTGTAGGGAAGAAAAATAAATATTCGCAAGCTGGGAAAGAACAATAATAGATGCATGTCTGGGGTTCAACTTTCCCCGTGGCTCCACAGAGCCTGGCAGATAAGTCTTGAAATGAACGTTTCCAAACATGGCTGGGAGCTAAGAGGGACCCAGGCAGAGATCCCGTTCATGGGCAGGTCTGTGTGAAGGGTGGAAGGTTCAGGAAAGTGAAAGCTGCTTGTGGTGAACAGGTGAGGGGTCAGAGGCACCAGCCTGGGGTATACCACAGGCTTCCGAGCAGACTAAGGAGTTTAGGCCTTGTATCAAAGCGTGGACCAGGAGTGTAAGAGTGACTTCAGAAAGAACACTTTGGTTTAGCGCAGCTACTTTGGGGAAGTTTAGGAACTGAATGCCTTTAGGTGGACCAGGTCTTTTCCATGTGAACACACCCAACAATTTGGGTGTGTTAAACTCCCTCCCTGATTTCACACCCTTCCTTGCCAGTAGTGCAGACATCTGAGATTGTCTCAAGGAACCTCTGACCAGGAGTGGAGGTTCATACAAGCAATCCCGGCACTCAGAAAAGCTGAGTCAGGAGGACTGTTGTGATTTCAAGGTCAGCCTCATCTACAAAGTGAGTCGAAGATAAGTTTGGGTTGCAGTGTGAGATCCAAGCTCTAAATAAATAAATAGATAAAAGAAACAAACAAGCTGAGTTTACCACGACTTTAATCCTAGCACTAGGATCTCTGTGAGTTCAAGGCCAGCCTGTTCTACATACCGAGTTCCAGGACAGATGGGGCTACAGGGAGATCCTGACTCAAAAAGACCAAAAGAAAAAACGAAAGAAACCTCCAAGCAGATGGTGGGGTTCCATGGAAGGTGGTAATAGGCGAGGTGCTGAATTAGATTTAAAAGAAATGGGGGGAGGAGATTGGTTCAGGGGTTAAGAACACTAGCTGTTCTTAAGACCCAGGTTCGAATCCCAGCACCCGCATGGTGGCTAACAATCATCCATAGCTTCAGTTCCGAGGGATCTGACACCCTCTTCTGTCCTCCACAGGTACTGCATGACACCAGTGCACTTACATACATGCAGGCATAACACACACGTAAAGTAAAAATTTTTTAAAAAATTAGAAATGCTGATCTGCTTCTCAGTAAGATGAGAATGGGACGTGAGACAGTTTGCAGTATTTAAGAAGGTTAGATTGGGCTGGTTATGTAGCTTGGTGGCAGAGTGCTTAACTAACTAGCTACTTGGCATGCACAAGATCTAGGGTTGGATTCCCAGTACTACCAGAAACAAAAAGAGACAGCTAATCAGGGAGATATTTAGTGCAGAAGCCGGTGTGTGTGCTCTCCACAGGGTCTGGGGCCCACTACGTAGTCCAAGCTGCCTTTGAACTCCTGGTCTTGCATCCGCTTTCCAAGTTCTAGGATTACAGGCGTGTGTCACCAAGTCCAACAGATACTTAGAATCTCTAGGGCCTGGCGACTGCTGAAATGTGGAAGATGCAGAAGGAAGAGTTCTAAACTGCTTCAAGGTTCTTGCTCTGGCAAGGGGATTAATTGGTGGTCATTTATAGAGATGTGGCTTTCCAAAGTAAGGAAGGGACATTGAGCTCAGTTTAGATCATGTCATGATGATAGCCCTCTGAGGCAGTTCTGCCAAGCCGCCGGTGGGCTACGCTTCTGGATCCCAAGGAAGTGTGGCCTCTCTTGTCACCCAGCACCAAACCAGGCTGGTGGGCTGAGCTTCTCTCCGCCTTGCGTATGTACTAGCTTCTTTGGCTGTGTCCCAACAAAAAGCTAGGTTTCTGCTTTCACTTGTTCCCACCTTCCTCAGTTCTCCATTTCTAGCCCCCCCCCCCACCGCAGGGGATTAGGAGGGGGAGTAGAGCTCTGTTTCATCTTAGGGTGGTGTTTCTCTCCCTGCTGCTTCAACTGCCTGGTGATTGTACTGTTACTGTCAGTAGGCAGTCATGTCTGGGTTGTTGACTGCCCAGTAGCCTATGCTGAGATTTGTGGGCTGCATGTGAAAGGTGAATAGACACCAGCATGAACTGGCAGGCTCCCAGCCTTGGCTGTGAATACACCTGGCACAGAATGTGTCCCTGTCACATGAAGACCAGCTGACTTGTAATAGGCCTGCTGGAGCAAGACAAGCTCAAGCTGGGTTGTTTTGCAGATTGGCAAAAACCTTCTTGGATGCTTGGGAGGACGTGTACAAAGAATAGCTGCCTCTCTGGTCATAAAGCATCTGCATTGCCTTCAGGAATTTGAAGCCTATTCCTTTGGACTTGAGAAGAGTTTAGGCTATAGAAATAAAATTAACTTCCAGCTTCAAAAGGATCGAATTAGTTGTTTGTTACCATTTAGAGCTGTCTCAAGGATAAAACAAAAGGCCTGCAGTTTATACCTTCAGGAACTTCTATAAGAGGGGAGACCCTCTTAGGGAACCCTGGGAAAGCACCATGATGCTTAGGACAATTGTACACTACCCTTTGAAATGGTGAGAGAATATTTGGATTGAGGGCAAGGAGAGGCTCAGAGAAGAACAGATGGACACATTTTGTTACTTTGTTGGTTATTATGCTTGTTGAAGGAAGATAGGAAGGGAAAGTAAGAAATTGAGGTCATGTACATCTAGAGAGTCTGTTTCTTATTTCAACTGAGAAATATATAGTTGTCTTCATTTCTTTTCTTGTTGCTGAATTAAAACACACTCCAACAAAAGCAATGTACAGGAGAATGGGTATATTTTAATTCATAGCTCAAGGTACAGTCCATGATGGTAGGGAATGGGCTTGAAACAGTGGATCTCGTACCATGCCATCAGGAAGCAGTGATGAAGCCATGCGGTCGTGCAGTTCCCTTTCTCCACTTACACCATCCAGTATCCCAGCCAGGGAACAGTACCGCCCACAGGGGGCAGGTCCTTCTACCTGTGTACAATCAAGACAATCCCCACAGGCATGCCCAGAGCCATCTCTCAGATGATTCTAGATTCTGCAAGTTGACAATTAACTCTGACAATAGTCATTAAGCATTTTTCCATCTTTTTTTCCCCCCTTCTTTTTCCCTACCTCAAATTAGGGTTTTTCATGTGCTAGGACTTCATGGTCTGCCACTAAGCCACACTCTCAGGCCTTGATAAGTTTTTTTTTTTTTTTTCCTTTTGAGATAGGGTCTCCCTGTAGCCCTAGCTGTCCTGGAACTCACTTTGCAGACCAGGCTGGCCTTGAACTCCCAGAGATCTGCCTGCCTCTGGCTCCCAAGTGCATATCCAGCCCTTGATAAGTTTTGATATGGCAGCTGGGTATGGTGGGGCACAGCTGTGATGGCTCTTAGGGGTAGAAAAAAGCAGGAAGATCCTAAGTTCTGGGCTAGCCTGGGCTATGTAGGGAGACTGTATCTTGAAAAATCAAAACTGAACCAAACTGAACCAAACCAAACCCCAAACAATACCCTCTACCTTCAAAAGTAATACATAAAGACTGGAACATTTCTACTACTCCAGAAAATTCCCTTATTCTTTTCCAAACAACCTTCACCCACTTCCCTCTATCTTCTCAGACAGCCATTGTTTTAATTTCTGTCACTACAGAATGGAAACACAGAGTATTATAATTTGGCTTTTAAACCTAGTGACATGTATACAATTTCCACCTCAATGTTATGTTTCTCTCTCTCTCTCTCTCTCTCTCTCTCTCTCTCTCTCTCTCTCTCTCTCTTCCTCTCTCTTTTTTGAGACAGGGCCTTATTCTATAGTGTAGGTTGGCTTGGAACTTGTTAGGTAGCCTAGGCTGCCCTCAAACTTGTGGCAAACCTCCTGCTTCAGCTTCCTCAGTGATTAATACCACAGGTGCTGATATTATAGGTATGTGATACCATACTTGGCTTGGCTCACAACTGAGGCATTTATTATTATGCCAACATCATAATCCACCAACAGACTGACCTAAATTTTTTTTGTTTTGTTTTGTTTTGTTTTTTGGTCTTTTCGAGATAGGGTCTCCCTGTAGCCCAAGCTGTCCTGGAACTCACATTGTAGACCAGGCTGGCCTTGAACTCACGAAGATCCGCCTGCCTCTGCCTCCCAAGTGCTAGGATTAAAGGTGTGCACCACCACGCCCGGCTTGACCTAAATTGTTTTTAAAAAATATTTTATGCCAGGTGTGGTGGCACATACCTTTAATCCTAGCACTTGGGAGGCAGAGGAAGGCAGATCTTTGTGAATTCAAGGCCAGCCTGGTCTATAGAGCCAGTTCCAGGACAGCTGGGGGATACAGGGAGACCCTGTCTCGAAAAGACCAAAATAGATTTTTTATGGGGCTGGAGAGATAGCCTAGCGGTTAAGAGCACCGACTGCTCTTGCAGAGGACCCAGGTTCAATCCCCAGCACCCACATGGCTGCTGAGAACTGTCTTTAACTCCAGTTCTACGGGAATCTGACACCTTCTTCTGACCTCCAAGGCATTGCAGGACACAGGTGCACAGACCTACAAGCAGACAGTACATTTATACACATAAAAAATAAAAATAAATAAAATTAAAAATATAAAAAAAATTTTATTAGCCAGTGTGGTGGCGCACGCCTTTAATCTTAACACTTGGGAGGCAGAGGCAGGTGGATCTTTGTGAGTTCAAGGCCAGCTTGGTCTACAGAGTGAGTTCCAGGACAGCTGGGGCTACAGAGAGATCCTGTCTCGAAAAGACCAAAAAAAGAATATTTTATTAATTGTATTTTATGTGTCTGAGTGAATTGCCTTCATGTATGTAAGTATTCCCATTTTGTTCAATGCCTGGAGGTCAGACGATGGTCCCTGATCCCCAGGAACTGGATTCTCACAGCAATTGTGAGCCACAATATGGGTGCTGGGAATAAAACCTGGGATCTCTTTGGGAGCAGCCAGTGCTCTTAACCATTGAGCCCCTTAATTTAAGTTTTTAAGAGTGGACCGGGCTGGTCATGGTGGCTCACGACTTTAATGCCAGCACTCAGGAGGCAGAGGCAGGAGGATCTCTGGGAGTTCAAGACCAGCCTGGTCTAGAGAGTGAGCTCCAGGCCAAAGGATACTAGTTCCTCTTAGATAACTATTATAACTGTCGGTCTCCCAGAATTGTGTCAATGGATCTCTCTTGTCCCCTCAACCTGTGCAGATGGAGCTGTCTGTGTCCTCACTCTGTCCTGACAGAACTAATCCTGCAACCCTGTTTCTCCCATTGTATCCGGTCCCCAACCTCTCTGTCAAGCCATACCCATAATTTATTAAAAATAGTTTCTCTATCCACATAGGGGAAGTAAATACAAGGTGAAGTTTGGCTCCACCCTCAACCTTGCAGTGCTTTGATATATTAATTCTCAATCATACATATATTCATTCATCTTTTTGGGTGTAGTACCAAGCTGAAGTTGCTAAGGAAATGCCCTGGCAATTAGGCCCAAGAGGGTTTTGCTGGGGTTAATTAAAAGTCATTAGTCCAGGTTATGTTCATTAGTAAAAGTTATTCCACACACAGCATCATTTGCAATTGAAAAAGAATATTTTCATGTACTCATGCAAATTTGATTTCATCTGTTCACTTCTTTCTCCCTCTTTACTTTTCTTCATTTCTTCTTAGGACACACAACACCAATATCGATTGTTATAGGTACATCTTTGTACTTGAAACTTTTTTCTATAGGTGACATTCCTTTAAAACTGGAATTGACCCAGGCATGGTAGCACACACCTATAATCCCAGCATTTGGGAGGCAGAGGCAGGTGGATCTCTGTGAGTTCAAGGCCAGCCTGGTCTACAGAGTGAGTTCCAGGACATCTGGGGCTACAGGGAGACCCTGTCTCAAAAAGACCAAAAAAGTAAATGCGTTTTAAAAAGTAAATGAGTAAAGTTGGAATTGCTGGGTCAAATAAATGCAGATTACAAAAGACATCCAGAAATCCTGCCTTGGTTTCTTACTATTGTTGCAAATACCATATAAATTGCTTTCTCACACAATGATCAACACTGAGAACACGGCTGGGACTGTTTTGCTAGTAAGTCTACTTCATAGCTTAAACAGAGCAGTTGATTTTAATCTGTATTTCTTTTTATTGGTAATGGGGTTGAAAACTTTCTTTTGAGGAAAGTTTCATCATGTTACTTTACAGTGGAAATAAGTGGACTTTAAAAAAAAATAAACTTTCCAAATGATCAATAAACTGGTCATGGAAAAAAAGTGAGCCTATTAGCTGGGCGTGGTGGCGCATGCCTTTAATCCTAGCACTCGGGAGGCAGAGGCAGGTGGATCTTTCTGAATTCAAGGCCAGCCTGGTCTACAGAGTGAGTTCCAGGACAGCTGGGATTACAGGGAGACCCTGTCTGGAAAAGACCAAAAAAAAGTGTTATATTAATGGACAGTTTGGCCAAACCTGTTAACAGTAGATTTATGCTGTCTTTTTTTTTTTTNACCACATGTTTAAGGGAACCCTCCAACATGTAATGGCTGACTTCTGTCTGGAATGATGAAGCTACAGAGAAGAAGGATGCACTTAGTACTGACAGACAGAAAACAACCTTTCAAACAAAAACTTATATACATCAAACAACTTTTCAAAACTGAAGGCAAAATCACAAAATCTCCAGACAAATAAAGTCAAGAGAATTTGTTGCTGTTAGAATTCTTTACAACAAATAGGAAAAGAGATTCTTCAGGCTAAAAGCAAGTGCCCACAGAGAATAATTTAAATCTACATGGAAAACCAAAGAGCACAGAGTTAATTATATAATTACAAAAGACAACAGGTGCTGGTTCATTCTTATTTCTCTTAATCTACCTAAAAGTCACCTGCAAAAGATAATACATAAATAATTAAATATAGGGCACTATAACATATAGAAATGTGATATAGCTGATCATCATGTTGCAAAGAAAGTGAGTGGAACCAAGCTACATTGGAAATGACATTATATGCTACCTCAGATGCAGGAGCGATGGATAGGACCAGAAAAGGCAAATAAGCTGATGAATGTAACATATTTTTGTTGTTGTTTTTGAGACAGTGTCTCTCTGTAACTTCAGCTGGCTGGCCTGGAACTTGCTGTGTAGACCAGACTGGCCTCAACCTCACAAATACCTGTCTCTGCCTCCCAAATGCTAGGACTAAAAGCATGGGCCACCCTATCTGGCTTTGTCTGTTTTTATTTTTTGAGACAAGGTGTCTCACTGAACTTGGAGTTCACTGATTGGCCAGTGAGCTCTATGGATTCTCTACCCTCACTCCCAGTACTGGAGTTACAGATGTGTGCCATCATGCCTGGCTTTTTCCATGGGTGCTGGGGATATAAACTAAGGTTCTCATGCTTAGGTGGCAAACATGTCATTGACTGAGCCATCCTACAGCCAGTGTATTAGTTTTTAAAGGAAATAAGAAGTCATTGTTATTTCACTTATGGCTCATTTGAACTGGGATTAGCTCAGTTCCTTGTTAGTAGAACTGTGGAATAAAAAAAATTATCATTGCTACATTAAATGTGAGTAACATTTTATTTTATTTTATTTTATTTTACGTTTTATCTTTTTTTTGGGGGGGGGTGTCTTTTCGAGACCTGTAGCCCCAGCTGGCTTGGAACTCGCTTTGTAGATCAGGCTGGCCTTGAATATTTTATGTTTTAAATATAATGATGTTAATAGCAAAAAGCACTGACGATGTTCTCTTTGAGCCATTGAGAGATTGTATAAGCATGCAGACAGCAGGATGGAGTCCAGGTTCTAGAGTGGGAGATGCGTCTTCATCAGAAATCCAGCTTTAGGGGCTGGAGCGATGGCTCAGTAGTTAAGCAGCTCCGCTGCTCTTGCAAAGGACCCGGGTTCGATCCCCAGCACCCACTTAGCGTCTAAGAACCATCTTTGACTCCAGTTCCAGGGGAATCTGATACCCTCTTCTGACCTCTGTGGCATTGCATTGCAAGACACAGGTGCACCAACCTACATGCAGACAGTACACTCATTCACATAAAAAAGAAAAAAACAAAACATAAAAAAAGGAAAAAAAAAAAAGAAATCCAGCTTTACTATGTACGAACTGTGGCACCTCCGGCTAGTTTCTTACCTCTCGATTTGTTACCCAGTTTGTAAAGTTTGCATGTCTTCAGGAGCCACTGTAAGAAATAAATAGAAAGTTCTTAAATGTCTGTCAGGAAAGAAATATCTAGGATATAGCTATTATCATTGTCATTCTCTTCCTCTTTTTTTATTTAAAAATATTTTATTTGTTGTTTTTATTTTATGTGTATTAATATATTGCCTGCATGTATGTAAGTGTACTCGTGTTGTGCAGTGCCTGAGGAGATCAGAAAAGAGTGTCAGATCCTCTGGAACTGGAGTTACAGATGGATGTTAGCCACTATGTGGTTGCTGGGAACTGAATGTGGGTCCTCTGCAAGAGCAGCCTTTGCTCTTAACTCCTAGACCCTCAGGACCATTCTTATTTTTAGGCAAGGTCTCCCCACATAGCCCCAGCTGGCCTAGACCTAGCTATATAGACCAGGCCACCCTCAATCTTACAGAGATCTGCCTGCCTTCTGCCTCCTGAGTGCTGGGATTATAGGCATGTACCACCACACCTAGATCCTCATTATTATTCTTTATAACATAAGCAGCAATGTATAGAATTACATGGACAAAGCCATCATTCTTTCATGCATTAATCAATACTAATATATATTTAAAACTTTGAAATGGATTAGTCACATTATACAGTGAATCTAATTTCCTCATCCCAGCTGGGAGGGCCTATTATATAGAAAACAACTCTCTGTAGATTCTGCCTCCCAAGTCAACTGCCCTCTCAGGTTAGTGGTTGGAGGCCATTTATGTTGTGGTGTCTGTCTCTGCTGGTCTGGTTGCCCCAGCTTCCCAGGTGATCTCATGTGAGCTCCCCGCACAATGCCTGTGGAGAGCACTGTCCACTAGTCCCCAGAGGCAGCCCGGCTCCTCCTGACAAAGTGTTCCTAGAGACATTGGCACGAGTCCCTCCTGTGTGGCTCTGGAATGATTCTGCACTGTCCTCCTAATGCCCTCTCCAACCATAGGTGACTCAACCTGAAACCTGAAACACATTCTTGCATGGCCCTCTCTAGTTGTCACCTTCCTTTCCTCTTCCCAAAGAGTCCGTGTGCCTCTGAATTGTGCTTACTTTCCAGTTTGTCTCCCTGGCTGTAATAATGTATATCCCACGGAGGAAAAAGAAAATGCATGAGTGAACAATTCCTGCACTTGATCAGGATACTTGGACAAAGCTTCCTTACAAATTCTTTTTTCATCCTTGCAAGCTCTGAACCTAGCCCACTTCCCCCAGCAGAAAGTTTCTTCAAGCCCGCTTTTCTCTGAGTTATGTGGGAGCTCCGCGTATGCTAGCCTTCCTTAGGAAGCTAGGATCATTTCCCCCTTTTCTAGATAAGGATCCTTGAAGCTGGAAAGCAACTAGTTAAAGACTCAAATTGGCAAGTGGATTACATTCCAGGTTTGTCTGGTGGCAAATCCCAGAGTCTTCCTACCACATTGTATTATCTCCAGCAGGAAGGCTGGCAGGAGGTGAACTCTCTCACCCAGCTGCATAGTTGCTGCAGGATTATAGATGCAGAGACCCAAGGCTATCACAAATAACTGGTTTGTGGGGTGGGAGAAGGTAAGTGGCAGATTCTGTGTTGAATGTGCCAGAGAGCTTCAAATATCACTGCCACTCTGTCATGGATAGCTAAGTATCTTTTGGCTTAAGAGACCGTTCCCTGTCAAAGCAATTAAATCTAACGGACAGGAGCCAAGTGTTTGAGGATGTCATTTATATTTTACTTATCTGCTACAATTTAGATCTTAAATGGCCTTCAAAGGCCTAGGTGTTAAAGGTTTGGTGCTTAGCTTCATGTTGTTGGGAGGGTGTGGAACTTTTAAGAGGTGGGACCTACTGGAAAGGACTGAGCATTAAGGGTATGCCCTTGAAGGGGATAATAGGACGGACCCTGGCTCCTTCCTCTTACTGTCTTTCCTTTCTTGATCATGAAGGGAACAGTTTTGCTCCACCCTGCTCTCTTGCTATGTGTCCCCACAGGACTAAAAAACAATGCGCCAATGACACATTGACAATGAACTGAAGCCTCCAAACTGGTGAACCAAAAATAAACCTTCTCTTTATAGGTTGATTATGTGCAGTATTTGTTACAGTAACAGAAAGCTGAAAGTCACAGTACTTCTTAGTCCATGCCCAGATGACACAGTTTGAACAGCAAGCTTGAGAAAAAGCGAATGGAAGCCCTGAGGGCCCGTGAGGGAAAAGGCAGCGTTCGAAGGATGTTGGATAGACCCTCAAGACAGACTCTTTCCCAGGGTCATGGGATAAAAAGAGAAGTGAATAGCTTATGAGTAGATGGTGGGCCTAGAGATCAAAGAGGACAGGAAAAGAAAAGGACTGGGGTTGTGCTTTAGCAGGAGAGCATGTAGAAAGTACTGAGCTTCATCTCTAGCACCCAACACACACACACACACACACACACACACACACACACACACACAAAGAAAGCAAGCTTGCAGGGGATAACAGATAGAAGTAACTGGATTATTGTCTTCTCTTTAGCATCAAGGCCTACAGCCTTACTTTAATGGTTGCCTAAGGTTCTTTCCTCCTCCTCCTCCTCCTCCTCCTCCTCCTCCTCCTCCTTCTTCTTCTTCCTTCTTCTTCTTCTTTCAGCCAAACACTTAGTAGTAATTTTTTTTTTTTTTTTGTCTTTTTTGAGACAGGTTCTCCCTTTAGTCCTAGCTGGCCCAGAGCTCTCTATGTAGACCAGGCTGGCCTTGAACTCACAGAGATCTGACTGCCTCTGCCTCCCAAGTGCTGGGATTAAAGGCGTGCGCCACCACGCCTGGCTATGTATATGGTTTTGATTCTGATTTTGTGCCTCCTACTCTGATATTAGCGATTTGCCTCTCCACTTGGAGTTCCCAAAATAGACAGGTTCAATAGAATTGCTGTATGTATTACACATGAGTCTACTTTGAAATGGCAAATGTATGTTTTCTAAAGGGTGAACCTGGTGTACTGGTGTGCTTATTTGTAAGCCTAACGACTTGGGAAGTGGATTGATATCAGGAGTTCAAAGCCATCCTAAGCTACATAGCAAGTTCAAAGCCGGCTTGGGCTAGGTTAGACCTTGTTTCAGACCAAAAACAAACATAAATACATAAACAGTTTTGAAAGGCAGGGTGAAAAGTTATAATTGCATCCCAAGTTCTGCTAGAATTTGTTAGTAATAATGCTTTTTTTTTTTTTTTTTAGTCCTTTTCAAGACAGGGTCTCCTGTAGCAACTCACTCTGTACGACCAGGCTGGCTTTTGAACTCCATAACAAGATCCCGCCTGCCTCTGCTCCCAAGTGCTAGGAATATGACAGGCGTGCGCCACATGCCCAGGCTAAACTCTCAGAAAACCTGTCTTGACATCAATCTTTGGATATGCGTTAACATGAGTGGTAGCTTAAATTTCTTTTCTTTAGGGGCCAGATATGAATTTTATATTGGTCTTTTTGAGACAGGGTCTCCCAGCTAGGCTGAAACTCACTATGTAGACCAGGCTGGCCTTGAACTCACAGAGATCTGCTTGCTTTTGCCTCCTATGTGCTGGGACTAAAGGAGTGTGCCACCATGCCTGGCATGAATTATATTTTAAGTATAAGAGATCACTACTGTAAGGAGATGATTTTTGTGTGTGTGTGTGTGTGTGTGTGTCTTTTTGAGACGGTGTCTCCCTGAAGCCCCAGCTGTCCTGGAACTCTCTATGTAGACTGGGCTGGCCTTGAACTCACAGAGATACGCCTGCCTCTGCCTCCTAAATGCTGACGTTACAGGCATGTGCCACTTTATACCAGCTGTAAAAGAGAATTTTTAATATATATATATATAAATATATATATATTATATATATATATTATATATATATTAATATATATTTATATAATTATATTATAATTATAATATAATATAATTTATATTTATATATTACCATAATTATTATATACCTTATATTATTATATATTTATATAATAATTATATATAATAATTAAATATATTATATATATATTATTATAAATTATATTATATTATAATATATATAAATATATATTATATAATAAATATATATTATATATTATAATTAATATATTAATATTATTATATTATATATTTATATTATTTATAATTTATATAATATAATTATATTATATATTTATATAAATTATTATGATAATTTGTTATTATATATAATTATATAATATGTATTAATTTATATATTATATATAAATATATTATTTATGTATATTATATATATACAATATTATATATAAATATATATTATAATAATATATATAAATAATATATATAAATATATATATATAAATATTATATAATATATATATTTATTTTATTTATAAAATAAATTAAAAAAAATTTTTTAAATTTATTTTATAAAATAAATTTATTTTAAAATCAATAAATTTTTATTTTAAAAAAATAAAATAAAAATATATTTTTTTATTTTATTATATCATATATTTATATATATATTTATATATATATAATTTCTGTGTGTGTGTGTGTGTGTGTGTGTGTGTGGTTCTGGTGTTCCTCAGGCACCATCCACCATTCTCTCTTTTTTTTTTGAGCCAGTCTCTCACTGACCTGGAGTGATTAGATTAGGTTGGCTGGCCCTTGAGCCCCAGGGATCCTCCTATTTCTGTGTTCCCAGAGCTGGATTTTCAAGTGTGCTCTATGTAGACCAGGCAAGCCTTGAACTCACAGAGATCCACCTGCCTCTGTCTCCCAAGTGCTGAGATTAAAGGTGTGTACCACCATGCCTGGCCTAAGATGATTCTTAGCTGCCGTGTGTGTGTGTTCTGAGAATCGAACCCGGGTCCTATGCAAAAGCAGTCAGTGCTCTTAACCGCTGAGCCACCTCTCCAGCCCCCACACTTGGCTTTTTTATGTCGGTTCTGGAAATTGGGCTGAGGTCCCTGTGTTGGCAAGGCAAGCAATTTACCTACTGACTCAGCTATCTCTGCAGCCCTTTATTATACTTTAATATTTTAGAAGATTCATTTGATAGATGTATGTTTTGATATTTTTAGAAGATTTGTATCTGTATGCTTGTTTTTTTCGTTTGGCAGTACTGGGATGTAACCCAGGGCCTTGTGCATGCTAGGTAGGTGCTTCACCACTGAACCACACACCAAGCACATAGCAGCTTGTTTTCTTGTCCTAAAACAGTGCATTAGTAGTTAAGATAAAGCCATTTTTTTTGTTTTCTCCACTACACTACAGTGTTTTTGTGGCTCAATGACATTTTGTTTTTGCTGTTTTGCTGTGTGCCAAGGACTGAACCCAGCGTCTTGAGTACAGCTTGTCAAGGATTCTGCCAGTGAGCTACACAACCACCTCAAAATATTTCCAAGGTAGACTTCGTTTCTTTCTTAGTATCACCAATGATTCAAGTTTTTTTGATTGAAAGAGTGTGATAAGAACAAGATTATTATTTAGTTTGCATTTTTGAGGGGAGAGATTTTTGTGTGTATTATGAAGGAGTTAATGGCTGAGTTTAGTGGTGTGGGGCTCCAAGAGAAAGCTTCTTTTAAATCAAAAGTCGCCTGATGGGAGAACAATGCTCAGCATTAGATACAATTGCTGTGTAAATGGTCTTTTTTGTTTTAGAGAGCTCAGTTTAGAGTAATTGAAAAAGAATCCCACTCGCCCTCATTCTCATTGTATGCTCCCTGTACTGTGCTCACTCTGTAATTGAATTTCACACAAAGGAGAAAGAGAAGACTACTTTCAGGTGCACCATTGTGTTTCCTATAGATTCTTTAATTTCTTTAGAACCTCAGTCATGTTAAGTGTCCTCCAGAGGGTATATTTTAGTGGTGTCTATGAGACTCAAAGGAGAATGACATTTCTTTTGAAACCAACCTCTAATTCGATTGGATGTTACATTTTTAAAATAGGAAAAATTGGCTCTCAATCACATTTTGGGTTTATTTCTAGCGACTTGCCAAAGAAATGAAATTAGGAGACATAATTATACTTCACATTTCCTAAGACTATGATTTCAAATACCACAGAAACACTGATATAGAATACTCTGCCACAAAACATAAAAAAAATCCAGTAAGATGCACTTTCAGTCATGTTCCATTTCTTCACACTCTCAGGCCAGTGTTTGGTATTTACACCTGGAGGAAATACCACATGTCCCCATATTGATCCATAAAATCTTTACTATGGCTTTAGTTTATAAATGCTGATAGAGGGCTGGAGAGATGGCCTAGCGGTTAAGAGCACCGACCGCTCTTACAGAGGACCCGGGTTCGATCCCCAGCACCCACATGGCGGCCAAGAACCGTCTGAAACTCCAATTCCAGGAGAACTCCAGTTCCAGGGGAATCCGACACCCTCTTCTGAACTCCGCGGCATTGCACGACACGGGTGCACAGACTTGCATGCAGACCTAGTACATTCATACACATACAGAAATAAATAAAAATTAATAAAAAAATTAAAAAAAAATGCTGATAGAATAAGGCTCTGAAGGGAAACGGGTGACTATGAAACCAAGTTAAAGGGGTGTTCAGAGGATCTAGGGGAAAAGACAAGGAACGTGTCTATACAGAGTTCAACCATAAGTCCATGGAGGAGGGACACCCGAAGAATTTGCCTTTCAGGGTAAATGACTGCTTTAATTTTTGCGACTTGAGGGCTACTATCTAGAACCACAGGAGAAGAACAAAAACAAAGACTTAAAGGTCATTTTCCAGAGCTGAGCCTGGTGGAGCATACCTGCAATTTCAATATACTTGGTACTTTACTAGGCACTAGATGTGGTGGTCTATAAGAATGTTCATGGAACATCCATATATTAGTATATTTTGGTACACATTTGTATTTTAGTACATAGTTTGTAGGTCTCATTCCACCTGGAACTCGCTATGTACACCTTCATAGGTTTAAACAATTTGCACCATCATACTTGGTTCATTCTATTTCATTTGAACATGAATACATTATACAAAAAACTTAGTTTGATTAGAATGCACCTAAGAATTATCATTTTTTAATTGGTGTTATGATTGGTCTATGATTAAAAAAAACAAAAACAAAACAGTTGGGCTGGAGAGATGGCCTAGCGGTTGAGAGTGCTGACTGCTCTTGCAGACCACCCAGGTTCAATCCCCAGCACCCACATGGCGGCTGAGAACTGTCTTTAACTCCAGTTCCAGGGGAATCTGACACCCTCTTCTGACCTCCGAGGCATTGCACAACACAGGTGCACAGACCTACATGCAGACAGTATATTCATACACATACAAAATAAAAAAAAATTAAAAAAACAAAACAAAACAAAACAAAAAAACCACTCTACACAGTCAGCTGGGACTAAAGGCAGACCCTGTCTCAAAAAAGGCCAAAACAAAAAACAAAACAAAACAAAACAAAACAAACACGAATATGTTGATAAGGCTCCTAGTAAGAGCACTATAAGTAATGATTATTAACATGCAAATATATTTTCCCATTCTAATGGAGTCTGTACTGGGGAAATAGTTCTCATACATAAAGGATTTGGGATTCTTATAAGAAAACTGATCCTAGCTGGGCGTGGTGGTGCATGCCTTTAATCCCAGCACTTGGGAGGCAGAGGCAGGCAGATCTTTGTGAGTTCAAGGCTAGCTTGGTCACAGAGTGAATTCCAGGACAGCTGGGGTTACAGGGAGACCCTATTTCGAAAAGACCAAAGAAAAAAAAGAAAAAAAAGAAAACTGATCCTAATAAAGAAAACTTTTCCTTTCAGTTTCTCTCTCAAAAGGATTAATAATTGAAGGCTAGGGATATAGCTCAACTGGTAGAGTGTTTGCCTTACATGCATTTGGGTTATAGGTCTGATCTCTAGCACTGCAATAATAAGCAAGGAAAAATCAATAAACGATTTGAACTGGATGTGGTGGCACATCTTGTAACGCCAGCATTTGGGAGATAGAGGTACTAAGATCAGGAGTTCAAGGTTATTTTTGGTTATACAGGGAATTCAAGTCTAGCTTGAGCTATTTGAGATTCTGCTTTAAAAAACAATAGTTAAATGAACAAATGGAAAATAAATATAATCCAATCTACACCTTAAGATTCAGACTTCTGAGCTGGAGAGACGGCTCAGCGCTTAAGAGCACCAACTGCTCTTGCAGAGGACCCTGGTTCGAGTCCCGGCACCCACATGGTGGCTAAGAACCATCTTTAACTCCAGTGCCAGGGGAATCTGACGCCTCGGACCTCCAAGGAATTGCACGGTTCGGGTGCACCAACTTACATGCAAACAGTACACTCATACACATAAAAAAAAAAATTCAGACTTTAAAAATAGCCTCTTTGCGCCGGACATGATGGCGCACGCCTGTAATCCTAGCACTTGGGAGTCAGAGGCAGCTGGATCTATGTGAGTTCAGGCCAGCCTGGTCTACATAGTGAGTTCCAGGACAGCTGGGACTACAGGAAAACCCTGTCTCAAAAAGGCCAAAAAAAAAAAAGCCTCTTTGCTGTTGTTGAGATTATTTTTCTCAGGAATGTTGTGTTTAATAGCCTTCTGAGCCTAACTGCCTACACGGTACATTTAGAGCTTGTTAGCTTTGGGTTGCTCTAGGTCGGCTTCCACTGACTGCATTTTGTGTACCTGGGGGTTTTACTACAGATTTTGAATTAGTTCATTAGGATCTATAGAAAATATGAAAATGGTTGGGGCATAAATGATTTTTTTTTTAAATATCAGTTTCGTCGTGTGTGGTGGCGCACGCCTTTAATTCTAGCACTTGGGAGGCAGAGGTAGGAGGATCTCTGTGAGTTCAAGGCTAGCCTGGTCTACAGCGAGAGTTCCAGGCCAGCTGGGACTAAAGGGAGACCCTGTCCCAAAAAGACCAAAAAAAAAAAAAAATCAGTTTCTACCAAATGCTTCAAAATGTTTCTATACTTTGGCACAGAATTTCTAGGAATTTATTTAGTTGGGAACAGTCCCAAAATTATGCCAAGTTACATATACAAGGGTATTAGTTACAGCATTATTTCCATTGGGTAAAAATGGAAACTAAGCAAATGTTTCCATGCAGGAGACTTTTTAAATAAAAGAGGTGGCTGAGAAATGGAATGGAAACTCAGAATGTTTAATATTGATTTTTTTTTTCAGTTGTGTTTCCCAAAACCCTAAGGTTCATCTGACATGTATTAGGGTCTCTCAAACTGTCTTCCCTGAATTTTTCATTTGACAGATTGAGATTAATACCTGGCTACAGTATCTCCATGGACTCCCAATTTAAGCTTTTGATTTTGTAGGATGTGCTCTCATAGATTTATTTTATTCATTTATCTTTTTTTGTCTTTTTTTAAGACAGGGTCTCCTTTTAGTCCCAGTTGGCCTGGAGCTCACTATGTAGACCAGGCTGGCCTTGAACTCACAGAAATCTGCCTGCCTCTGCCTCCTGAGTGCTGGGATTAAAGGCTGCACCACCATAGATTTATTTTGAGATGGGTAATGCCCTGGATTTGACTAGAAGTCTACCCCTATGTGTTGTTCATGGATCCCTTTTCTGTGAGTGCTTGTAATTTTCTTAGCAGGGCTGAGATTGAACCTATCATGGGGATTCTGGGGATCAGACTCAGGTTGTCAGGCTTGGTGGTGTATTCTCATTTTCAAAACTATTGATCCAGCTGGGACTAAAGGGAGACCCTGTCTCAAAAAGACCAAAACAAAACAAACAACAAAAACAAACTGGACAATGTGATCCCATCGTGGGCCACAGGGAAGGAAGCTGCTCCAACAGAGCATTGTGGGCTGGAGATCTAGCACTGTGGTAGAATGTTTGCTTGCATGCACAGGACTCTAGGTTCAATCCCCACTAGCACACACACACACACACACACACACACACACACACACAGAATTACAAACCCTGTTCTAGTTACCAGCTATTTCTATGGGATCTTGATCTTGATCAGTTATTTTATCTTTTTGAACATTACATTTCTGGGCTGAAAATGGAAATAATTCCTTGTCAGTTATTATGAAGATTATATAACATGATTAGACACTCAGCAGGTGTTGACATAAAGGGAGTATAACTAATTTAGATTGGGGAATCAGAGAAGTTTCTACCAATTTAATCCCTTTCCTTTCCTTTCCTTTCCTTTCCCTTTCCCTTTCCCTTTCCCTTTCCCTTTCCCTTTCCCTTTCCCTTTCCCTTTCCCTTTTTTTGTCTTTTTGAGACAGGGTCTCCTTTTAGTCACGACTGGCTGGAGATCGCTATGTAGACCAGGTTGGCTGTGAACTCATGGAGATCCGCCTGCCTCTGCCTCTTGAGTGCTGGGATTAAATGCATGAACCGCCACACCCAGCTTTAATCCTCTCTTTCAATGTCACTCTAAATATCAGAGGTCATTTCAAATAGTTAGAAAATAGAAAAAAAAGAAAATAGAAAAAAAATAGAATTCTGGGTGTAGCACTCCTTTAATCCCAGCATTTGGGAGGCAGAGGCAGGCGGATCTCTGTGAGTTCAAGGCCAGCCTGGTCTACAGAGTGAGTTCCAGAACTGCTGGGGCTACAGGGAGACTCTGTCTCAAAAAGACCAAAATTTAAAAAAAAAAGGGACACATTAGATCGATCTATCTATCTATCTATCTATCTATCTATCTATCTATCTATCTTCTATCTATCATCTATCATCTATCTTCTATCATTTATCTATTTATCTTCCTGTGTCTGTCTCCTCTCTCTTTTTCTCTCTCTCGCTCTGTCTCCATCCCTCGCTCTTTCCCTCCCTCCCTTTCTATCTAGGGTTTCATGTACCTAGACTAGCTTCAAACTGTGTATGTGGCTGAGGATGACCTTGAACTTCTTTTTTTTTTTTTTTTTTTTTTTTTTTGTCTTTTCGAGACAGGGTCTCCCTGTAGTCCCAGCTGTCCTGGAACTCACTCTGTAGACCAGGCTGGCCTTGAACTCACAAAGATCCGCCTGCCTCTGCCTCCCAAGTACTAGGATTAAAGGCGTGCACCACCACGCCTGGCGACCTTGAACTTCTGACCCTCCTGCCTCCATCTCCTGAATGCTGGATGCCGTCTTGAGCCACCAGTGCTGATTTATGCATGGCTGGGCACTGAACCCAGCCAAGGCTTTGTCGGCAAGAACTCCATGAACTCTTACATCCATCTAGGATTTTACAACTTATTACAAAAATAATACACTTCTCCTGTGCTGTTTAAATCTTGCCGTTCTCCAGCACAAAGCAATAAATCCTATTCTCCAAACAACTGATTACTCAAATAACATGAATAAAACATTAGATTATCATTTTAACTTAGAGTCCATTTTAAGGACTCTGTGTTTTGTATTGTTTTGTTTTGAGATAGATTTTCCTCTACAGCCCAGGCTGGCCTTAACCTCATGATCCTTCCTCCACACCTAAGTGCCGTGTTTACAGCCCGGTACCGCCATACCTAGCTTCTCCACTATTCTTTAATGGAAGTGATAGTTCTATGGAATTGTTTTCCTATCTCTCAAGTTTCTGTGTTGGATCCGGAAACCCCTGTAGATTTCTATGCTACAGTCCCAAAGTATCTGGGCTGGAATGTCTTGACATGTAAATGGGGCTCCCTTAGCAGGTTATGAATTTGCAATGAGTGAGAACCTCCAGCCCCTGTGCCACTGTTCTCCACTCTGTGGAGAACTCCACTGACTGTATCAGCCACGGTCCTCACTGTCTACCCTTTGCACTCTGGCCCTCACGTGGTCTTCTGTGCTGCCTTTTCTGACTCCTTGTCTCGTCTTCCCAATTTCTTTTTTTTTTTTAAATATTTTATTTTTAACCATCCATGTGTATGCATGTCTAGATTTAAGCACATGAGTACAGGTGCCCACAGGGGCCAGAGGCATCAGATCTCCCTGGAGCTGGAGTTACAGGGGGTTGTGAGCCACCAGATATGGGTGCTAGGAACTGAACTCAGGCCCTCAGCAAGAACAGTGTGCACTCTTAACTGCTGAGGCATCTCTAACTCTCACCTTCCCAATTTCTGAAATCCTTTCCAGTGGCCTCAGCAGCACCCTGCAGTAACTTATACCTTGTTGCCTGCTTGCTGCAGTGGAGACCTAGTTCTCCCAGGAACACTGGCTCCCTGTGAGTGGTGACCATTTTCTTTCCTATACTCCTAAAACAACGGCTTGTAGATGGATGTGTACCTTCATTATGGCTTCCAGAATATTTCTCTCTCCTGTGCTTTGCCACCAAGTCCAACTATTCCACCATCAGTCTAGCCTCCCCTACTTGTAGCCTCCTCTCAGCACACGCCCTCATTCTGGAAAGGTCTCCAGATTCCTGTCCCGTGTTCTATTCACAGTCTGCTTTTGTGATATCTGGCCTTTGTGTCTCTAATACTTAACTTTTTTCCTCAATGTGACAAAATATTTGACAAAAGTAACTTAAGGAAGGAAGGGAGGAAGGGAGGAAGGGAGGAAGGGAGGAAGGAAGGAAGGAAGGAAGGAAGGAAGGAAGGAAGGAAGGAAGGAAAGAAGGTTTTATTTGGTCCATAGTCTGAGGGTCCAGTTGGTCATTGAAGGGAGGCATGGCAGTAGATGGATAGCACGTGCCTTCAGCAGTCAGAGGGAGAGAGAGAGAGAGAGAGACTGGTGATCAGCTGTTTTTTTTTTCTTTTCCCTGGAAATTCAGACTGTGACTCCAGTACATAGGATGGTGCCACCCATGTTAATGGTGGTTGTTTGTCCCTTAGTGAAACCACTCTGGAAACGCCCTCACAGACAGTTCCAGAAATATATTTCTTAGGGGATTCCAAACCCAGACAAGGTGACAGAGAAGATTAAACATCACTGTGTCTTAGATTTCTCTTCTGCAATTACTCTCTCCTTACTCTCCCTTGGTCAGTGTGTGTGTGTGTGTGTGTGTGTGTGTGTGTGTGTGTTATTGAACCGAGGGCTTTATGCTTCCTAAGGAAGGACTCTACTACCATTGTGCTAGATCCTCAGTCCCTCATGGTCAATATTTGTTCTCAGTCATTAATTACTAAGACTACGTTTTATCCATCATCTCAATTTCCAGTGCTGCTCACTGTTGCTGCACCGACTATGCTATAGAATGTGTTCAGTTGGAACAGTCACTGGTTTGATCATCTCAGGCAAGAAGGTTACATTCATTCAGCCCCATTTGCTCTATTCAGAGGCAACTGTGTGAGCTAGCTGAGACCAGACTCTAGCTGGGGACAGTCCCTGGGAGAGCAGCAAGAACAAGAGAACAATGAACGGATTAAGGACATTGAAATTAAACCTCAAAGAAAGAGGGGAAGTTGGAGCAGAAGAATTTCCTGTCTGGAGGAGAGGGTTGGCAGCCCCATGCATCAGAAGGTGGGACTCTGGTGGAGGAACAGTGACTAAATTGTAAACCGGACACCTGCAGGGCAGCAAGACTGGAACAGAGAGATAAAAGTGGCCCCAGGGTCCATGGGGAAGAAAATGTTGCACAGCACACTGTCAGGGCTGAGTAAATATTTGTTGAGAAAATGAATAGATTCTGACTCCAGGCAGCAGGTTTCGTTGTTTTTTTCTCAGCCTGTTTGGGACTGAGAGGGCAAGGGGGTCACATTTTTTTCAGCAGGTGTCAGGGGGTAGGGAAGGGCAAGCTGCTTTTTGGTTGTCTTTGGTTTAAGTAGAAGTACCCCTATGAGCTGCTCGTGGTGGCACAAGACTGGAATCCCAGCACTCCAGGAGACAGGATAAATTCAAGGTCAACTTCAGCTACTTAACGAGTTTGAGGCCAGCCTGGGCTACATGAGATCGTTCCTCACCCCACCTCCAACAACAAGTCAAAATCAGAGAAAAGGAAAAGGAATTGTACTCGAAGGGTTATTGAAAAAAAAAAAAAAAAAAAAGGGCATTAGGGGCTAGAGAGATGTCTCAGTGGTTAAGAGCACTGGCTACTCTTGGAGAGGATCCAGGTTCGAGTCCCAGTATTCACATGGCAGCTAACAACCATCTGTAACTTCAGTTCCAGGGGAATCTAACGTCTTCTTCTGACTCCTTGGGCATTGCACAACACAGGTGCACTCATACACATGCAGGCAATACACTCATACACATAAAAAGCAGAGGCAGAGCTGAAGGTGTTATGGAGGTGGGTGTTGGGGTGAAGATGGTGTCAAGACAGTGTATATATTTGTAAAGTTGTCAAAGAATAATTAAAAATATTTAAAAGGAGAAAAGAGAGTTGGGTGAGTGATGGAGGGGTAGAGAAAATACAGGAAAATGAAGTTTATTATAGGGCTCTACTTTTTGACTTACAGTTGTTGTTTTGAGATGGGATCGCCTCAGCTGGCTTATTATTCAATATCTAGATAACCCAGATTGGCCTCAAACTTGTGGCAATCTTTCTGCCTTAGTTTCACAAGTGTTTACAGGTGAGCACTGCCACAGGTTAGACTTCCCTGTAGTCATAGCTGGCCTGGAGCTCACTACGTAGACCAGGCTGGCCTCAGTCTCACAGAGATCCACGTGCTTCTGCCTCTTGAGTTCTAGGATTAAAGGCATGTACCACCACGCCCAGCTGGGTTAGAGTTGTTGATACACAGTGTATTTTTGTATTATAATTTTTGAAGCTTTTTAATCTTTATTTTTTAATATATAATATATATGTATATATATATATATATATATATATATATATATATATATATATATATATTGTGTTGGTTTGTGTGAGTGTCTTCTATATATTTTAATGTGGTGGTTTTTTGATGAGTGTCCCCCATAGGCTTTAAGTATCAGACATTTTTGCTCCAGTTGGTGGCACTGTTCTTCGGGTAGAGGTCTTAGAAGGTGTGGCCATGCTGGAGGAAGTATGTCATCGGGGGGCTGACTTAGTGAGTTAACAAGCTGTGGGTGTCCAGACTCTCCTCTCTCTCTCTGCTCATTGCGAAATGTGACCCTCGCTTGCTGCTCCAGCCTGGGCCACCATGCTCCCACCACAATGGACTCTGATTTCCCTGGAACCATCAATCAGAACTCAAATAAAACTCTTCCTTTTATAAGTTCCCTTGCTTATGGTGGTTTTTTCACAGCAACAGAAAAGTGACTAATACATATATATAAATTTAGTTTTTTCCTTTTTTTGGTATTTTTGAGGCAGGGTCTCCCTTTTAGTACCAGCTGTCCTGGAGCTCCCTCTGTAGACCAAGCTGGCCTTGAACTCACAAAGATCTACCTATCTGTAACTCCCCAGTGCTGGGATTAAAGGCACACACCACCAGGCCCGGCTTATAATTTTTATTATTTTTTTAATTTATTTATTTTCGTATGTGTATGAATGTACTGTCTCATGTAGGTTTGTGCACCTGTGTCATCAATGCCACAGAGTCAGAAGAGGGCGTCCTCCCCTGGACTGGAGTTAAAGACAGTTTTCAAGCCACCATGTGGGTGCTGGGACAAACCTGGTCCTCTCAAAGAGCAGTCAGTGCCTCTTAACCGCTAGGCCATCTCTCCAGCCCATTTTTTTTTTTTTTTTTTTTTTTTTGTTCTTTTCGCGACAGTGTCTCCTGTAGCCCCAGCTGTCCTGGACTCACCTTGTAGACCAGGCTGGCCTTGAACTCACAAATCCGCCTGTCGTCCGGCCTCCAAGTGCTAGGATTAAAGGCGTGCGCCACCACACCGCTCAAATATTTTTTTATTATTAAACTTTTTCCATAGGTCATACATCATTTCTCAATAAATCTAGAATCGCTTCCCTTTCCATGCCCACCCCACCCGATTCCCTGCACTCTGCCATACATTCCTGTTGTTTTTTTTTTTCTGATCTTTCCAGAGTTTTTTTTTTTTCAGTTTTTTTTGTGTTTGTTTTGTTTCTCTCAACTTGTATTGCTAGTATATATACATATATATACATATATATATATATTAATTATAATAATATATACATACATACACATATTGCTTGAATTGTAGGATTTTTTTTTTTATTCTAAAAGAGGTCATGTTTCCTTAAGGAAGTTTTCGAAAGTTCTCTTGGCAATCCCAAACAACAAAAAAAATCAATCCTGCCCTTGTTCTCCACACTGGGGTCTTCCCTCCCATGGTCCCCCAAATGAAGTCCATAAGCACGAGTCCTGTCTCGATCCCCTGCACTGGCCTCCATGATACAGCCCAGGTATCCCAACAATGGCAGTCAATTCGACTAGGCTGACATCCCCTTAGCTTTTTGTCACAAGCTGGGCATCTCAGCTGTCCCCATTTGGGATTGAAGGTTTGGGGATGATTCTTGGAGAGACACGAAGTCTTCAGTCCATATTGGGGTTAAAACTGCTTTTGCTCTCTCCCTTTTTTGAGACATAAGGTAGAGAGTTACTGAACAGTAGCTCATTCATTTGTCTAGACCCGCTGGCCCAGGGGCTCCCCCTCCTCAGCCCTGGGATTCCAAGAGACGCTGCCACACCCAACTTTGCTTGCTTGCTTGCTTGCTTGTTTGTAGTGTTTGGGGATCTGAACACAAGTCCTCACATAGCCAAGCACTTACTGACTGAGCCTTCTCCCCAGCCCCTAGGCCTTCTTTTATCTTTACAGCTTTTATCTTTTCCTAGAATTTAGCATCTTTCCTAACACCAAGAAAATGCAAAGTCAAGTCTGTGTGGCTGGTCTGAATGAATGAGTCACAGTTGGCTACCACACGGCTGCCCCACCAGGCATCACAAGAAGGCTACTTCCATGATTTCCCTTTCTACCTTCTCCCTCTCATTATGGGATTCTGTCCAGAGCTGCCATCATTAGACTTCCAAGGGAGATGGAGGTACAGGTTCTCTGATTGACTTTGCTTGTATCTGGAGGTAACTCAAGGATACTATGAATAGTTGTTTTATTTATTGTTTTATTATTATATACTTTTATTGGCATTTTGTGTAGTTCATACATCATTTTTTTCAGTTCAATAGACATATCCCCTTTCCCTTTCCCCTACCCCACCCCACCCCATTTCCTGCATTCTTCCATACATTCCTTATCTTTCTCAAGTCTTTTTAAAAGTTTTCCTTGCAAAAGTTTATGTTTTGGAGCAGAATTTATATATCAGTCATTGTTTGACAAGTCTTTATGTTGTTGTGGTTCCCTCCAATATAATGGCTCCAATATGTCCTGTATAAATGTCATACATGTACCAGAATTATGTCCTCCAGGAAGAAATTGTACGCTAGCTCTGATAGAGTTTAGGAGTTCACATTTTTTCCCTTTAATTTTATATTACTCATAAAATATGAATATATACCGTTCCCCCATATACATTAATTACTATGTTCTGAAAGTAAGGGGTAACTTAATTTCTAGGCTCATTAAGAGATTCCCTTATAACATCACAGTTGCTTTTAGCTAGAAAGAAATATAATAGATAATGTTGCTCAGCTTGCATTTCAATTGGGAGATTTGGTACTAGTATCCAAAAATGAGGGAAACTATTCCTGTTTGATTTTGGGACTGTGTTACTTCACTTAGCATAATGGCTACGAGTTCCATTTACCTGCAAAAGTTCATGATGTCATCTTTCTTTATCGCTGCTTAGAACTCCATTGTGTAATTACCACATTTTTGTTATCCATTTGTCAGTTAGGGGCATTTGGGTTGGTTCCAGCTCTAACTATTGTGAAAAGAAGCTACAATAAGCATTAGTATGCTACATATATCTTTTTCAGTGGATGATCTTGTGGGTAATACCCAGGGTGGTACGACTGGGTCAGGTGGTAGCTTATTTTGAGTCTTTTAAGGTTCTCCACACTGCTTTCCACAATGGTTGACAAGTTTACATTTCTCACCAGCAGTGGATGAGTGTTCCTCTTTCCCACAACTCTCCAGCATTTGGTATCTTTTTTTTTCTTGATCCTAATTATTTAAAAAGATGATATTTAGAGTGGTTTGAATTTGCATTTCCTGATTATTAACAATGTTGAACACTTTTTAAGATGTTTCTCAGCCATGTTTACTTCCTCATTGGTGAAGTCCCTATTCAGTTCTTTACTCCATCCTTGGAATGAGTTATGTTTTCTTTTTTTTTGAAGTAGTTTATATATTCTGGATGTTAATCTCTGTCAGATGTTATCATTCTCTTTGTGTTTTCTTTTCACTTCTTGATTGTTTCTTTTGCTGTACAGAAGCTTTGAGTTTGATGAGTCAACACTTGTCACTGTTGACTTATTTCCTGTGGGCGTACTGTTTGATTAAAAAGTCTTTTTCCAGCCGGACGTGTGGTGCACGCCTTTAATCCTAGCACTTGGAGGCAGAGGCAGGAGGATGATCTTTGTGAATTCAAAGCGAGCCTGCTCTACAGAGTGAGATTCCAGGAACAGCTGGGCTACAGGGAGAAGACCTGTCTCCAAAAAACAAACAAAACAAAATTCTTTTTTTTTTTTTATCCTATGTCTTGTACCAACTTTTTCTTCTATCACCTTCAGAGTTCAGGTTTCACATTGAAGTTCGTTTATCCACTTGGAGTTGATTTTTAGTTCAGGGTGAGAGGTAGAGGTTTAATTTTATTCTTCTATATATGGTGTCCAGTTTTGCCAGCACCATTTCTGAAAATGCTATCTTTCCCCCAATAACTTTTTTGGCCCCTTTATCGAATACGAGGTGGCTGAAATGGAGTATGAGCTCAAGTTTGCATCATCAATTTTATTCGTTGGTCAACAGGTCTTTTTTGTGCCAGTATCAGGCTGGGTTTTTTTTTTTTTTTTTTTTTTTTTTTTTTTTTTTTGAGACAAGGTCTCCCATTGCCCATACTGGCCGGAATCACTCTGTAGACCAGGCCCCTTGAACTGAGATCCTCCTGCCTCTGCCTCCTAGTGCTAGGATTAAAGATGTGCACCACCAAGCGCTGCTCAGCTGTTTTTATGACTATACCCTGTAATAAGCTTGAAGTCTGATAAGGTGATCCCCCCTGTATTCATTTTTTTCCGACTCAGGGTGCTTTAGCTATTTTGGGTCTTTGTTTTCCATAAGAATTTAAGATTTTTTTCCCAAATTTTAAGAAACTCATGGGATTTTAATTGGATTGTTTGAAATCTGTATATTAATTGGGTAGAATGACATTTTTACTATATTAATTTTTCTAATCCTTGAGCATGGAGGTTTTTCCATCTTTTGATGTCATCTTCAATCTCCTTCTTCAGCAGTTGTTAAAAATTTTTTGTTGTAGAGTCTTTGATGTCTCTTTGTTAGGTTTGTTCCTAGGTATTTATTTGGGGGAAGACTATTGTGAGTGGGAAAGGCTCCTTATGTTCCTTCTCCAGTTGCTTGTTGTGGTTGTAAAGAAGGCTACTGATTTTCTTTCTTTTTTTAAAATTTTATTTATTTTTGTATGTGTATGAGTGTACTTTTCTCATGTAGGTTTGTGCAACAAGTGTCGTGCAATGCCACAGAGGTCAGAAGAAGGTCCTCGGATTCCCTGGAACTGGAATTCTCCTGGAATTGGAGTTACAGACGGTTTTCAGCCACCAAGGTGGGTGTGGGGATCGAACCCGGGTCCTCTGCAAGAGCACAAGCTGGTCTCTTAAACAACTAATCTATCTCCCAGCCCTCTTTTTTTTTTTATGCTACTGATTTTTCTACGTTAATTTTTGCATCCATCCTGCCACATTACTGAGAAGTTTTAGGAGTTCTAGGAGTTTTCTGTGGATTTTTAGCATGTAAACACATATATCAAAAAGGGAGGTTGTTTTTTCCTCTTTTCCAATTAGTATTTCTTTAATTAACCTTTCTTCTTTATGCCCTGGCAAGTGTTTCAAGGACTCTATTGAAGAGAAGTGGGGAGGAGGGCACCTTGCCAGGTTCCTGCCTTTTAAGGGAATGCTTCTAATTTTTTCTCCATTTAGGATGATGTTGGCTGTGAGTTTGTTGTATATGGCTTTGATTATATTTAGGAAGTTCCTTTCAGTCCAATTCCCTCTTGAACTTTAAACATGAAGGGATGCTGGATCTTGTCAAAGGCTTTTTCTGCAGAGTTGAGATGATTATGTGGTTTTGTCTTTCAGTTCATTTATGTTTTAGGATATTTATTGATTTATGTATGTGAACCATCCCTGCATCTCATGGATAAATATACTTGATCATAGTGATGATCTTTTTGATGTAGTCTGTATGCAATTTGCAAGTATTTGTTGTAGAATTTTGCATCTATGTTCTTAAAGAAATGGGTCTATATTCTCTTTTTTTGGTTGATCTTTCCTGGTTTTTGGTATTAGAGTGATTACTGGTTCATGAAGGATTTGGAAATTTCCTCTTTTTATCCCTTCTGAATAAGTTTGAGTAATAATGGCAAAGAACACTTTTTGTTTAGAATTCTCTGTGAAACCACTCGGGGCTTGGGCTTTTTTTTGGATTTGGAATCTGTTTATTACATCTTGAATTTCCTCCAATGTTATGGGTCTGTTTAACTCCATCTCATTCTTCCTTAATTTTTATGGTTTCCCCCGCTTTCCAGCTATTCTTTAATGTCTCCCTCCTCTGGTTTTCACCCTTATTACCGAGTATCGAGTTTTTTATGACTTCTTCCTCATCTGAGTATCTCTCTTTTTCTCTCTCATGTTTTTCTNACCCAGAATTTCGGTCCTACTCGTGCTTTAACCTTCTGATGGCAGGAATTCTTATCCTGCTTGGAAAGCCAGAGTTATTTATAGTTTCCTCTTTCTGTATTGTATCTATTTTTTATATATGAATTTTTATTGTTATTAAACTTTTTCCATAGATCATACATCATTTCTCAATCAAATCTAGGGTCGCTTCTCTTTCCATGCCCCCCACCCCACCCGAGTCTCTGCACTCTGTCATACATGTCCTGCATCTTTTTCTGAGTCTTTCCAGATTTTTTTTTCAGTTCTTTTGTTGTTGTTCTCTCCAACTTGTACTGCTACAGTATATATACAGTTATATATATGCATATATACATAAATATATATACATACATACACATATTGCTTGAATTGTAGGATTTTTTTTTTTCTTCTAAAAGATGTCATGTTTTCCTTAAGGAAGTTCTCGAAAGTTCCTCCTTGGCAATCCCAAACAACTATCAATCCTGCCCTTGTGCTCCACACTGGGGTCTTTCCCTCCCATGGTCCCCCAAATGAAGTCCAGTAAGCACGAGTCCTGTCTCGATCCCCCTGCACTGGCCTCCATGATACAGCCCAGGTAGTCCAACAATGGCAGTCTATATTCTGACTAGGCTGACATCCCCTTAGCTGTTTAGTCCACAAGCTGGGCATCTCAGCTGTCCCCATTTGGGATTGAAGGTTTGGAGGATTCTTGGAGAGACACGAGTCTTCAGTCCATATTGGAGGGTTAAAAAGCTGTTGCTCTCTCCCTTGTTTTGAGACATAAGGTAGAGAGTTACTGAACAGTAGCTCATTCATTTGTCTAGACCCGCTGGCCCAGGGGCTCCCCCTCCTCAGCCCTGGGATTCCAAGAGACGCTGCCACACCCAACTTTGCTTGCTTGCTTGCTTGCTTGTTTGTAGGTGTTGGGGATCTGAACTCAAGTCCTCACACTTAGCAAGCACTTTACTGACTGAGCCTTCTCCCCAGCCCCTAGGCCTTCTTTTATCTTTACAGCTTTTATCTTTTCCTAGAATTTAGCATCTTTCCTAACACCAAGAAAATGCAAAGTCAAGTCTGTGTGGCTGGTCTGAATGTGAATGAGTCACAGTTGGCTACCACACTGCTGCCCCACCAGGCATCACCAGAAAGTCTACTTCCATGATTTCCCCTTTCTACCTTCTCCCTCTCATTATGGGATTCTGTCCAGAGCTGCCATCATTAGACTTCCAAGGGAGATGGAGGTACAGGTTCTCTGATTGACTTTGCTTGTATCTGGAGGTAACTCAAGGATACTATGAATAGTTGTTTATTTATTGTTTATTATTAATATACTTTTATTGGCATTTTGTGTAGTTCATACATCATTTTTCAGTTCAATTAGACATATTCCCCTTTCCCTTTCCCCTACCCCACCCCACCCCAGTTCCTGCATTCTTCCATACATGTCCTGTATCTTTCTCTCAGTCTTTTAAAAGTTTTCCTCTGCAAAAGTTTATTGTTTGGAGCAGAATTTAACTATATCAGTCCATTCTTTGACCAAGTCTTTATGTTGTTGTGGTTCCCTCCCAATTATATTGCTCCAAAATATGCCTGTATAAATGTCATACATGTACCAGAATTATGTCCTCCAGGAAGAAATTGTACGCTAGCTCTGATATATGTTTAGGAGTTCACATTTTTTCCCTTTAATTTTATATTACTCTAAAATATGAATATATACCTTCCGCCCATATACATTAATTACTATGTCTGAAAGTAAGGGGTAAGTTAATTCTAAGGCTCATTAAGAGATTCACATTATAACATCACAGTTGCTTTTAGCTAGAAAGAAATATAATGATAATGTTGCTCAGCTTGCATTTCAATTGGGAGATTTGGTACTAGTATCCACAAATGAGGGAAACTATTCCCTGTTTGATTTTTTGGGACTGTGTTACTTCACTTAGCATAATGGCTTAGAGTTCCATTTACCTGCAAAGTTCATGATGTCATCTTTCTTTATCGCTGCATAGAACTCCATTGTGTACATATACCACATTTTTGTTATCCATTTGTCAGTTGAGGGGCATTTGGGTTGGTTCCAACTCTTCACTATTGTGAAAAGAGCTACAATAAGCATAGATGTGCATGTATCTTTTCAGTAGGATGAGTCTTGTGGGTATATACCCAGGAGTGGTACGACTGGGTCAGGTGGTAGGCTTATTTTGAGTCTTTTAAGGGTTCTCCACACTGCTTTCCACAATGGTTGTACAAGTTTACATTCTCACCAGCAGTGGATGAGTGTTCCTCTTTCCCCACAACCTCTCCAGCATTTGGTATCTTTTGTTTTCTTGATCTTGTCTAGCCTTATTGGAGTAAGATGATATCTTAGAGTGGTTTTAATTTGCATTTCCTTGATTATTAACAATGTTGAACACTTTTTAAGATGTTTCTCAGCCATGTTTACTTCCTCATTGGTGAAGTCCCTATTCAGTTCTTTACTCCATCCTTTGAATGAGTTATTTGTTTTCTTCTTTGTTTTTTTTGAGTAGTTTATATATTCTGGATGTTAATGCTCTGTCAGATGTATCACTCCCCCTCTGGGTTTTTTCTTCACTTCCTTGATTGTTTCTTTTGCTGTACAGAAGCTTTTGAGTTTGATGAGGTCACACTTGTCAGCTGTTGACCTTATTTCCTGTGTGGCTGCTGTTTGATTTAAAAAGTCTTTTTCCAGCCGGACGTGGTGGTGCACGCCTTTAATCCTAGCACTTGGGAGGCAGAGGCAGGAGGATCTTTGTGAATTCAAAGCTAGCCTGCTCTACAGAGTGAGTTCCAGGACAGCTGGGGCTACAGGGAGACCCTGTCTCCAAAAAACAAAACAAAACAAAAAGTCTTTTTCCTACTCCTATGTGTTATAGATTGCTACCAACTTTTTCTTCTATCACCTTCAGAGTTTCAGGTTTCACATTGAGATCTTTGATCCACTTGGAGTTGATTTTAGTTCAGGGTGAGAGGTAGAGGTTTAATTTTATTCTTCTATATATGGTGATCCAGTTTTGCCAGCACCATTTGCTGAAGATGCTATCTTTCCTCCAATGAACTTTTTTGGCCCCTTTATCGAATACGAGGTGGCTGAAATTGTATGAGCTCAAGTTTGCATCATCAATTTTATTCAGTTGGTCAACAGGTCTGTTTTTGTGCCAGTATCAGGCTGGGTTGGTTTTTTTTTTTTTTTTTTTTTTTTTTTTGAGACAAGGTCTCCCCATTGCCCCAGCTGGCCGAACTCACTCTGTAGACCAGGCCTGAGTGCTAGGATTAAAGATGTGCACCACCAAGCCTGGCTCAGGCTGTTTTTATGACTATACCCTGTAATATAGCTTGAAGTCTGATAAGGTGATCCCCCCTGTATTGCATTTTTCCGCTCAGGGTGGCTTTAGCTATTTGGGGTCTTTTGTTTTTCCATATGAATTTAAGGATTTTTTTCCCAAGTCTGTTAAGAAACTCATGGGAATTTTAATTGAGATTGCATTGAATCTGTATATTAATTTGGGTAGAATGGACATTTTTACTATATTAATTTTTCTAATCCATGAGCATGGGAGGTTTTTCCATCTTTTGTTGTCATCTTCAATCTCCTTCTTCAGCAGTTTAAAATTTTTGTTGTAGAGATCTTTGATGTCTTTGGTTAGGTTTGTTCCTAGGTATTTTATTTTGGGGGAGACTACTGTGAGTGGGAAAGGCTCCTTATGTTCCTTCTCCAGTTGCTTGTTGTTGGTGTAAAGAAAGGCTACTGATTTTTCTTTCTTTTTTTAAAATTTTTATTTATTTTTGTATGTGTATGAGTGTACTGTCTGCATGTAGGTTTGTGCACAAGTGTCGTGCAATGCCACAGAGGTCAGAAGAAGGTCTCGGATTCCCCTGGAACTGGAGTTCTCCTGGAATTGGAGTTACAGACGGTTTTCAGCCACCATGTGGGTGCTGGGGATCGAACCCGGGTCCTCTGCAAGAGCAGCTGGTGCTCTTAACCACTAGACTATCTCTCCAGCCCTCTTTTTTTTTTTTATGCTACTGATTTTTCTACGTTAATTTTTGCATCCTGCCACATTACTGATAGAGTTTTAGGAGTTCTAGGAGTTTTCTGGTGGAGTTTTTAGCATGAAATCACCATCTGCCAACAGGGATAGTTTGATTTCCTCTTTTCCAATTAGTATTTCTTTAATTTACCTTTCTTGCTTTATTGCCCTGGCAAGTGTTTCAAGGACTCTATTGAAGAGAAGTGGGGATGGAGGGCAGCCTTGCCAGGTTCCTGCCTTTAAGGGGAATGCTTCTAATTTTTCTCCATTTAGGATGATGTTGGCTGTGAGTTTGTTGTATATGGCTTTGATTATATTTAGGAATGTTCCTTTCAGTCCAATTCCCTCTTGAACTTTAAACATGAAGGGATGCTGGATCTTGTCAAAGGCTTTTCTGCATCAGTTGAGATGATTATGTGGTTTTTGTCTTTCAGTTCATTTATGTGTTTATGATATTTATTGATTTATGTATGTTGAACCATCCCTGCATCCCTGGTATTAATTCAACTTGATCATGATGGATTATCTTTTTGATGAGGGTCTGTATGCAATTTGCAAATATTTTGTTGAGAATTTTTGCATCTATGTTCATTAATGAGATAGGTCTATAGTTCTCTTTTTTTGGTTGTATCTTTGCCTGGTTTTGGTATTAGAGTGATATTGGCTTCATAGAAGGAGTTGGGAGATTTCCTTCTGTTTGTATCCTTCTGAATAGTTTGAGTAATAATGGCAGAAAGAACACTTTAAATATTTTATAGAATTCTGCTGTGAAACCATCTGGGCTTGGGCTTTTTTTGGTTGGGAGGATTTTTATTACATCTTGAATTTCCTCAAATGTTATGGGTCTGTTTAAACTGTCAATCTCTTCTTCATTAAGTTTTGGTGGTTCCCAAGATTTCAGATATTCCTGTATTTCTCCTAGGTTTTCAAAATTATTAGAGTATATGTTTTTGACGTATTCTCATATGATTATCTGGATCTTTTCTCTATCTGTTTTGATGTTTCCTATTTCATCACGAATACTATTGATTTGGTGTTGCTCTTTCTTTCTTTTGGTTAACTGGGCCAGAGGTCTGTCTATCTTGTTTATCTTTTCAAAGAACCAGCTTTTGGATTCATTGATTTTTTTGCATTGTTTTCTATGTTTCTATTTCATTGATTTCTGCTCTGATTTTGTTATTTCTTCCTGTCTGTTGGGTTTAGGGTCAATTTGTTGCTGCCTCTCAAGTGTTTTTAGATCATTTATTGTTGTTAGATCATTTATTTGTTCCCTTTCTGGTTTTTTTTTTTTTTAATGTGGGCCCTTAGGGCTATAAATTTCCCTATTAAGGACTGCTTTTTAAAATATCCACAGAGTTCTTAAGAGTCGGAGTGGATGTGCACACCATTTAATCCTAGAGCAATCTTGGAGGCAGAGGAGCAAGATCTTTGTGAGTTCAAGGCCAGGCCTGGCTACAAGTGGAGTGCCGAGATAGCGTGGCGGTGCAGGCGGACCCTGTATTCGAAAGACCAAAGTAAAAAAAAATCCACAGGTTTGTGGGTGTTGTATTGTGCGTGGTGTTGTGTGTCTTTGTGCTGTGTTAGGTTGAGTTCCAGAGAGTCTTTGATTTCATTCTTATGTATTCTCCTGACCATTCAGGACTGGTTTCTTAGGGGGGGGGGAGTTTACATGTTTGTTTTGTTTCCCCTTATGTTCTTTTTTTTTTTTTTTTAACTTTTTAGCTGGCTTTAATAGTATTTATTCCTGTGGTCTTATAGATACTAAAATATGATTTCAATCCTTTTATATCTTGTTTGAGGTTTCTTTTGAGTCCCAGTATGTGGTCAGTTTTGGGAGATTGTTTACGGGGTGCTGAGTAAAAGTATGAATTCTCGGTGTTTTGGGTGGATTTCTGTAGATGTCTGTGAGGTCCATTTGGATGTTTGTATTTGTTCAGACTCCAAATGTTCTCTCTGTTTGATTTTTTGTTCAAAGTTGATCAACTCCAAAGGGCTAGTAGGGTATGAACGTCCTCCATAATCTAGCATGCTGGGATTAATCTGTGCCTTAAGACCTGAAGAATTTGTGTTTAAAATTTATTTTTTTAATTAAATTTATTTTTTTCCATATGTGTATATTGTCTGTTGTCATTTTTTTAGGTTTGTGACCCGTGTCACTGCAAGTTCAATGCCGCGAGAGTCGAAGAGCAGGTCTGATTCCCCTGGAACTGGAGTTCTCTCTGGAATCGAAAGTTTAGGATGTTGCTCTCGTCGCCGCCACGTGGGTGCTGGTTGGATCGTACCCGGTCCGTCTGCTAGAGAGGGTCGGCGCTCTTAACAACCGCTAGGCCATCCTCCAGCCCCCGAATTAAGCTTTGTTTTTTTTTTTTTTTTTTTCTTTTTTGGTCTTTTGAGACAGGGTCTCCCTGTAGCCCCAGCTGTCCTGGGAACTCACTCTGTAGCCAGGTGGCCTGTGAGACCCAAAGATCGCGCCTCGCCTCTGCCTCCCAAGTCTAGGATAATAAAGGAGTCGCCACACGCCTGGGCCAGAATTATGTTACATAGTTCGGTGAACCGGTTTTGGTGCAATACAACTTTATGGAGTGTGAAGTATCTTCCTGTTGAATTGTTCCTTTGTAAGGAATAGATGGTCCTCTGTCTCTTCCGATGACTTTACTTTGAGTTTTATTTTAATCTATTTATATAGAATAGCTTCTAACCTTTATTTTGGTATCATTTTCTTTTAAAATATTTTTTCCATCTTTCACTTTGAGTTGGTGGTCTGTCTTGAGGGTAGGATAGGTTTCTTTTTTAATATAAATTTTTGTGTTTTTTTTATTTTTTTGGTTTTTGTTTCTTTTGAGACAGGGCTCCCCTATAGCCCCAAGCTGGCCTGGAACGTGGCTATGAGAGATCGGGCTGGCCTTGATTTGAACAAGATATCCACTGAACCTCCTGCCTCCCAAGTGCATTGGGGATTAAAGGCATGTGCACACAACCTGGCTTAGATGGTTCCTAGCTGCATGGTGGGTGCTGGGAATGAAACCAGGTCCTCTGCAAGAGCCAACTTGGAATGCCTTAAACCACTGACGCTATCTCTCCACGCCCAGGATTTCTGTTTCCTAATCCATTCCCCAGTCGATGACTTTTATTGATTGACAAGGATTTTTAGACCAATTAATATTTAAGGTTATATGAAAATATATGGTTGCTTTCTTCAATTTATTCTTTGTTTGCATACGTGTTTAGGTTTTTGTATTTACAACTGTTACGCTTTTTTAAATTATTATTATTTTTTTTAGGGATTCACAATATAGAGCACAGTATGTTTTCTTTTTATTTTTATTTTATTTTTATTTTTTATTTATTTTATTTATTTTTTTATAATTTTATTATTAGTATAGATGTGTATGAATGGTACATGTCCCTGACTGCAAGTCTGTGCNAAGATTATTTTTTATTATTTTTTATTAACATTTTTTAAAGGCCGTTTTGTTTGGGGCGTTCGTGCTCCCGGCCACCACAGGGCTGGCCTTTTGGACTTGACTTCACCAAAGATCCGCCTTTTGTGGATCCTCTCTGACTCTGCCCTCCCAAGTTTGCTGGATTAAAGGGCGTCACCACACAGCCCGCCGGCGTTCTGCTTGATTTTCTGTATCATTTCTTCCTGTCTGTTGCTTTTAGGGTTTCATTCTGTTGTTGTCTCCAGTGTGCTTTTAGCTGCAGGTTTTTTTCAGTTAGACTCATTCAGCTTGTTCCTTTCTGTTTTTTATATGTAGACACCAGCGGCTTATAAAATTCCCTCTCTAGAGACCTGCTTTTTAAAGTACCCTATAGTTTTGTTTGTTCTTTTGTTGTATTACATGTTATTTCAGTCTCCAGAATGACTTTTTTCTTTCTTTTCTTTATCTTTTTCTTACTTGATTCCATTCATCTTCAAGAGTGTGTTGGTTTAGTCTCCATTGTTCTTGTAAGATAGTTAGGCCTCTTTTGGGTTGTATTGATGTTTTGAGCTTTACTTGCACTTTTTGTGGATCTGATAGAATGCATGAACATTATTTCAAGCTTTTTGTATATTATGGAGGCTTGTTTTCTTCTGTTGTCCCCAGTATGTGGTCAATTGGGGAGAATGTTCTTTTGTGGTAGTAGTGGCTGTTAGAGAATAGATAAGTGTTTTCTGGTATTACGGGATATTGAGATACTTCTCGGCTTAGTGTCTTGTGAGGTCCCATTGGTGTGTGTTGATCATATTGTCTTCATTTCAGATATCTTTGTTTATTCTTTGTTCTGTTACCTGTCAAGAGGCTTCAGTGGTGTATTGAAGCACCCTACTATTGAGTATACTGGGCGTTATAGTCTGTCGCCTCTTGTGGTCCCTGGGAGGAATCGATGTGTTTATAAGTCTGGACGCACCCAGAGTTTGGGCATGGCAATATCTATATCATAATGTGAAAACTTCTTCTGATGAATTGTTCTTCTGATAAAAATGCTATATGGCCTTCTTCTATCTCTTCCTGATTTCTTTACTTTTTTTTACTTTTAAAATTAGTTTATTTATTTCTTGTATTATGTATGAACTGTACTGTCTGCATGCAAGTCTGTGCACCCATGTTAGTGGCAATGCCGCGGAGGTCAGAAGATCGGTGTCAGGATTCCCTGGAACTGAGTTCTCCTGGATGGGAGTTACAGATGGTTTTCTCTGGCTGCAATGTGGTTGCTGGGGATCGAACCCGGGCCTCTGCAAGAGCGGTTCAGTGCTCTTAACTGCTAGACCATCTCTCCAGCCCCTGATTCTTTTTATCTGGAAGTCTATTTTGTTGTATTAAAATTGCACCCACTTTGCTTGCTTTTTGGTTACCATTTGCTTGGAATATTTTTTTCCACCTTTCACCTTTTTTAAGGTGGTGCCTGTCCTTGAAGGTAAGATGCATTTCTTGTAGACAGCATTATAGATGGGTTTCTGTTCCTAATCCAATTCCCAGTCTATATTCTTGATGGGGCATTTAGTCCTATTACTATTAAGGTTAGACTGATAGGGAGTGTTGCTTCCTTTTGCCCTTTTTATCCATTTGTGTTTTTGGGTTAGGTTTCTACTTCTGCAGTTATGCTTTTTTTTTTTTTTTTTTTTTTTTTTTTTGGTCTTTTTGAGACAGGGTCTCCCTGTAGCCCCAGCTGTCCTGGAACTCACTCTGTAGACCAGGCTGGCCTTGAACTCACAAAAATCTACCTGCCTCTGCTTCCCAAGTGCTAGGATTAAAGGCGTGCACTACCATACCCAGCGTGCAGTTATGCTTTTATTGATTTCTCTTTCTAGGCACCTGGGGATGGTTGCTCCTTTCTTCTGTCCTTTGAAATTGCTTCAAGTATTCTCTGAAGTGTTGGTTTTCTGGACATGTATTCTTTCTTCTTGTTTATGTCATGGAAGATTTTTCTCTCTCCTTCAACTATAATTGACATTTTTGCTGGGTATAGTAACCCGGGTTGGCACCTTTAGTCCTTTAACACTGGGAATGCTTTGCTCCACATTCTTCTTGCTTTCGTAGTTTGCAGTGAGAAGTTAGTTGTAATTCTGTTAGGTTTCACCTTATAGATCACTTGTTTTTCTCTTGTGGCTTTAAGGATTTTGTCTTTGTTTTGGGCATCTAGCATTTAACTATGATATGGTGTGGAGAGTTTCTTTTCTGATCTTGTCTGTTTGGAGTTCTATGTGCTTCTTGTATTTGTATTGGTTTGTCTTTTTTAGTTTGGGGAAGTTTTCATCTATTATTCTGTTGAAGATCTGATTAATACCATTCTCTCAGGATTCTTCTCCTTCCTCTATTCCTATGAATAGTGTCCCATATTTCCTGGTTATTCCACTCTTGTTTGTTTTATTTTTTATTTTTCATAATCTTCACTTGAACATTTTAGTTGTTCTGTGTTATCCTGCAAGTCTGATATTCTATTTCTGCTTCATTCATTCTGCTTCTGAGGCTTTCTCCTGTCCTTTCCTGTTGATTGGATGAATGTTCCATTTCCTTTTTTACTTCTTCCTGTGATTTCTTTAGTATTTCCACTTCCTTTTGGAGTTTGTCATTCTCTCCCTCTAGGTCTTTTCAGAGTTTGTGTTTTCTTCTAGTTTTTTTGGAGTTTGTGTTTCTCTTCCTCTAGTTCTTTTCAGAGTTTGTCATTCTCTCCAATTGTTTCCAGAGTTTATAATTCCTCCCTTCTAGATCCTTCCTGAGTTTTTAATTTTCTCCCTTTACTTCTCTGATTTGTTCTTTATATTCTTTGATTTCTTTTTTTTAATTTTTTTTATTTATTTTTTTTATGTGTATGAATGTACTGTCTGCATGCAGGTTTGTGCACCCATGTCGTGCAATGCCACGGAGGTCAGAAGAGGGTGTCAGATTCCCCTGGAACTGGAGTTCTCCTGGAATTGGAGTTACAGACGTTCTCAGCCGTCATGTGGGCGCTGGGGACCAAACCCGGGTCCTCTGTGAGAGCAGTCAGCGCTCTCAACCACTAGGCCATCTCTCCAGCCCCTATATTCTTTGATTTCTTTGAATATGTCTATGACTATTCTTCTAAGGTCCATATCTTGGTTTCCTTCCAGGGGGATCTTGTTGTTGGATCTTCTATAGTACTGGTCGAGTTCCATGTGGATTTATTATGAGCTTTTTCTGTGTTGTTATTTTTCTGTTGTGGCTTCTGCATGTGTGTTTATTTTTTTTTTTATTTTATTTTTTTTGTTTGGATTCTGGTGCTAGTCTCAAATGTTAATATGGAGGACTGTTTGGTCACTCTGCTTCCTGCTGTTCAGTTCTTATATGTTGACTGTGCAACCTAGAATTACTGACACTGTGCCCACTGGATCACTGACACTCTGTCCACTGGATCACTGACACGGTGCCCACTGGATTGTCTACACTACAACTCCACCGGCTTACTGGATGGTCTGCACCACTATTTGGGACGGGTGTGTGTGTGTGTTGCTGGGCTCCTGGGCATCTGGCTTAGCATGGCTGGGTGACTCTGCCCATTCCTATCACGTGTAGGAGGCTGGGCTTGGCACCCACCTGGTCCCTGGGGCACACCTCTGGCACTGGCTGCCTGCCTTTCACTGTCCACCTGAAGGTGTGCTGGGCTCCTGGGTGTTCCTCTACAGGAACCATCTCTTTTTTAAATTTATTTTTTATGTGTATGAATGTACTGTCTGCATGTAGGTTTGTGTACCCCTGTCATGCAATGCTGCAGAGGTCAGAAGAGGGTGTTGGATTCCCCTGGAACTGGAGTTAAAGACGGTTCTCAGCTGCCATGTGGGTGCTGGGGATCGAACCCGGGTCTTCTGCAAGAGTAGTTGGTGCTCTTAACCACTAGGCCATCTCTCCAGCCCAGGAACCATCTCATTATGTGATTCTGTCCAGTCCAGTGAGCTGCTATCATTAGACTTCCAAGGGAGATGGAGGTACAGGTTCTCTGGTTGACCTTGCTTGTATCTGGAGGTAACTCAAGGATACCTAAGAATAGTTTATTTATTTATTTATTTATTTACTTATTTATTTATATTTTTGTTCTTTTTGAGACAGGGTCTCCCTGTAGCCCCAGCTGTTCTGGAGCTCACTACTTAGACCAGGCCAGCCTTGAACTCACAGAGATCAGCCTGCTTCTGCTTTATAGAGTGCTGGGATTAAAGGCGTATGCCACCATGTCTGCTCTTTCTTTCTTTCTTTCTTTCTTTCTTTCTTTCTTTCTTTCTTTCTTTCTTTCTTTTTTTCCTTTAGCTTCTTTTAATTGACCCCAATATAGCATTAAACAGTTTGGATATTTTCAAGATATTCAATTAAATTCAATCTATTTTGAAATATTCAATAAGTACTTGTTTGTTTTTAAGTTGGGGAAGGGATATAGCTCAGGGATGCAGCACTTATCTAACATACCCTAAATTCAATCCCCAGCTCTGCCAAAATAAACAGGTAGATTTACATTGATGTTACAAAATTTATTATTTGTATTATTTTTATTTTATGTGTGAGTGTGTTGCCTGCATGAATGTATGTACACCCATGTTGCATACTGCTCTTAGAGGTCAGAATAGGGAGTCAAATTCCCCTGGAACTGGAGTTAGAGAGCACATGGACAGTTGCCCCTACATCCCAAGTGCTGGGACTATAGGTGTGCACTACCACACCCAGCTTTAAATACTTCTGAAATGTTTTCCTTCTTTTATATTAAATTGGAGATGCATAGTGAGAAAGAATCTGAACTATCAAATTGTAAAGCTTTCTTCTGAGTTCTTGCCTACCCATTACTATGTTCTTTTTATTCCTAGAACTCCCACAGAAGACAGGAGAGGGCCCATGCATCTGCTCCAAGCAGGACAACAGAACTAGCAGCCGGGGTCGTGCATTTTCAGTGGAAGCTGCATGGCTCACGTGATCTGTTCAGGAAATTTCATGCAACCTGAAATTTCCTTTTAGAGTTGCTTAGGAACCTAAGGAAAGTGTGACTCCGAATGACAGGATGGTAATAAATTAGTCTGTCCTGGGCCAGCCATCTGCTTTAAGTAAATTCAGAGACTAACCCATCTGGGATTCATCTAAAATAGCAACTCTCATTTTCTTTTTCTCTTCTCGTTTTCACTCCTTCTTATCTGGCTTGTTAAATTGGCGTAGTTTTACACAGACTGACCCATCTGACTTTCCCCTATGCTTTCTGTGTCTCCACCCTCTTTGCCCATGCAAGCAGTCAACATCAGGGTCTCCCTTACCTACCCCAAAGTGCCTTCCTCTTTAATGGTTGATGATCTTAAACATTTCAAATCAGGTAAGTTGGCCTGATTTGGAACTAATGTCATTTAATTAATTAATTATTATCATTTTTTGAAACAGGGTCTTGATATGTAGACCAAGCTAAACTCAAACTCACATTGCTCCTGCCTCAGCCTCCCAAGGGATTACAGGCATGTGCTACCATGCCTGGCTTCTTGGCAAATAATGCATTTTTTGTTTTGTTTTGTTTTGCTCGATCTTTTTTTTTTTTTGAGGCTGTAGTCCCAGCTGGCCTAGAACTCACTATGTAGACCAGTCTGGCCTTGAACGCCCAGGGATCTGCCAGCCTCTGCCTCCTGAGTGCTGGGATTAAAGGTGTGTGCCACCGTGCCCGGCATAAATACCTTTTCAACCATATTCTTCAGCTTTGCCTGGCACTGCCAGCCTAACCCTTCTTTAGCCCCCCCCTTATTCTCAGGGTCCTTTGTCCTCTCCACGTCAGACCCAGGTGATCTCTCAGAGCAGCTGCATCTCTTCTATGTGTCATCAGTTTGCTATGTTCACTCTGCCCAGTAGACTAATCTTGATAAGTTATTTTTGTCATGCTATTCTCTTGGTCAGAAATCTGCACTGCTTACACATGAGCCAGATGTTTCTCTCTCAGATTCCTTCTTCAAGAAAGCCTCTAAACTCATCTACTTCTTATAGCCTTACCCTCCCCTGAGACTGTGCAGTCTTCCACTCCCCTGGAACACGCCCACTTTGGCCTGCCCCATTTATTTGAATGTTTAAAAATTGTAGCTTACTCTATATCTTTGCCAAACTGTTGATGCTTCTAGTTCAGTTATAAGCTTCTTGGAGAGCAGCCTCAGACTTCGGTAGAATTCCTCCTCCAGACTGCATGTTCCCAAGAGAATCATGCAGTCTGGACTCCATCATGGTTATGCTTCTTGTAGGGTTAAGCAAATAGTAAATAAGAAAAGTACATAGCAAGTGAGGTGGTATAAAGTGCTAAGAACAGAGTTAGGTAGGGAAGAGGTAAGAAAACTTAAGCAGGATAGTGAGGAAGGCTTTGCAGGAAGTCACCTTTGGGTAAAAGCATCATAGCATCAGAGGTGTGAACTTGAATTCTGTAAGTCCTCAGAGTTTGTCTACTTACTCACTAGCTTCCTTTTTTTTTTTTTTTTTTTTTGAGACAAGTTTTTTTTTTTTTTTTTTTTTTTTTTTTTTTTTTTTTTTTTAAATTTTATTTATTTTCGTATGTGTATGAATGTACTGTCTGCATGTAGGTTTGGTTTGTGCACCCATGTTGTGCAATGCCACGGAGGTCAGAAGAGGGTGTTGGCTTCCCCTGGAACTGGAGCTAAAGATGGTTCTCAGTCGCCATGTGGGTGCTAGGGATCAAACCCCGGTCCTCTGCAAGAGCAGTTAGTGCTCTTAACCACTAGGCCATCTCTCCAGCCCCTATAATTATTATTTTTTATGTGTATGAGTGTACTGTCTGCATGTAGGTTTGTGCACCTGTGTCATGCAATGCTGTGGAGGTCAGAAGAGGGCGTCGGATTCCCCTGGAGCTGGAGTTAAAGAACGTTCTCAGCCGCCATGTAGGTGCTGGGGATCGAACCCTGGTCCTCTGCAAGAGCAGTCAGTGCTTTAACCACTGAACCTCTCTGTCTGTCTTTTCTTTTTCTTTTTTTCAGCCAGGGTTTACCCCTATATTCTAGCTGGCCTGGAACTTGGTATGTAGACAGGCTGGTCTGGAATTCCCACCTGTCTCCTCTCCCGGATGCCTAGTGGCCTTAAACTCTTGATCCTTTGGCCTCAGTCTCTACATTCTGGGATTATAGGTGAACTCTAACACTCCTAGGTAATAAGGGAGGATTTTAGTCTTTTTAGCCTGTGGTACTAGTTCTTGGGAAGAGGAAGCAGGTAGTCCTCTGTGAGTTCCAGGCCAGCAAGGGCTACACAGTGAGACTGCCTCAAACGAACCAAGGAATCAACCAACAGACTCTGAGGCCTTACAGAATTAAAAAAGCCAGGCAGCAGAGGGGGAACCACAGGTGGATCCTAAGGCTGAAATGATGAGCTCCAGGTTTAGCAAGAGGCACTGTCAAAAGAGAGAGAGAGAGAGAGAGAGAGAGAGAGAGAGAGAGAGAGAGAGAGAAATAAAGTGAAAAAGTGCCAGGTGTGGTGGTGCATGTCTCCTTTAATTCCAGCACTTGGGAGGAAGAGGCAGGCAGATCTCTATGAATTCAAGACCAGCCTGGTCTACATAGTAAGTTCCAGGCTAGCTAGAACTAACTAAAGGGAGACCTTGACCCAAAAAGACCAAAAAAGAACAACAACAACAACAACAACAACAACAACAATAAAAATCTAAAACAAATACAAACAAACCAAAATAAAACATAATAAAAATAAGCAAACAGGGCTGGGAATGAAGCTCAAAGGTGGAGCACTTGCCTAGCATGGGCTGTGCCTGCAGCACCGAACAAAGGAGCAAAACATGTCTGGGCATGGTGGTGCATGCCTTTAATCCCTGAATTTGGGAGGCAGAAGCAGGCAGATCTCCATGAATTCAAAGCCAGTCTGATCTACATAGTGAGTTCCAGGACAGCTGGAGCTACACAGAGACCTTGTCTTAAAAAGAAAATAAATAAGCCGGGCGTGGTGGCACACACGCCTTTAATCCTAGCACTTGGGAGGCAGAGGCAGGTGGATTTTTGTGAGTTCAAGGCCAGCTTGGTCTACAGAGCGAGTTCCAGGACAGCTGGGGCTACAGGGAGAACCTGTATCAAAAAGATTAAAAAAAAAAAAAAAGGAAACAAACAAACAAACAAATAAATAAATAGTAACTAAATACACGGAAACCAAAGATCCTTGCAGAGCACCGTGGCTTGCATACTTGAGGTATGCACTTGAAAAAGACACACAATATATTTCAAATTATTATATTTCGTGCAAGTTATGTTTAGTGGAAAGACAAAGCTACTCATTGAAATCTTATCAGCCAGCATACATGAAAAAAAAAAAAAAACAGAAAAAGAAATAGCTTTCGGATGGAGCATTTCTTTTTTTTTAATTTTTAAAAATTTTATTTATTTTCGTATATGTATGAATGTACTGTCTGCATGTAGGTCTGTGCACCCATGTCGTGCAATGCCACGGAGGTCAGAAGAGGGCATCGGATTCCCCTGGAACTGGAGTTAAAGACTCTCAGCCGCCGTGTGGGTCATTTCTTTACAACAGATGTGTGGAGGGCTGGAGAGATGGCCTAGTGGTTAAGAGCGCTGACTGCTCTTGCAGAGGACCCAGGTTCTATCCCCAGCACCCACATGGCAGCTGAGAACTGTCTTTAACTCCAGTTCCAGGGGAATCCGACACCCTCTTCTGACCTCCACGGCTTTGCACGACACGGGTGCACAAACCTACATGCAGACAGTACATTCATACATATAAAAAAAAAAATGAAGGACATTTATGTCAGAATACATGATCTAGGGTGGGGTTGGGGGAAGGGAAAGGGGAATATGTCTAAATTAAACTGAAAAATGATGTCTGAAATATACAAAATAACAATAAAATATTATATTAAAAAAAAAAAAAACAGATGTGTGGAGAGAAAGTGGAAGGTGATGGAACTCGGAAGCTGAGGCCTGGTGGAGGAACGGAGCTTAATCCAGCGAAATCCAGCAAAGGATGCTGAAGAGGCAGTGTTGCCCTGATCTGAGAGGACACAGGTGCTGAGGTCTATCAAAAAGGCCCAGAGCAGGCTGGACAGATGGCTTAGTGGTTAAAAGCACCTACTGCTCTTGCAGAGGACCAGGGTTCGATTCCCAGCACATGGCGGCTAAGAACCATCTTTAAGATGGATGTGGTGGCACAAGTCTTTAATCCTAGCACTCCAGAGGCAGGCAGATCTCTGTGAGTTCAAGGCCAGCCTGGTCTACAGAGTGAGTTCCAGGCCAGCTGGGGCTATAGGGAGACCCTGTCTTAAAAAAAAAAAAAGGACCTGAGCTTAAATCCTCCTGAGGGAACATTCTTTATTTACATTTCTGAAGACTTGCTTAGGCTAAATTCCTAGGCATGAAATGAACAGATAAAGGGGAATAAATTTTTACTTTCTTTTTTTTTTTTTGGTCTTTTCGAGACAGGGTCTCCCTGTAGTCCCAGCTGTCCTGGAACTTACTCTGTAGACCAGGCTGGCCTTGAACTCACAAAGATCCACCTGCCTCTGCCTCCCAAGTGCTAGGATTAAAGGCGTGCGCCACCACGCCCGGCTAAATTTTTACTTTCTTATAGGGAAGAAACTGCCTGCAGGTCTATCACTGTGATTTACAAAGTCTGTGAATACTGAATGACACCAGAAATCTTTTTTTTGGTCTTTTTTTGAGACAGGGTCTCCCTGTAGACCCAGCTGGCCCGGAACTTGCTAGTAGGCCAGGCTGGCTTGAACTCATAGAGATCCGCCTGCCTCTGCCTCCCAAGTGCTAGGATTAAAGGCATGTGCCACCATGCCCACTGAGACCAGAAACCTACATAGGTTCATACATAGTCTTTGGCTGGGCATGGTAGCAGGCTCCAGTAAACTCAGCACTGGGGAGGAGCCAGGAGGGTCAGGAGTTCCAGGTCATCCTCATCTCCATGGCTAGTTCCAGGCCAGTTGGGGTTCTCTGAAACCTTTTCTCAAAAACACAACAGCCAGGTGTGGTGGCACACGCCTTTAATCCCAGCACTTGGGAGGCAGAGGCAGGTGGATCTTTGTGAGTTCAAGGCCAGCCTGGTCTACAGCGTGAGTTCCAGGACAGCTAGGGCCACAGGGAGACCCTGTCTCAAAAAGACCAAAAAAAAAAAAGAGCCTTAAAAGCTATATATATCATAGAATACTCAACCAATACTCATTGGTTGGTTGTTTTTTTCTTTTTGGGAACAGAGTTCCACTGTGTTGCTCTGGCTGGCCTGGAACTCATTATGTAGACCAGACTGGTCTTGCCTTTACAGATATCCATCTGCCCCTGCCTCCTGAGTGCTGGGATTAAAGCTGTGTGCCACTGAAACTGCATGAACTTGTTTGTTGAGACAAACCTTAAGTAAGGCAGCCCAGGCTGGGCTCAATTTGCTATGTACCTGAGGCTGGCCTTCGACCCCTGATCCTTCTTGTCTCTACTCCCCAAGTATTGGAATTATTGGTATATACCATCTGCCTGGCTAGATAAGATACTGTATATAAATATGATTTTAGGTGAATAAAGAGAAAATTGTATCCATTTATTTATTAATCTTATTTTTAATTTTTTAAGTTTTCAAATGTTTTTCTAAAAATTTTAATTTATTATTTTTTATGTGTATGAATGTATTGTCTGCAGGTAGATTGGTGCACCCGTGTTGTGCAGTGCCGCGGAGGTCAGAAGAAGGCATGGGATTCCCCTGGAACTGGAGTTAAAGACAGTTCTTAGCCGCCATGTGGGTGCTGGGGATCAAACCCGGGTGTTCTGCAAGAGCAGTCGGTGTTCTTAACCGCTAGGCCATCTCTCCTGCCCCTCCATTTATTTATTTTAAAAAATATTTAAAATTTATTCTTATTTTCTATGTATGAATGGTTTGCCTGCATGTGTGTTCAATGCCTTTGGAGGTCAGAAGAGAGCATTGGATTCTCATAACTGGAGTTACAGATGGTTGTCAGCTGCCATGTGAGTGCTGGGAACCAAACCCAGGTCTGCAAGAGCAGCCAGGACTCTTAACCACCAAGACATCTGTCTAGCCTCATTCATCTATTTTTGTATTTTGAGACAGTGTCTCATGTAGTCTATGCTGGCCTAGAATTCACTATGTAGTCCAGGTTGGCCTGGAACTCAAGATGCCCCTGCTTCAGTTTCCAGAGTCCTAGGATTTACAGGTATGTGCTGCCACATCCACTTTATTCCTTGAATTTTCACCCCATAAATGTTTCAAACACTGTGGTAAATAGTGGTTACAGGGATGTGATGTGTGTGTATGTGTGTGTATGTGGGGTTACCCACATACAAGCTTAGAAGGCACTATTTCAAAATTTAACCAATAGAATTCTTGCATGATATACTCTCATTTAATTAAAAATATTTTATTTATTTTTATTTTTTTGGCTTCAGCTGGCCTGAAATTCACTATGTAGAGCGGACTGGCCTTGAAATCACAGAGATTCACCTGCCTCTGTCTCCCCAGTGCTGGGATCAAAGGCGTGAGCCACCACGCCCAGCTATCCTGGCTATATGTATATATCTGGGCTTATTTATAAATACACAATTAAATCTGAGGATTCCTAAACAAGTAAAATCCATTAAGCTGCTTTCCTCTTGTGAGTGACCTCAGGATAAACTGCATTGTAATGTGGGCAGTACAGTGCAGAGGAGTGCCCGCTCGCCCTGTGCCACCCCAGCAATGCCTGACATGAAATGAAGTAACAGAGCAGGTAGTGTCGCTGTGCAGAGCCCAGGTGGAGCAAGAAAGATGTGAATCTGGGACTCGAGCTTTTTCAGCTAGACAAAGGGACGGTCCTGAGGACAGTTCTTGGGGTTCTGTCCTGAGGTAACAGGGAACCTGACACCCCAGAGCAGAAACAAAGCAGGTGTGGAAGGGCAGTTTTGTGCCTAACAAAGTTTCTAGGCAACAGTTTATTTTATTTTGTTTTTCAATTTATTATTTATTTATTTTTATTTTTTAAAAATTTATATATATATATATTTTTTTTGTCTTTTCGAGACAGGGTCTCCCTGTAGCCCCACCTATCCTGGAACTCACTCTGTAGACCAGGCTGACCTTGAACTCACAAAGATCCGCCTGCCTCTGCCTCCTAAGTGCTAGGATTAAAGGCGTGTACCACCATGCTCAGCCTGAATTGTATATTTTGAATAGGGAAAAGAATATCATTAGGTTCATCAAATTTCTTTCAATATTAAATTAGTTGATGCACATAACACAGTAGTACATGTAAAATAGCACTATAGAAGTATTAAAATATTCTGTTGCAGGACTTCCATGAATTTTTCTCATCAGAATAAAAGGGAAAAATGCTGCTCAACAAATATTGGCAAACATTATTGAACTAATTCCAGGTATCATTTTTTTCTTTTATATCATTAAATATCATTCAACTGGCAGAAAAAAATTGAAAATATGAATAAATCAATAAATACATGGGACAAATGTGAGACATTAATGACCTTGAGACTATACAAAATGACTACATGAGACCAAGTTAACATTAATTGCTCATATGGATGGACAAACACAATGTAACACATGTAGAAAAAAATCAAATATTAGAAAATTAGTTTTCAATAGCAAGGAGCTGAAACCAACCCAAGTGCCCCTCAACTGATGAGTGGATAGAGAAAATGTGGTACATCTACACAATGGAGTTCTATGCAGCAGTAAAGAAAGATGACATCATGAACTTTGCAGGTAAATGGCTGGAGCTAAAAGATATCATGCTGAGTGAAGTAACACAGTCCCAGAAAAACAAACGACAAATGGTATCCCTCATCTGTGGACGCTAGCACCAACTACCCAACTGTATGGCCAACTGAGCAACGTCAATGTGATCTGAAAACAACTGTGCTCTTATATTGTAGAATCCCTCATAAAATAAAGAAAAAAAAGAAAAAAAAAGAAAATTATTTTAAAAAAAAGAATCTGTGCAAACCACCAAATCACAAGAACAAAACCTAAAATATGAGGTTTAATTTACAGATATGTACAGCAGTGCCATGGCAGGTTATAGTAACCAGTACTTGCTATCAATTAATATCACTGCATTAATTGATATTAACAGCATTCATGTGCATATTTATACATTATTATTTTTTTCATTTATTTATTATAAGGGAGATGTTTTTTTTTTTTTTTTACTGCTGCATAGAACTCCATCGTGTCTCTGTCCACTCATCAGTTGAGGGGCATTTGGGTTGGTTCCAGCTTTTTGCTATTGTGAACAGAGCCGCAATAGACATAGCTGTGTATGTATCTCTGCGGTAAGATGAGTCTTGTGGGTATATACCCTATTTTTTTTTCTTACAACAGAAACTATGAACTATTTTGTTTTTTTATTTTTTTATTTAAATTTTTTTTAATTTTTATTTATTTTTGTATGTGTATGAGTGTACTGTCTGCGTGTAGGTTTGTGCACCCATGTGGTGCAATGCCGCGGAGGTCAGAAGAGGGTCTCTGATTCCCCTGGAACTGGAGTTCTCCTGGAATTGGAGTTACAGAAGGTTCTTAGCCGCCATGTGGGTGCTGAGGATTGAACCTGAGTCCTCTGCAAGAGCAGTCGGTGCTCTTAACTGCTAGGCTATCTCTCCAGCTCCCACTATTTTGTTTTTTTAAAGACTTCATTATAGCATTTTCCTTTAAATTCTTAATTTTTATTCTTTCTCTCTCTCTCTCTCTCTCTCTCTCTCTCTCTCTCTCTCTCTCTTTCTTTCTTTCATTGTTTTTGAGACAGGGTCTCCTTGTAGGCCCAGCTGTCCTGGAACTCACTATGTAGAGCAGGCTGGCCTTGAACTCACAAAGAGCCACCTGCCTCTGCTTCCCAAGTGCTAGGATTAAAGGCGTGCGCCACCACGCCCTGCTTCATTGTGACGTTTTTTGTACATACCTATGACATTTCCACCATATTCTCTATTGCCTTCTCTTCCTCCTCTCTCTCCTCCTCCTGCCCCTTCCTTTGCTCTAATTGTGGCATCATTTCCTGTCCCACCATTTCCCCAAACCCTTGCCTCTCCCCACTACCTGTTATGCAGAGTACCACATGTAGGCTGCTGAGACAGGATCATGATTTATCTGTAGGTCTGTATGTGAGCTCCCTGAGGCCAAGGGTATGTTCTTGATCATCTCTCTTAGCAGGGTCTAGCTTTTCCCCTGGCAAGCAATGGAAGCTCACTGAAGGTATACTTGAACCAGTGACCTTGCTTTTGTTTTTTCCTAGGGTCTTATACATACTAGGTTGATGCTCTATCACCGAGCTATATATGCAGGTCTTGTTTTGCTTAATATTTTGAGACAGAGTCTCAGTAAGTTTCCCAGGATGGCCTTGAATTCACTCTGCAGTCTAAGCAGGCCTGGAACTTTTGTCCTTCTGCCTCTTGAGATGTTGAGATTATATGTCTGCATTCCCAGATTGGGACCCATTGAATTTTCATTGAAAGATATAGATGATTTCTTAGGAATAAATGACGAGTACCACCCATCCATCCACCTATTCATCCATCTACCTATCCATCCATCCTTCCATCCATCTACCTATCCATCCATCCATCCACCTATTCATCCATCTACCTATCCATCCATCCTTCCATCCATCTACCTATCCATCCATCCATCCATCCATCCATCCATCCACCTATCCATCCATCCATCCATCCATCCATCCACCCACCCATTCATCCATTCACTCATCCATGCACCCATCCATGCATCCAATAGCCCTTATTAAATGACGACAAGTCAGCATTGAGGCAGACATGATCTTTGCAATCATGCTCATGGACATTATTCTGGAAAGGAAAGATGGATATTAAGGCTTCGTTTTCCCCAGTTATGTTTACTTTGCTGTGAAATTGAGTACAGTGTTTCATTATGTATTATATTTTGTTTATTGTCTACCTCTATTACACTAGGATGATCTCTGGGAGGATGGGAACCTTATTGTACTCACCACTGCACCCAGAACAGTGCTTGCTACTTTCTAGGTTTTTTTTTTTTTAATCTTTTTGGCCTGGAATTCGCTATATAGACTAGGCTGGCCTTGAACTCACAGAGATCCACCTGCCTTTGTCCCCTGCATGCTGGGATTAAAGGCATGTACTACCACCCTGGGCTACTTTCTAACTTCTTGATTTATGTTGGTTGACTAAAGTCAGGTATGGTGGTACACATCTGTAATTTCAGCATTTAGGAGGCTAAGGCAGGAAGATCTCAGGTTTGAGGCCAGCCTTGGCTACATGACAAGTGTGCTGGATAGCTTTAGTTGTCACCTTGACACACCTGGGTAGAGGGAGACTTAATTGGGGAATTTCCTCCATTGGACTGGACTGTGGCCATGTCTGTGGGACTTTTTCTTGATTGTTGAGTAATGTGGGAGGGCCCAGCACACTGTGGGCGGTTCCACCTCTGGGCAGTTTGTTCCTTATTGCATAAGAAAGCAGGCTGAGTATGGGCCAGGGGAGCAAGCCAGTAAGCAGCATTCCTTCATGGTCTGTGCTTCAGCTCCTGCCTCCAGGTTCCTGCCCTGAGTTTCTACCTTGGACTCTCTAAGTGATGAACTGTGACCTAGGAGATGTGAGTCAAATAAACCTTTTCCTCCCCAGATTGGTACTGGTCAGAGTGCTTTGTCATGATAATTGAAGGCAAACTAGAATAGCAAGACCCCACCTCAAAAATCAAACGTCGGACGTGGTGGCACATACCTTTAATTTCAACGAAGGCCAGCCTGGCCCATACAGTGAGTTCCAGGCCAGCAGGGTGAGACTTTGTCTCAATAAACTAATAAATGAAATAAAATAAAATAAAATGCTGGAGCTGGGTATGGTGGCATGCCTTTAATTGCAGGACTTGGGAGGCAGAGGTAGGTGGATTTCTGTGAGCCTGAGGCCAACCTGGGGAGGATAAGATTTGTTTGACTTATGTCTCCTGAGTCACAGTTCGTCATGAAGGAAGCACAAGGTAGGAGCTCCGGGCAAGAACCTGGAGGCAGGAGCTGAAGCACAGACCATGGAGGAATGCTCTTTACTGGCTTGCTCTTCTGGCCCATGCTCATTCTGCTTTCTTATACAACACAGGACTACCTTCCCAGGGGTGGCACTGCCCACAGTGGGCTGGGCCCTCTCATATCACTCAATCAAGAAAATGCCCCCATAGACATGAACATAGGCTAGTCCAGTGGAAGGAATTCCCCAAAAGAGGCTCCTGCTACCCAGTTTGAGGTCTACACAATGAGTTCTAAGCCTGCTATGGCTATATAGTAAGATCCTGCCTCAAAAACTAAACTAAACTAAAATTCTGCTTTACTGAATAAACTAGAATTATATGCAGTCCCATTTAAAAGAACTAGAGTTGAAAATCTATGGTGTGTACTAAAAAAGATTCATTAAGGGGCTGGCGAGATGGCTGAGCAGGTTAAGAACACTAGTTGCTCTTGCACAGGACCTGGATTTGGTTTCCAGCACCCACATGGTGGCTAACAACCATTGATAACCCCAGTTTCAGGGGATCTGACCTCTTGAGGGCATTGTATGATATAGGTGGACTTATATACATTCAGGTAGTATACTCATACACATAAAATAAAATAAAAATTTTTTTAAAGCTGGTTCCCTTCAGGCATCTCTCAAATGATAAATGATTAAAAACTAAAATCCAATATGATGTTTCATGGTGACAGTGATTTATGCCTTACTCCTGACTGTAATCTGAATGTATAAGAGATTCGGTCAAGATGACACTGGAGAATTTTGTGATAAAAACTCGGTGAGTGCTTTGCAGCTTTAGATTAATTTTGTGATTCTCCTGGTGATTTCAGGGAAAGGCTTTGCTGGATCCTAGCCATGTGACAATGACAGAGGATGCAGACTAGGTCATTGAGGGACAGCCTTGATAACTGCCTCAACGTTGTGAGAAAAGGTCATTCTAGACAGTACATCTGCCTTACATTGCAGTTTTGCTTGGTAGATGAAGACAAACAAATCAAAACTAAACAGATTGCTACCCAGGTGATCTAATACTGCCCGGGCTTCCTTGCCCTGGTCCTAGGTTCCCTCTTCCTGGGCAGCTGGACCAGGATCAGTCTTGCCTGTCAGGAACATGGATTGATGGGTCCTGCAGCTGATTATACTTCAACATTAGGGTGCTTGAGAGACCCCAAACCTGACCAAGATCACTGAGTGTTCAGGCAGACTGTAAAGCATGAAGCCAGATTAGAAGGAGTGGGGGATGATGATGAGGGGTTCTGGGGTTGTGGAAGCAAGGTGCAGTTTGGGTGGCATCGGCAGAAATAGACTGTCACAGTTCTGGGGGCTAAAGTGGGGGATCAGAGTGTCTTTAGGGATTAACTTCATTTGATGACTATGAGGGGGTGTTCTCTCCCCTAGGAGAACGGTTCCAGTTCCCTTGGATTAGGATCACTTCATTTAAACTTGATCATTTATAATTGTTCCTAGGGGCTGGTGTGATGGCTCAGCGGTCAAGAGCACTGGCTGCTCTTGCAGAAGACCCGGGTTCGATTTTCACCATCGATATGGCAGCTAATAACTGTCTGTAACTCCAGTTCCAGGAGATCTGATGCCTTCTTCTGACCTCCACAGGTATTGATTGCATGACCAGGGTGCACTTACATACATGCAGACAATACACTCATACACACAAAATAAAAATGATAAGTAAAATTAAAAATCCAAAAAAGAACCTCGTTCCTTCCCCCTTTCCTATTACTAGTTATTTATTGAGATAGGGTCTCCTTATATAGAGCAGACCTAGCTTCCAACTTGCAGCGATTCTCCTGCCTCAGCCTCCTCAGTGCTAGGAATACAGATGTGGAATACCATGCCTCCTAGCTTAAGGACCACATATCTAAACAAATAATGCCCCAGTTTTAGGATTTCAATATCTTTCAGGGAGTTATGCTTCAATTCCTATCAGAGAGAGAGAGAGAGAGAGAGCAAGAGAGAGAGAGAGAGAGAGAGAGAGAGAGAGAGAGAGAGGAGAAAGTGGGACAGTGGGGGGTAGTGGAGGCTTTTGAGCACAGCTGGACCAGAGCAGAGCGTAGCCCAGGGGCTTTTTATAGGGCCTCTGCAATTCCAGCAAGGGAGCTGCTCAGCTTGGCCGTATGCCAGTAATAAAACAAAACTTGAAAGCCTCTTGAAGCAGCCGAAACATCTTGGGAAGCAGGTTTATTTCTGGTGAGGAAAAAAAAGAGAGATGTCAGATGTGGGGCAAGCCATAAAGGGTGACTTTGTGGCTTGGGAAACATGTGGGTCCCTAGTGGGTCACATATCATGTCCCTAGTACTGGCTGTATGTCCTTGTGTAGCCTTTCTGAGCCTCAGTTTCCTTATCTATAGAATGGGGCTAGTGGGAAGGAAGTCAAAGGATGTCTGTGAAAACTGTATGAGATGAGGCAGGCCGGGTACTTGCTCCAGAAGCCACTGAAGTCACTTAGTTCCCTCTGTTCCCTTCCTGAAGACAGGATCTCTAGAGAGGCTTCTGTCTAAGAAAATAGTTGCTTGTTTCATGTCTGAGTGAAGTTCTTCACTGGACCATGCAGTTGTTACATAAAACACTTGTCAACCTAGATATTACGATGCAAACCTGTCCTCCTAGCACTTGAGAAACTGAAGTAGGAGGATCATGAGTTCAAAGCCAGCCTGGGGGTACAAGTGATTTTAAGACTAGACTGGTCTACATAGAGAAGACCCTGTCTCAAAGACAGAACAAAGTTAAACAAAAAATATATATGAAAGCAAATTCAAGACTAAGCAAGCAGAAATACTCACCTGACTAGCATGTAGAATGCCTTGGGTTTAATCCCAAGCAATGCCAACAGCGACAACAAGACCTACTCTCTCTCTCTCTCTCTCTCTCTCTCTTTCTCTCTCTCTCTCTCTCTCTCTCTCTCTCTCTCTCTCTCTCACACACACACACACACACACACACACACACACACAAAGACCTACTCTCTTGAGATTATCTCATGGAAGACAGGGGCAGACCATTCAGCCCTACCGCCGGCCCTGCTTATTACACAATGACATAGCTTTAGCTTTATCATTTTATTTTAATTTAATTAATAAATTTAGTGTGTGTGTGTGTGTGTGTGTGTGTGTGTGTGTATGTGTGTGTGTATGCCAGAGAGAGTCCTGCTTTATTACTGTCTGAAATATTCCGTCTGAGACAGGACCTCTCACTGAACCTGAAGCTAGGCTTGCTTCAGCAATCCTCCTATCTCTGCTCTACCCACAGTAATAGTGTTGTTGGCATGTGTGACCACACCTGGCTTTTAGCATGGGTGCTTGGGGGTTCACATTCAAGTCCTCATGCTTTTGCAGTAAGTACTCCCCCCCCCTTTTTTTTTTCTGTCTTTTTGAGATAGGGTCTCCCTGAGCCCCAGCTATTCTGGAACTCACCAGGGTAGCTTTGAACTCACAGAGATCCGTCTGCCTCTGCCTCCAAAGTGCTAGGATTACAGGCATGTGCCACCACACCCAGCCAAGTAAGTACTCTTACTACATCAGGGCTACATCAGAACCTGTCTCAGAAAAAGAAGTGGGGGGGTGTTGTTGTGCTAGTGAGATGGCTCAGTGGTTAAGAGCACTGGGTGCTCTTGCAGAGGACCCAGGTTTGATTCCCTGCACCCACCTGGGGGCTAACAGTGGTCCATAATTCCAGTTTTAGGGGATCTAAGCCCTCTTCTGACCTCTGAGAGCATTGCATAACACATTCGCACGTACAAGTACGCAGGCAATACGCTTATACACATAAAATAAAACTAACAAAAGGAGGGGATGGTGATGGGGAGATCGTTCAGTCAGTGAAATGCTTGCTGTACAAGCATGAGAACCCAAGTCCAAACCTAAGAACCCACACGAGAAGGAAGCCAGGCATGGGGGTGCTTGTAATCCTGGCACTGGGGAGGTAGAGACGGGGAGCCCCAGGACTCACTGGCCAGCCAGCTTAGTGTAATTGGCAACAGGCAAGTCCCTGGCCAATGACAGATCCTATTTCCAAAAATAATGTGATAGCTCCTGAGGAAGGACACTGGAGGTTGTCTTCTTGTACACACACACACACACACACACACACACACACACACACGCATGCACGCATGCACATGCACGCACGCGTACACACACATACACACACACACACACACACACACACACACACACAGGAAAAACAGAAAGAAAACCCCTGCATCTGTGTGTTTTCCACCCAACATTAGGAAGAGACAAGGTAGAAAAGAAAAAAGTGTAAAATTTTGCCTTACGGCATTCAGCAAGAGCATACCCGGTTCATTTCTAGAGAAATTACAGGGTGAATTGTGGATCTTCTTTCTGAGAAAGAAAGTTCACTCCTTTTCCAACTGGATAGCTTTACATTTGCCACTTCATCCTAAGAAGGTTTCTCCCTACAGAACTGGGCCCTAAATAACAACCTTCTCTGGGTTCTCTGTGTCATATGTACCCTTGAGACTCTGCATGCCAGTCCCGCCTGAGCGGACACACAGTTTAATACCCCACTCATGCTCTTGGCCTGCCTCGCTGAGGGTCACATTCCAGTTCATAAATAGCATCAAAGAGAAGTCATTTGGGGGTGAGAGAGTCTTGTAAGTAGAAGTCCAGGACTCCAAGCAATGACTATTAAGGTAGACAGGGTTCTCTTTGTCCCTTGTTAAAGTGAGAATGAATAGACCCCCGGCCTCCCATCTGCCTCTACACAGAGAAGGAGGGCCTGGGAAGAGAAGCTTCCTGGCTGTCTTGTGCCTCCTGCACTTTCCCCCACAAGGCGTTAAGTCCAATCAGGAATTTTTTGGCAAGTCAGAACCTCTTACAAATCTGAGGTGTTGGCTGTGGTGAGTGTTTGAAGAAATGTCCCAATAGCCCGTGAGTTAGAGAGACCTTCGGTCAAGTTCTGTCTTAGATTCCAGATAGCAAATGTGCCACCATGCCGTGTTGACTTGTGATCTGGGCTCTGATTTCCTTGCCTGATAGATGAGGGTGTTCAACCCTCGTGAGGTCACTGAATGGAGCTCTCTGGGCTATATACTGCTGGAAAGCATGTATTTAGTCTGTCTGTTTGAAAGCATGTGTTTTTTTTTCTTTTCTTTTCCAGAATCTAAATTAGTGTTTATCATTTTATTTTGTTTTTAGACAGGGTCTCATGTAGCTCAGGCTAGCCTCAAACTCACTATGTAGCCAAGGATGAATTTGGATTCTACATCTTTCTGTCTCCACCCTTCAACTACTAGGATGGACCATGCACTCAGGTGGACTCAACAAGCTGGGTATTGTGGAGCCTAGCTATAATCCCAGCACTGAGGGTGCTGAGACAGGAGGTTCTTAGGTTGAATGTAAGCTTAGGCTGCATAGGGAGATCCTATCGAAAAAGAAAAGAAAAGAAAAAAGAAAATTGAATAAACTTTTCAGACTTCAGCTATACAAATGTTCATTCATTCATTCATTCATTCATTTATTGTCATGATCTCACTGTATAGCCCTGGCTTGCATGGAACTCCCTACACAGACCAGGATGACTTTAATTCATAGCCATCCTACTGTGAGGGATGGGACTGTAGATGTTTGCCCTCATGCTCAGCTTGGACAAAATTTTATGTGGAAAAAGAAATGGAAATAATTTAGCGATTCTTCATAGAAAATGGGCTTTGAAGTTAAATTGACTTAATGGTATTCATGCCAAAGTTAATAAATATGATTACTAGTCCAATTAAAGTATTTGTACTAGAATGCTGAACCAAAACATCATTATTCAGAATGGCAGATAAACTGTGTCATACACTGGGACTGACTATAGCTCTGACATTAGTGAATTATTTGTTTTATTCATTCTATTAGTTCTCTAGGGCTGCCTTCACAATGTACCATGGACTGGGTGGAATTAATAGAATTTTATTTTTTCGATTTCTTCTTTTAATGAGGACATTGATCACATTGGATTAAAACCCATCCTAACAGCTTCATGTTAACTTGATCACCTCTTTAAAGGTAACATCTCCTGCTTGGATTGGGGGGCGGGTGGCATATTTCTGTGATCCCAGAACTCAGAAGGCTGAAGCAGAGGATTGCCTTAAATTGGAGGGCAACCTGAGCTACATAGTGAGACTTTGTCACAAAACTCAACAAGAGAACTGGGCATGTAGCTCGGTCAGTAGAGTCTAGCATGCATGAAGTCCCGAGTTTGATGCCCGGCACTCCATAGACTGAGTGTGATGACACATGCATACAATCCCAACATGTTGGGGCATAAGAAGTTCAGGATCATCCTCTTGTGACTTTGAGGCCAGCCTGGGACAGATGAAACCATCTCAAACAACAAGAACAGAAGGAAAGATCTTCAAATATAGCTACATTTTGAGTGACTGTGGTTAAGGACTTCAACATAGGAATTCTAGGGGGAACATTGTTCTGCCTGCAACATTGGTTTGATTTTATGAATATGCGTTCATGTACCTTTTATTTTGTCTTTTTGAGACAGGGTCTCCCTGCACTCCCAGCTGTCCTGGAACTCCCTATGTAGACCAGGCTGTCTTTGAACTCATAAAGATCCACCTGGCTCTGCCTCCTGAGTGCTGGGATTAAAGGCATTCACCACCAAGCACTTTTGCCTTTCTATGGATGTTTTCTTCCATATTTTCCCTCATGGGGGATATCTTGGGCTGGATTGAGAGAGTCCATCAGGAATCATGGAGAATGTTCTTATAGAATTTAGCAGTGATGGAAGATTACTTAAGATGAAAATAACTTGCTTATAAGCCTGAAGTTGGATCACATCCAGACATTGTTGTAGGCAGTGCATCTGGATTAAGTCCCTCTCAAAGCAATATGTATAGTCTTACTTCTTATTAGGTGTGCCTTTAATCTCAGCACTCTGGATGAAGAGGGAGGCAGATGTCTTTAAATTATAGGCCAGGCCAACCAGGGCTATATTAAGACCCTATCTCCCCTGAACCCCCTAAAAAATAAAGGAGACTCACTTTTGTTAAGATTTAATTAATTAATTAATTAATTAATTAATGTTATCTATTTGTGATATTGGGTGTATGCTTGTAAAATGCTCTTCCACTGAGCTATGTCCTTTGTCCAGATTTTTCAATTCTATATACACGAATGTTTACTTGCATATGTATGTGTGTGTATGACACGGAGGCCAGATGAGGATGTTGGATCCACTGGAGCTGGAGTTATAGATAGTTGTAAGTTGTGATGTGAGTACTGGAATTTGAACCCTGGTCTTCTGCAAGAGTCTTGCTTCTTTAATTATGCTTAAAAGGATCCAATATAATATTTGATAACTGGTATTTGGGTTCAGAGCTAGAGATGGGAGGAAGGAATATCTTAGAAGACATCAGTGCTTGGTCTTGGAGCATCTTGTAGTAGCTAGAGAATTTGAGTCCCCTTTAATATGCTAGAGGAAAAAATAACAAAAAGTCACATTTTAAGATGAAATGTAAAAGATTCTTTGGATAATTCAAAGTGTTCTATGACTTATTGATAAACAACAATTCACTCATTTTTAAATTTCTCCTTCCATCTGATATGTATCAACTATCTGTCATATGTCAGGCATTGTCCTAGGAGGTGGATTGTGGGACAGCAGTTCTGGATTCGGGTGTATCTTGTGCATGTGCAAGCACAGTCTGCCTTGCACACTAGGCCATGCTATAGTACAGGACATAGTCTTGTCACCTGATGCTAGTACTTGCTTGGCGCCATGAGCCGACTTGTTTGTTTGCACACCCCTTTCTGGGTATGCCCCACGGGCTGGGATGATGTGTGATGGTATGGAGGTCTAGGATTGGTTGCCGGGAGGTGGGGCCATATGATGTAGGCCATTTCATGTTGGAGATGAGACACAGTCCTGCCTGGGCAAGCCTGGACAAGCCCTGCTTGCTCAACACTGATCATGAGACCGAGCTGACCTTTGCTGAAGAATAACCACAGGATGCTCGTTAACCACAGGATGCTTGTTAACCACAGGATGCTCATTAACCACAGGATGTTCCAGCCCACAGGACATTCCAAGCTTATCTTGCAAAAACACGTTTTGCAAGTCCTGCCAGACCACCCCTGCTCTAATTATCCCCACAGCCTTCCCCCTCCTCACTTCCTGCCTTTCTGCCTTCCCCCTCCTCACTTCCTGCCTTTCTGCCTTCCCCCTCCTCACTTCCTGCCTTTCTGCAGGGTATATAAGTAACTACTTTTGTTCCAATAAACGAGACCTTGACAACTCTCCTTGGTCTCCGTCTTTTCTCTTGCCCATTATATTTCAGGTTTGGGGTCTCCCCTCGAAACCCACTAATAACTGAGTCCCACAGGATGGGACAAGTGGCGCCCAACGTGGGGCTCGAGTGGTCGCAGACCCCTCACTGGCTGAAGAGACATTCGAGTGGTAGCAGCTGCATTTTGACTTTGAGGACTCTCCGTCACCCTCGGAAGCTGGACCTCTAGATGAAAGTAAGTCATTGACTTTGAGGACTCTCCATCGCCCGTGGAAGCTGGACCTCTAGATGAAAAGGTGAGTACTTTTCTCTTCATCAACTACAATAATGGGAACGTCATTAAGCAAAGAAGAGAAGTTCATCTCTTACTTTAAGTTCTCTCTCAGGGAGAAGGGAGTTCGGGTTAAAAAAAAGGATCTAGTAAAATTTTTTTTTATTGGAGACCTCTGTCCATGTGTTATATTGGACGGCCCCTCCATTCATCCCAAAATATGGGACAAGGTGGGTAGGAAACTTAATGCCCACCTTAAGGACAGTTAAGTAAAGAAGAAAAGTTTATTTCTTACTTTAAGAGTTCATTCAGGGAAAAAGGAGTTAGGGTAAATAAAAAGGATTTGGTAAAGTTTCTTATATTCATTGGAGATCTCTGTCCATGTGTTATATTGGACGGCCCCTCCATTCATCCCAAAATATGGGACAAGGTGGGTAGGGAACTTAATGCCCACCTTAAGGAAAAAGGAAATCTCTCATTATATTAAGTCATATGTCTATGCAAGCTCTCTCTGTGTTAACTGTTCTCTCATGTGTCTGAGATTTGTGTCAAGTGTGTTCCTCTGTGTTGGTTTATGTTAAAAGTGGCCACTTCAAAGTTCTTTCATTCTATATTGTGTACATAAATTAAGTTTACTTTTGGCATGCCTCTTAAACTTTTTCAAAGGCCTAATTTGAACCCGGGTTCCTAAATTCCTACAAAAAAATTCTAAACTGGTTTTCTAAAGGTTTTATTTGTTATCTGTTAAGACTGGATTTGATCTCCAAATTAAACTGTTTTAAAGTACAGGTATTCTAACTTCAGTTTCCTTTCAAGCTGTTTTACAACAAAGTATGTGAGTTTATGCAATACAACCACTAGGATAAAAATCTCTTACATAAATGTATAGATAAATTACATATCTATGTGGGTGATACTGTTAACAGCTCTGTAACAACATATTAGAAATCTATCAGACCATCAATGGACAGTACATGGTGTTTTTTCCAATGTGTGTATATCTATATATGATAACAATGTATGTCTGTGCCTCTGTTCAGTACTTTTATAAATTGCTATCACCAAAACTAAGTTCTAAAACCTTGTGTATAAGTGTGAGTATAAAGTACTGATCACTTTTATAGACTCTGTTTTACACTTAAAGTAAAACATGCTTTTTGTTTTCCTTGGATGTTACAAATCTAGTCTTTAGTTTCTTGTATGTTTATTGTGACTTCCTGTTGGTACATTAGCTTCTATAATTCTGCTATATATTTATTATACTTGACACATGTCACTGAACATTTTTAAGAAAAATTAGGTTTCATTTCTAGAGACCACATGAGAACAGTCCAAGTGAAACCAGTTCTGATGAGCTCGATAGATTGTTGTTGATTATTATTGGTAATTGTTATTGATGGTTAGTTATTGTTATTGGATATAATTATTAATAACAATTGATAAAAATACAGTCAAATGGCAAATTGTTCATTGTTGGCTGTTATTGTTGGCAATTGTTAGTGAATTAGTTGTTATAATTATAAATAATTATTATTCTCCAAAGTTCTTGATAGTAAGACAACATGGATCATTCCAAGACTACAAACAACTTTGGCCTGTCTACTTTAATATGGATTTTTTCTCTTGCAGGTCAACCTAACAAATCTTTCTTATGTATGTATGTGTATATATGTGCACGCACACATGTGTATGGATGAGTGTACTTTTTGTGTTCTAAGTATATTATGTTAACAGACATGATAATATAAAAACATTGCCTCTAAGTTGGAACTGTCCCTTCCATCTTAAGATGCAAATTTATATTAAACAGCCAAGACATAGTTCAATTTCAACAAAGGTTATGGGTTATCTATCAAAAAATTTAAAATAATCTACACTGGTTACACTCTTTCAACATCTAAAACAAAGATACAACCAGGTTTTCAGTGTATTAAAGTGTTAATAAGTTTTTGGATATTTAAAAATAAAAAATAAAAATCTTTAAGTTTTCATGCCAGGCCTAGAAAACGCCAGAAACTTGGAAAAAGATAGCTATTATAATCCACCTTGTAAGGTTTACAGTTTAAAATAGTAATACATTTAAACTAATTGGAAATATAAGATGTCAATTGTTTTATTTGTAATCTATATTAAATTTCCAACAATGGCTTTGGGGTTAAGGCACACAAATGGTCTCTGTATTTTTTCTGTGTTATACAGTATCACCTTGTAACATTTTCCTTTACTTGTAAAATAATTTAAAGAAATTAAGTCTGAGTTCACTTCCCAAATTAAGCATACAGTCAAGGATAAACAGTTTGGGTAAATTTGATAAAAACTTACACCTTGGTTCCTGTTTATGGATATTTGTAATACAGTTTAGTCAACTATTGATCAAAAAAGAGGGAGTTGGTATGAGGGAGTTGGTATAATCCCTCTATATTCCAAACTTTTTGATAAATTTTTAATTTTAAAATCTTAAAACTAACAATGGGAGAAGATTCTTGTGTTTTATTTTAGATGTTTCTGCTTATAAAGGCGACACTCTCCCTCATCTCAGGACCTTGGATTGTCCCTGCCACCAATGTACATAAACCTTGGAATATCACCTGGCTGATCATTTCCCCTTACAAACAACAGGTAGTGGCTCAAGTAACAGGACAATACCCACAAGGTACATGGTGGCCGGCCCTCTATTTTGACCTCTGCAGCCTGTTTAGGGCGATGGGCTACTATGGTACACCTGAATGCGGGATGGTGAATGCAGCCAATTTGCTTGCATGGCAATGCATCTATGCCTGTTCCTTTACCCCAGCAAAGTCTCATTGTGATGGCCAGGACGACTATTTCTGTGGGTCCTGGGGCTGTGAAACCACTGGGTCCTGTTCTTGGATTAACAATCATAGCCCTTTAAAAATTGTAAGAAACCAAACACGGGCCTTGACTTGTTCGAAAACTGTCACTTCCTGCAACCCTTTAACCCTAACCTTCTCTGCAAAAGCTAAGGACCTGAACTACTGGGATTCAGGATACACCATGGGCATTCGTGTTTATAAGTCAGGAGCTCTGCTTACAGTAAAATGCATCAAAAAACTGATAATAAAAAGACCAGACATAGAACCAAATGTTCTGTTAGCCCCTGGCTTCCCAAAGAAAAAACAGAATGCCAATACCTCTGGGTTGCCCCTACCCGTGGGTAAAGACCACTTGCTTGACTTATCCCAAACCTACCGAGCTTTAAATTTTTCACAGCCCAATCTCACCCAAAATTGTTGGGTCTGCTTATCCGCCCGTCCTCCCTTTTATGAAGGAATAGCAATTTCTGGCAATGTATTACAAACAAATAATCACTCTGTGTGTAGGTGGGATCAATCAGGACCAAGACTTAACTTTGACTAATATTCGGGGTACTAGAATCTGCATCGGAAATATGTCAGCCTCTTACTCTGATTTGTGTAATTACACATTGTTCAACTATACTGGTGAATATTTAGTTCCTCCGTTTAATGTTTGGTGGGCCTGCTCCAGCGGCATCACTTCCTGTGTGGCTAAGACATTATTAGAAAAAGATTTTTGTGTAGCAGTTCAGTTAATACCCAAAATAACCTATCATTCTGGCCAAGAATTCCAAGACCTTTGGACATCCCCCGCTTTATTAAGACACAGGCGGGAACCCATGACTGCGATTACTGTTGTAGTAGTGTTGGGACTAGGGGCGGCAGGAACTGGCACAGGGATATCAGCCCTAATCACTCAACAACAAGGTTTTAACGTACTTAGAGCTTCCATAGATGAAGATATAGAAAAATTAAAAAAGACAATTAGTCTTTTACAAGAATCCCTCACCTCACTCGCAGAAATGGTATTACAAAATAGAAGAGGTTTGGACCTCCTATTATTACAACAAGGAGGCCTATGTGCTATCTTAAAAGAAAAATGCTGCTTTTTTGCAGATCACTCAGGAGTAGTTAAAGACTCCCTTAAAAAAGTTAGAGAAGGCCTACAACAACGAAAAATACAAAGGGAAAAGGAATAGGGATGGTTCAGTACATAGTTCAATACTTCTCCCTGACTTGCAACAGTATTACCTAACCTTTTAGGACCCCTGATAGGATTGCTTCTCCTCATCTCCTTTGGCCCCTGGGCATTTCAAAAACTAACACATCTCATTAAGTCTCAAATAGATTCTAAAATCAACATCTACTACCATCGTATCCAGACAATGGAAGAAGGAGAAGCCCACAGTACCAGCCTGGATTCCAATGCTGACGATCCAGAACCTAGAGCCGGTCTAAACTTTAAAAACATTAAAAATTACAATTGGACAAATATAAATTATAAGTGGTACAATTGAGCACAATGTGTTGATACAGGAGAGCCCTGGTGTCAGCAATGGATTGTTCTGCCGGGGAGATGTTGGCTGGGGGATCCGGGCCCCCCAAATTATAAAGGCCTTTTGCCTGTAAAAAATGGGATATCTACAAGGAAAATGGTGGTGGGTCCCTGTTGTCGAAGACCTGGTGTAGGCATGAAAGGATGTTTTGAGACGTCACTTGCTAGTGTGCAGTTGGCCTCTGGGGTGCCGGAGAGCGTTACCAAGGGCCACTAATGTGATGGGGCAGAATGTTGGTCTCCTTGGGTCAGGCAGGACTCCTCTGTCAGTATCAGCTACACCTCAACTGCCTGGAGAAACTGTGTAAGAGTGGCAGCCATGTGTCTATACATATCCCAAATCTAATTGGCTATTAGCTCTCTCCTTGGAGGAATAATTCATGGCTGATGTCATAAGCTTATGTCCTTTAGTGGTTAGGAGATTATATGAGCCACAATAAAAACTTGTCATCTTTCATAGAAAAACCACGGCTTGTGGATTGGCATACCATCCAGGCATCTGTGTCTGCTCACAGCTTAGCTTACCATAATAATATTGTTTAAATGCCTGTGCATCTAATTGCTTGTGCTTTGTTGGTAGGATTGAAAAGGTACCCTGGATAAGCTGTCAACCCATGAAGGGAAACAACCTGACTAGAATCAAAAACGACATCTCCAGAGAAAACACTGCTTTGCTTCTCACCCACCTGTGCCCCTCTCCCAAAGCCTAGGGAACAACTTGCGGAAGAGGAGGCATGGTAGAATGTGAGGGCTACGGAGAGACTGAGGTAAATGGTGAGACTACAACAATGTGGACTGGACTCTTAATTGATCAACATGCTTGTGCATACAAGCTTCTCCAATTAGGACTATGGGAACCTTCGGTTGTTCAAAATATGAACATAGATACTTGAAAACCCACCTTTACAAGTGGGGCTCCCCCTCTTTTTGTATAAAAGAAGGGAGGAGATGCTGGGAGCCAAAGCTGTCAGACATACATGCTCACAGAAAATTACTAACTTGCTTATCTCATGAGTTTACCAGAGCAACTTACTTATCTCAGGAGTTTAGGAGCCAGCTTACTTATCTCAGAAATTAATGAGTACCCCAGCCTAGATCCCAGGACTGATGATCCAGCTCCCAGTGCCGGTCTAAATTTTAAAAATATTTAAAAATACAATTGGAGACGTTAATGATGGGAGTATTGTGATGCCATGGGTTGGGATAAGCATCTACTTGCTGTAGAGTAACCCAACGACGGAAATATCTCGAGCCGCAAAATAGGAGATGCATGTTTGGGACACTCCATATCTTAACCTTCAAAACTTGGGATGCAGCTAGACTGCAAGAGTGGCCCTTCATAGCCTGCCCAGACACTCTGAGGCATGCCAGTTATTTGGCCCCTACCTCCTCCCAAGAACCGGTTTTGCAGAAAGCAACTCGAGTAGCCTACGACACTGGGCTCTACCGGTAAAGACATGACCATGGAGGCACATCACATAGCCTAAGACAGATTCTCCTTTTGTAAAGTAAATAAAATAGGGGGACATGTTGGAGACTGAGACAGTCCTGCCTGGGCAAGCCTGGACAAGCCTGGACAAGTCCTGCTTGCTCGAAACTGATCATGAGACCGTGCTGACCTTTGCTGAAGAATAACCACAGGATGCTTGTTAACCACAGGATGCTCATTAACCACAGGATGTTCCAGCCCACAGGACATTCCAAGCTTATCTTGCAAAAACACGTTTTGCAAGTCCTGCCAGACCACCCCTGCTCTAATTATCCCCACAGCCTTCCCTCTCCTCACTTCCTGCCTTTCTGCCTTCCCCCTCCTCACTTCCTGCCTTTCTGCAGGGTATATAAGTAACTGCTTTTGTTCCAATAAACGAGACCTTGACAACTCTGCTTGGTCTCCCTCTTTTCTCTCGCCCATTATATTTCAGGTTTGGGGTCTCCCCTCGAAACACACTAATAACTGAGTCCCTCAGGACGGGACAATTTCAGACCTATATAAGCTACTCATACCATAGCATAAATGGATTTTCAACTTCTGAAGTGGTCCCTGGGATGTTACTGGAGTAACTGCAAGCCATACCCCCTCTTTAGTTTGTTTGATTGTGGGACTGGCACCTCTGCAAGTGGTGCCCAAACAAGGACACCTGAAGCAATCAGGAGGAGCCCCATTTGGGTTCCAGCAAGAACCATTCATCCTTGAACTGCAAGGGATGGACCAGGACTCACTGGCAGGAACGCTGGCTTGTCTGAGCATTCAGGAAGGGTGGAAAAAGCCCAGGAGAATGCCCCTCCGCTGGAGGCTCATGAACCAGGGTTATATGGGGGCAGGCCTCAAGGCCCCAGAGTCACAGACACAGAGCCTGAGGCCTCCGGGGACGGTACCACCCCAGGTCCACTATTGGTGGCCCTCATATGCACTGTTCTGATGACAATAATGAGGCAGACCCAGTATCACAGGTAAGATGGGCATATGTCCACAACCCACTGTTTCTGGAGGTGTCCTCTTGGGCTGGTGCCATGCCTCTGATTTTTGGCAATGATTCTGTCCTTGATCCAACCTTACAAACACATTGAAACAGGACCTTACAATCAATCTGTCCTAACCGGAGCCAGCCCTCTGTTTCCAGGTTTTACTTAACTCAATATGACATTAGCTCCCTTTGTGCTCCTCACCTGAACTGGCATAACAAGGAAATTCCCACAGCTGTATCTCTAACTGTATCACACCCCACAATGCTACTGACTTTATTTATATCCTTAGGACTCCAGCAGTTGTATGGTTGCTGGTGAATCTGACCACTATTTGAGAAGGGGCAACCAAGCTGGAGCATGTGATCACTCTCCATCATCATAACAAAAGAGTTGCAGGGGCCATTATCCCCCTCATTGTTAGGGTTACAGGAGCAGTTGTCTTAGGGGTGTCAATTGGGAATACCCTGCAGGCTGAAGCCACAGTCAACAACACTTCAGCTGTGACAGCTAAGGCTCTTGTACAAGATAAAATTATTAGTGACCATCTACACCTGGCCTTACATAACCTGCTAACTGAATTTTTGACATGATTCGTGCTGTTTGTGATTGGTGTTATTGCCATGTTTGTGGGACCCCTTATAAGGTCAATGTGCCCAATGTTACTCAGGCTTATGTGATCACGTAACAACTGTGGGTAGGTGTCAGGCTTCTAAAGAACATACCTTTCCTATGGTGTAATATAGAGTTGGAAGGCAAAACAGACCTGAAAAATGAACAGATGCTGGGAGGGAGGAAAGGGGGATGAATCAAGGTCCTGGTGGAAGGAGCAGGTGAGCAAGGGCCGCAGGCAAACAAGGCTGATGGCGGGGAGACAGCGCTCTGTTTCGTTGGTGTACAGAATACTAGTGATCAAAGCACAGAGGTGAGGCTGGACAAGGACAAGGTGTGGTAGATGGGTCATGGGTGGGAGAATGAAATGAGGTGCCATATGTAAAATGCTCTCTAGAAGACTACACTAGGTTCCCACATACAGTAGCCATTCACAGAATCCTCAGTGCAAGTCTCACCTCACCAGCGAGCAGCATTCCTTTTGTTTGAAAATGAAATGACATTGCTTAGGCAGTTAAAGATATGCTGCCTTTCACACTTTGAGTCCTGAGTTTCTTTTTTTTTTTTTTTTTGGTCTTTTTTGAGACAGAGTTTCCTTTTAGTCCCCACTGGCCTGGAGCTCGCTCTGTAGACCAGGCTGGCCTTGAAGTCACAAAGGTCTGCTTGCCTCTGCCTCCCAAGGGCTAGGATTATAGGCTTGTGCCACCAGGCCCGGTGGCGGCTATTCTCGGGTTTGTAAACAATGCAAAGAATATGTTTGAATTGCTTTATGTCACATGCTTGGTATTATGGTCTCTTGTCTGTCATTATGCACTCGCGAGTGCTTTGAGCCAAGTCATTCATGAACAGGTGAGTACGGAGTGGGCCTGTACATACTACTGTGAGGAACTTCTTGTTGGCCAGGATATATGAGTCTGCAGAGAAAAGGTCATCCTCAAGGTCATCACTCACTATCAAAAAGCTTGGAAAAGCCAGGCCACCAGTGGCCTGATAACCAAGGGGTCCCCTGACCAAAGAAACCTTGGGGTTTGTGGTCTTTCAGTGGGAAGTTGGGCTGATGACTTCTTCGTACTCTAGTTTAAATTCCTTTAAAAAATTCCTGGAGAGTTGGTAACTTCTTGGTCTGGTGACTGTTTGGAAATTCAGGCATGTTCCAACAATATAAAAACAGAGCTGGGCATGGTGGCTCATGCCCAGTAATATCAGCACTGAAGAAGCTGAGGCAGGAGGATCATTGAAAGTTTGTGGCCAGCCTGGACTATGGAGAGTGTTCCAGGCTAGCTTCAGCTATGTAGAGAATCTCTCTCTCTCTCTCTCCTCACACACACACCCCAAGCCTAAAAGAAGGACTAAACCCAAAACCAAACCAAAACAACGGAAACCAACCAACTAATCATCATCAACAACAAAACAAAAATATGAATTTACTTAATACAATCATCTCCCCTTTTGGGAGATGTTTCAATATGTTGGGATGCCTGAAATAGTATCAAGCCCTGTACTGTAGAGACCCTGTAATTAATTAATAAATAATTAATTAATTAATTAGAATCAACCTTATTGGACCCTCAGGGTTAGTTTCTCTTCTTGCCCAGTGACTTTGGCTGCTATGAGGACTGGAGCTGTAGCCAGAGTGGAGATCTTATTGATGTAGTAGACCAATCTTGGAAATGAAACAGGTAGTAACATCGACACACTGAATGAGACAATACGCAGAGTGTCAACAGTGGCAGAGGAAATTCTTCTGGGAGACCTTTGCTTGGAACCCTTTCCCAAAGATCCTCCAGGTTACTGAAAACATTAAGGGAAGAGACAAAAAGACTGGAACCCAGCAGGGGCCTTGAATGGTGAGCCACTTGGTGGAGGCCAGCTGGCGGTTGTGTATCTGTATGCCAGTGAAGGGCACTGAGGACAAGAGGGAGGATAATGCCAAGGAGATGCCAGTACTGGCCTCCTATACGTACCTATAATAAAGTTGAGTTCGAAATTGGACACAGGAATAGATTAATAACCACTAATAAAGGGGAACAGTTATAACAGTATACTACAACACAACTTACTTGAAACTTATGAATTACCTATTTTGGGAATTTTCCATTTAATATTTTGAGCCACAATTGACCATAGATAACTGAAACCACAAAAAAATGAAGCCACAGATAAGGTGGGGTCATTGTACTTTGACAAATATTTACTGATGCTGTATTAAGAATGGGGTATCCACCAGGCATAGTGATGCACACTTGTAACTGTAACACTTAGGAGGCTAAAGTAGGAAGCTGTGAATTCCAAGCCAGTCATCTGGAGAAAGAGAGATTTTGTCTCAAAACCAACCAATGAACAACAAACACCAAAAAGGGGGAAGAGGTGGACATAGATGTGGCTAGTACAAGGTGCATTAGAGGTGAGATTAATGTATGCACTATTAATTATGGTTAGATAGTAAATGGTAAAATAGAATTTTATTTGAGATGTTATAGGATCTGTACAGGAGAAAAATTCACCTTATCTTACTCAAGAAGGTCAGAGGAAGTTTTATAGAATTGATATTTAAACTGAATTTTTTTGTTTGGGGGGATGGGGGAGGGGTTTGAGTCACAGTCCTATTCTGTTGCCTAGGCTGGCCTCAAACTTGCCCAGCCTCCTGAGTACTAGGGTAACAGTAAGCCATAATGCCCTAGGAGTTCCCCCAGGATTATAAGTATGCATTACCAAGTCCTGCTTGAACTGAGCCTTAATGGGTAAATCAGAGAAGGCCATATAGTCTCATGGGTAGAGGAGGGCTGTCCAGGTTTGTGACCAATTTGGGTTATACAAGAGTCTTTCTGAAGGGAGAAAGAGATGGCTCAGTGGGTAAAAGTGCTCACTGTGCAATTGTGAGGTCCGAGTTCAACCTTTGGACCCATGGTGGAAAGAGAGAACCTCCTGAGAGCTGTCCCTAACCTCGACATGTGCACTGTGGCATGTGTGTGCTTGCCCCCTCATAAAAATACTGTCAATAACAAAACAAGCACAGAAGATTCTATCTAAAGAAGAAGAAGAAAAGGAGTTGGGCAAGGGCATTCTGGGTAGAATTTATAAGCACAAAGGAATGAAGGCTTCTAACACGTGAGACTTTGAGAAACCTGTACATTACATTAAAAAAAAAGTTCAGAGTGTTTGGGAGTCATGAACGCAGATGAAGACAAAAGTTGGCCAATGGGTCGGAGATGCTCCCAGGAGAAGGATTTTAAAGAAGATAAAACAATGCCCCCTCCCCAAACTAGATGGGGCTTGGGAGTATAGATAGATCAGTGGTCGGGCATTTGCTTAGCATATAGAAGGAAGGCCTCATGTCCAACTCCCAACATTGCAAAAATAAAAGTGAAATGAAATCGAGTTTGGGGAAGAAATGGCCAAGGTTGAGAAAGGCAGTGGTGGTGAGGATGGAGAACACAAAGTTGATTGAATGTCACCGAGTAGTCTGTGGCTCAGCCTACTGGGTGTGGGTGGTGGAGCCACCGTGACTCAGACCTTACAGACCTTATAGTAGGCAGTTGGATGCTCCTGGACAACTTCGGAAAGGATTTAATGAACAGGATGCAGATAAGGAAGGAAGCTACTCCAACAAGAATAGCAGGCCAGAAGACTGGGAAGTTCGAGAACAACATCATCCCATCCAGACCCACAGCTCTCATCCATCACACTGTAAAATAAGCTAAGGCCCATAGTTCCCCACTCAAGGTGATTCCTCACTTTCAAAGGGGGGTAACCTAAAGATATTTGGACCCATGTGTGCGATTGATTCCCCCTTGCCTGGGCAAGCAAGCATTGAGTGAATTTACATGACGTCCTAGAAATAAAGGCATGCCATTGGACTGAGGATCTAGACTTCGTTTCCTGGAGTGCCCCTTTCTTTCCTGTTTGTTCTACCTGCTACATTCCTGTGCGTGATTCAAAGTCTAGTTCACATCCTGCCTTCTGGAACCGACCCCACATGATGTCAGCCTGCACTCAGCTCCAAACATTCCTTTCAGTAATTTGGGGTTTATTATAGACTTCCTTGAATGCTTCCTTTTAAAATGGGGGTGGGGTGGGGAATTGGGGATTAAACCCAGGGTCTTGTGCATGCTATGGATTATATCTCCAAACCTTTTCGTATTTTTTTTTTTTTTGAGACAAGGACCCTGTATATCACACAGGCTGTCCTTGAACATTTGCAATTTTCTGGCCTCAGCCTCCTGAGTAGCTGGGATAACAAGCACACACTACCAGGCCAGGTTCACTTACCATTTCCAATGGGTCCTCAGAGAATGCCTAGTCTTCCTTACTTTGTGTGGATCTCTACTTTTGACCCTGGTCACCTGCACAAGGCAGTCAGAACTATACCCTACTGCTATAAAGCACTTTATAATACACTGGTTCATTTATTCAGCATAGGTTTGCTTCTTGACCTGTGCCAAGCACATGATAAAGCTCCAGGACACCTCCTTGGTTTCCTCTCCTCTTACTTACTGGGTTCCAGCCACTGGGAACAAGACACAGTAACTTGTCCTTACCCCGAGGCCTTTCCACTTGCTCTTCCACTTGCCTGAAGTATCCCTCCCTGAGAACTTTTTAATATTTAGGTTTCCTTTATCTCAGTTCCTTGGGGAAACCTTCTGAGACCAGTCTCCCACCATTTTGCTCCTATCTGATTATCTTTTACTTTTCTCAACAGTACTGTCTAAAACTAGCTGGTCTACTAGTTCATGCTGGTTCCTTGGTTTAGAGGAAACTATGGGATGGCAGTGTTGTTTTGTTCTCTGATGGAACTTCCACAGCTAGCATGGCACCTTCCTCCTAGCAAGAGTTCTGAAGGTTCTGTGGAATCAATGAGTGGGTTCTGTTAGGTGGCTAGGTTCCTGCTCTCTGTAGCCTCCATTTCCTCCAAGGACAGGTACTGTGTGTTCCTGTGTAATGAACATACAGGAGGGCATAGTGTGTGTCAACTCCTCCAAGGAGAATTAATGTAGACAGTGGGTTCAGGGGAAGGCTTCAAGCTTGGGTATAGACCTAAAGGACTTCATCCCGTACCCATTGTGGAATATTTCCCAGAAGCTCTTACAACTTTCACCCCTAAGAGAAGACTTTTGATTATTGATGAAGTGAGGACATAATGGACCCTTCTGGCTATCTTGAGGCACTCAATACTTTTTTTTAAAATTTTATTTATTTATTTTTATGTGTATGAATGTACTGTCTGCATGTAGGTCTGTGCACCTGTGTTGTGCTATGCCATGGAGGTCAGAAGAGGGCGTTGGATTCCCCTGGAACTGGAGTCAAAGACGGTTCTCAGCTGCCATGTGGATGCTGGGGATCAAACCCGGGTCCTCTGCAAGAGCAGTCGGTGCTCTTAACTGCTAGGCCATCTCTCCAGCCCGGCACTCAATACTTTTAAGGTCTATCATAAGCAATCCCTCTGAGATCATAATAAATAACAGTGCTCTACTTTGGACTCTTTCACCATCATATTTATTAATGGAAATTATTCTTACAGCTGTTCATGCAGGAGTTTATTCCCACAAAAGTTAGGCTGATATCAGTTACCATATTCACAACAAACCCCCTCCCTCAGTCTCTTCTTTTTGTGTAGAAGTAGTTAACCTACACACTGTTTGAGTTGCTCATTTCCTCACGGGAGCATCTATGTGTTAGCATTTAATTGAAGCGGTCGCACCCTAACCACACACAGCCATAGTTCTAGGGAATGCATTTTTGGTTTGCAACAATGATGATCTATTTTTTTTAAAGGGTCTCCTCGGATATTAATTTACTTTACTCTTGCCCTTGATATGAAAACTGTCACCACCACATGACTGATGGTTAAATGTGTTATTGCAGAGAGCACAGCCCCATGAACACTTAATCACAGCTTTCCCACGTCCTGTTTTATAACCCATCATCACTGTAACTGGCTCTCCATACATTTACCTCATTGCTGCAAAAACTGATGTTTGTTGATTCAGTGTCTACACTGAATCATTTCTACAGTCAACTGAAAAGGCCTTTGTGTTTGGGGAATCAAATTATAATTTTACCCAGCTTCTTCATCTTTTCAGCAGAAAATGTACAGTATGTAATTAAGTTGGAAGATGGAGTTCCATTATTCTGAAGATGTGGCTGGGTGCCAGAACATGAGGATTGGAGGAAGAGGGAGAACGGGTTCTGTAAGAGCCCTATTCTGTGTATTTTCTCCATCTGCACTCCTTTTTTTTTTTTTTTCTGGGCTGGAAACCCAATTTAGGGACTTCACCATGTTAAGCATGCCCTCTACTTTGAGCTATATAGCCTCAGCCCTGCAACCCTCTTTGTATCTGAGTAACCTTGCACAAATCTCACCTGTGTGCAAATGCAATTTCTTTTCTAGGAAACAAAGAGGTTAGACTGGGTTAGAAGTGGGTTGCGGGGCTGGAGAGATGGCCTATTGGTTTAGAGCACCCACTGCTCTTGCAGAGGACCCGGGTTCGATCCCCAGCACCCACATGGCAGCTGAGAACCGTCTGAAACTCCAATTCCAGGGGAATCCGACAGCCTCTTCTGACCTCCGCGGCATTGCACGACATGGGTGCACAGACCTATATGCAGACAGTACATTCATACACATACAGAAATAATAATAAAAAAAAGAAGTGGGTTGCTGACAAGGCTGAAGAAATCTCTTGGATTACATAAATGGACTGTCGACAAAATTGGAGAAATTTCTTGCTATGGGAGGGTTGCTGTGGGAGGGGGAGTTGGGGGAGAGGGGTGGACTAAATGAAGTGGCTTTTGGCTTCTTTTAAGCCAGAGAGGGACGAGGGACAGAAAGAGAGAGAGAGAGAGAGAGAGAGAGAGAGAGAGAGAGAGAGAGAGAGAGAGAGAAACAACAGAGAGCCATACAGAGACAGAGAGAGGAGAAACAGAATGGAAAATTGTGCTTACTGTGAGACAGTTAATAATGCTATCGATTTCTAGCCCATCACCAAATAATGGAGATAAGAATCTCATTATTCAGAAACATGCAAATGTAACAATTCTAGTCTTCACACATAGCCATTAATCACTACACCGTTCACACTATGTAATTTGGTTTGTGAACTCAGGCACATAAAAAATGTCACTCTAATCACTGCTGGTCCTGGCAGCTCTGAAGACAGCCCCAGAATAGTGATTGGAAGGGGACATGCTGAGGACTGCACTGTTGCAAGGCAAAAATGGAGCCAAACACAATGGCTTCTGATTGGCTTTGCAGAGCCCCTGGCTGGAAACCAATACAGCTGTCCTTAAAGGGCGGCAAGGTTTGAAATTAGCTCCAAAAAGCAAGTCTTGACATCGGACTGGCAAGATTGGAAATGAGGGCTCTCCCTGGCCTTGAAGAATGGTACATTGCTCGATGCTATGAGGCTGGAGATGGAGACAGACCTTTGGGAGTTTCTTTGAGTTTGATCTGTGTTGTTCAAAGATGGCAGTCACTAGCCACATGTGGCTGTACATTGAAATGTGGTTGATGCAGCTGAGATGATCTGGAAGTGTAAAATGCATGCTGGATTTCAGAGACTGGGAAAAAAAGATTGTTTAATTCTTTCCCTCCCTCCCTCCCTCCCTCCCTCCCTCCCTCCTTCCTTCCGTCCTTCCTTCCTCTTCTTTCACAAGGTCTTATGTAAACATTGCCTCAAACTGTCCATCGTTTTACCCACACGGATGATTGTGAATTTCTAATGTTCCTGTCTTCCCCTCCTGATTGCTGGGAATTACAAAATTTTGCTGCCTACTCTTTGTGGTGCTGAGGATCAAACCACCGTGTTTCTGATGCCTAGGCAAACACACTCTCTAAGGGATCCATCACTCAGGCCATCTTATGGTTTTTTTTTTTTTTTTTTTTTTTTTTGAGTCAAGGTCTTCTTGTAGCCCTAGCAGACCTGGAATTCACTGTGTAGAAAAAGCTAGAGATCTGTCTGCTTCTGTCTCTCGAGTGCTAGGATTAAAGGTGTGAGCCACTATACCTGTCTATCACAATATTATATATTTTTATTTTTAAATTCAATTTTATTTTTGTTTTTTTTTTTGAGACAGGGTCTCCTTGTAGCCCAGGCTGGCCTTGAACTCACAGAGATCCGTCTGCCTCTGCCTCCCAAGGGCTGGGATTAAAGGCATGTGCCACCAAGCCCGGCTTGGAACCTTTCTATGTAGAACAGACCGGCCTTGATCTCCAGAGATCCTCCTGCCTCTACCTTCTGAGTGCTGGGATTAAAGGCATGTGCCACTACACCGGAACCAATATTATATATTTTTAAAAAATATTTTATTTATAAAAAATATTTATTAGTCTTATTTTATGTATATGAGTATATTGCCTGCTTGTAAGTTTGCCTCTGTTGTACAATGTCTGCGCAGTCAGAAGAAGGCGTCGGATTCCCCTAGAACTGGTGTTACGAAGTTGCTAGCCACCATGTAAGTGCTGGGAATCCAATGTGGGCCCTGTTCAAGAGCAGCTGGCAGCCAGTGCTCAAACCACTGAGTCATCTTTCCGGTCCATCAATATTATATTTTTAATTGAGTATGTGGCAGAATAGGAACTTGACTGAAGCATCAAGATTAATGTATGAAAGAAGCCAATTGGCATAGTAAAACTGGAATCCCCTCCTTACCTGGGCTGCTTCTAAGGAAAGAGCATGAGAGAGAAAAGCCTACAATAGACAAGCTTGCAAGAGATGGGTGTTTGTAAATGTGCTACAGAGTCCTGGGCCCCATGGCCTAGTGCTTTGGGGGCTCTTTCAAGCTCAGCTCATTAGCCTAGTCTGATTCTTGGGAGTGCTTTTCTTTTCTTTATAAGCTGTCATTATTTCTATTTCTAATCATGGGTCCCTGGAGTCCTTTTTCCTGGATCATAAGAGCTGAAATGCCTGCCCTTAGGTCCCCGGCTGGGCACTGTCAGCGTGCTTTCCCCAACTCTCTGGACTTCTTTGCCGTTCCTCTCACCTCCATACCTAGCTTATTGGAGTGACTTTTTCTCCATGGCCCTCCTAGTGGCTGGGTGGGTTTTCAGCTTGCCTGTACTGCTGTGTTTCTCCAAAAAATTAATAAAATCGCCCCCAAGCTTCCTTCTGAGTCTTTAAAAAAATATTTTATTAATGAGATTTGAATCCACAAGAGAGAGCCCTAATGTCCCTAATGACAATTATATGTTTTAAAATTTTATATTTATCCATTTAAACAAAATGTATCATTCAGATTAATTAATTAACTTATCCTATTTTTTTTTCTGTTTTTTTTTTTTTTTCTTTTTGAGAAAGGGTCTCCCTGTACCCCCATCTGGCCTGGAACTCACTCTGTCCAGGCTTGCATTGACTTCATAGAGATTGGCCTGCCTCTGACTCCAGAGCACTGAGATTAAAGGAGTAAAGATGTGCATCGCCATGCCCAGCCTTCTTTCTGCTTTTTTAATGTGACTAGAAATCTCCAGTTACAAAGGTAGTTCCCATTTTATTCCTATTGAACAACACTGGTCTGTTGAAGCTAGAAGCTGATTTATTTCAGTCGCTAAGATCCTCTCCTGTTTCTCTTGCTCTGAATAATCTCTGGTTCCTTTAGAGAGTCTTTCTGTTGATGTGAGAGCTTGCTTCCTCATTGCTCTTGAGGTTCAGAGTTCTTCCTTGACATGCTACCTTGCTTTTCTCTGCCAATAACTAACTCCCCATGTGCCTGCCTGTATTTGCAAGGAAGGTACTGTTGCTAAGGACACTCACCGAGTATTGCAGAATACCCTAGGACTCTGAGCCACCACAGTCATTGAAATGTGAGCCTGACGCTGGTTTAACAACTCATCCCAAGATACTGCTATATAGTCCAGACCTCAACCTCTCAGTTCAAACAATTCCTCCTCTCGGCCTTCACTGTAGCTGGAGCTACAGATGTGTTCCTCTGTGCCTGGCCCAGGTTTTATGTTTTGATTGGCTTTTTTTTTTTAGAAAGTTTTTTTAAATTTTAATTTAATTTTATTTTATTTATGTGTATGAATGTACTGTCTGCATGTACGTTTGTGCACCTGTGTCGTGCAATGCCGCGGAGGTCAGAAGAGGGTGTCAGATTCCCCTGGAACTGGAGTTCTCCTGGAATTGGAGTTACAGACGGTTCTTAGCCGCCATGTGGGTGCTGGGGATCGAACCTGGGTCCTCTGCAAGAGCAGTTGGCACTCTTAACCACTAGGCCATCTCTCCAGCCCCGGCTTTTTTTTTTTTAAATCAGAAAAACTAGGAAGTGGGCTAGGAGGTGAGGGAAACCTCAACCCACCATAGTTAGGTCAGTTTGTGATATAGGTTCAAATCCCCTGACCAGCTAGGTTTGATTTGGACACATCGCTATACTGGGGCCTCATGTTTGTTCCCTGTCAGATGCCTGTAAAATGAACTCTACAGTGCCTTCTTTAGAGGATTACAGAAGTAGCAAATGAGGTCATGTAAGAATGGGGAGCTGGGCATGGTGGCATACACCTTTAATCCCAGAACTCAGGAGGCAGAGATAGGTTGATCTCTGTGAGTTCAAGGCCAGCCTGGTCTACAGAGTGAGTTCCAGGCCAGCTGGGCTATAGGGAGACCCTGTCTTAAAAATACCAAAAAAAAAAAAAGAAGAATCATAAAGCTTTGTTAGTTCTGGTGGCAAATTCATTTATTTGCAGAAAAGTATTGTTAATTCAATGGCTTTACAGAGGAAACTCTCCAAGGTGTCAAGACTTTGCTATGTGCTTGCAGTTTTAATTCAGCTGGCTTGTGTCACCTACCTGGCTTTTGAAGACAAAAGTGTTGTATATCTTGTAAAATGGTTGTGACAGGCAGCGTGAAGTAACCCAACCATGTCCCTAAAGGCGGCCTGTGCACTAGGCACTCTATGGACATGGATGATACAGTTCCCATCCCTGACAGGATCCTGGCAAGCATATGAGTTATAGAATAATCAAGTCCAGATGAACAGATGTTTATCAAGCACCTATCCTGGACTGGACACTCCCCTTACTTCACAACTATCAACTGTCGAAGAAGTTTTGAGGAAGGCAAGTAACTAACTCTGTCTTGGGGGAAGATTGGTTTAGGAGAAATAACATTTTTGAGCCAAGTCTGGGCCAAACATAAGATTAGCTCCTGGTCCTGAGCTCCCTAGACTTCCCAGAACAGTGTTCAGAACTGGTCGCTGTTATCTTCGTTATAGAGACAAAGAAGGGCATCTCAAGAATCTGCCAAAGAAGGGCATCTCGAGAATCTGCCCAAGGTCAGTTAGGATGGACAGAGCTAGCGTTTGAGTCAAGGTCTTTCCGAATGGGTCTAAATTCACAGCACGTCTACTGTGCCTCCCCCAGGGATTAATGAGACTCACTCACAGCAATGATTTCTGTTTGCAGGGCCTGCTTCACCTTTATCTGCTTATGTGAGAGTGTTTTTGGATTGATTGATTTTGTTTGGTCGCTTTTGAGACAGGATCTTGCTCTGTACCCAAAACTGGCCTGGAATTTATATGTAGTCCATGCTGGCCTGAAATTCCCAAGAATCTCCTGCCTCAGTCTTCTGAATGTGCTGAGCTTATACATTAGACTATGAGCTTGTACAGGAGTTTTCCCCTTTTCATTTATTATTAAAGTTATAATAAAGTATTTATCAATGCATGTAAAATTTCAAGAATAACTGGTACCCTTTTCAAGAAAGATAATAGATATAATTTTAATGATGAGATAAAACAGATGAACCACATGACTTTTGTTGGGTTTTAAGCCCCTCTCTCTTTCTCTGTTTTTTTTTTTTTTTTGAGACAGGGTCTTCCTGTAGCTCCGGCTGTCCTGTAACTCACTATGTAGACCAGGCTGGCCTTGAATTCACAAAATTCACCTGCCTCTGCCTCCCAAGTGCTAGGATTAAAGGCGTGTGCCACCATGCCTGGCTTCTGTTTTGTTTTTTAAAGACATAGTCTCCCATGGCTGAGGATGGCCTTGAACTTCTGCTTCTCCTGCCCCTACTTCCAAAGTGCTGGGACAGCAGATATATACCACCATGCCTAGCTTGGTTTTTAATTTTTATTATTTTATTTTTATCTTATGTGTATGAATGTTATGCTTACATGTATGTAAGTGTAGCCATATTGTGCAATGTCTGAGGACAGAAGAAGTTGGATGCCTTGGAAATGGAGTTATGGGTGGTGGCTGCCATATGGGTGCCCGGAACCAAATCTGGGATCTCTGCAAAACAGCCAGTACCTTAACCACCGTGCTCTCTCCAGCCCTGAGTTTTTCAAAAAATATTTTATTATTATATTATTAGTATTATTAGAATGAGTTCATTGCCTGGATCTATCTATCTATCTATCTATCTATCTATCTATCTATCTATCTATCTATCATATCTATCTATCTATCATAGATAGAGTATCTATCTATCCAATCTATCTATCTATCTATCTATCTATCTATCATCTATCTATCATCTATCTGTCTATCATCTATCTATCTATCTATCTATCTAATCTGTCATCTATCTGTCATGCCTTGTCAGATCCTCTGGCTCTGGAGTTCCAGACGATTGTTAGCCACCATGTGGGTACTAGGAACTGAATCTGAGTCCTTTGTGTGAGCAGCCCGCGGTATTAACTGATGAGCCATCTCTCTAGCCCCTGGTTTGGGTTTTTAAGTCATCTTATTGAAGAGATACCATAATCCTGTGTAGGTAAAAAAGAAGCCACCTGAGGCTACATTGTACTAAATTACCTGCTTGTCTGTCTACACCAAAACCTGGCCCTAGGCAGGATTTGCCCACATTAGCAAACCTGTGAGACCACCTTGGGATTAAAGATTCTCACAAGTACTTGTGATGTTTACAGAACATGAGGCAGGGGATCTGAAAGCAGGCCTGAGATATGATATCACTCTGGGTATAGAAACAGAATGCAGTGCACAAATAAACGGGTTCTTTACAACATCAGACAGGAACCTCTGGCCGTTATTATCCCACATGTATTTTAGCCCATCAGGCTTAAGTGGTCTTTGCTAGTGGAATTTGGCTGGGGGAAATCAATCACATGCCAGCCTGGAAAGTCCAGTGAGTGCCATCAGCACGATCACTGGTGTGTGGTGAGTGTGTGCCATGCAGGCAGGTTTTAGGCTGCAGAGCGCTAAGCAAGCCGCAGCCTGGAGGATCCGATAGGGCACTGCCTGGTGTAGATGTTAGGTGAGACAGGTGGGCTCGGGAAAGGTTATCAGCCTTTGACCCTCAGGGTCAGGACAGCTGCTGCCAGCTACCTTGCGGTTTTTCCTTCCCCTGTAATCCAGTGGACAAGGTTTGCGCATCAACCTCCAACTGTGGCAGACTGAGCTCCGTCAATCCTGACTATATGAACTAGGCAATGAGGCACATAACTGTAATCCCAGCATTTGAGAGGATTAAAAGTTTAAGGCCATCCTTGACAAGTTCAAGCCCAGCCTTTGCCACATGACACTGTTTTAAAAATAAAAGCCAAGCCGGGCGTGGTGGCGCACGCCTTTAATCCTAGCACTTGGGAGGCAGAGGCAGGCGGATTTCTGTGAGTTCAAGGCCAACCTAGTCTACAGAGTGAGAGCTACAGGGAGACCCTGTCTCAAAAAAAAAAAGACCAAAAAAATAAAATAAATAAGTAAAAGCCAAACACATTGACTAACCGAATACATCATGAAGTCAGTGGTTATACCCCTAGGAATTGACCAGCAGGGCACTCTTTTGTTGGTATGTTTTGGTTGGTGTCCTATGAGTGGCTTTTCCATTTTGGTGACTGGCTGGACTCCAGGGATGTTTTGAAGATGACACTTGGCGTTCCAAACATATGAATGTGGTTAACTTTCTGGGATGTTCTTTAGAAAATTATTTATTATTTTAATTTTATATGAGTGTATTGCCTGCATGTATGTAAGTGCACCGTGTTGTGCAGTGCCCACAGAGATCAGAAGAGGGTGTTGAATCCCCTGGAACTGGAGTTATGGACAGTTATTAGCCACCATGTGAGTGCTGGGAACCAAATCCGGGTCCTCTGCAAGAGCAGCCTGTGCTCTTAAACACTGAGCCATCTCTCCACCCCCTGAGATGGTCTTAACATAGCAATAAAGTGTCATTAAGAAAAAGGTTTCTGGTCAAGAGAATCAAACCTCTGGCTTGTCTTGTGACCCAATACTTCAGTTGGGTTAGGTCAATCACCCATCCAAGGGACCACCCTTAGGAAGGTGGGCTCAGCTTAAGCCATGCTAAAAAGTAGGCAGAATCATTTTTTTCCTTTAGTGAGATACTGTACCTTTCCTTTCATGAATTCCTGTTCCCTACCACAGTCCCTACATGCGGAGTAGCCATGACGGTGGATTGGGTCTGCCCACCTTTCTAAATTCTAACAGCTGCAACCCTTCCTTTTCCTTTTTCTGTTTCTCTTTCAGATGTTTGCCAGTACCTATGTATGCCTTTTCTGATCCTTTGAACTTCCTTCTTTCTCTGAAGTCCCCTTCTCTGACATGTGACTGCTAGTCTACCATGTGTCTGACGTCCATTACTGTGTAAATTGCACACCTCTTTTTTCTTTTTCTCTTCCTCTTCCAAGCTGGGATCTACAGCTTGCTTGCCTTGGGTTTTTTTTTTTCTTTTCAATTCTAATAAAATTGTCCTTGAGCTTCCATCTGAGTTCATTCTTAAAAATCTCTTATTAATGAGACTAAGAACCCCAAGAGGGAACCCTGATTCCTCCTGTATCAGTGGGATACAAATGTCTAAGAGGACTCCTAAAAATGAAGGGGCCAGTGCCTGGTCCGGCTTCGTGATTGCAGGAGCTTCTCCAAGGGAGGCCTATAGCACACACGTTATTTTCTTCAAGGAGAAGTGAGCTTCTTGGCCTTGGAAGTTTGTTGCCTGAGGGTTCTGGCTAGCAGTACAAGCTAAGGCAGGCCAGCCCCTAAGTGACCTTTGAATCCAGGGTGACCAGGCCTGTTTGTTAGGAAGCTGCTTCCTGGGAGCTTTAGTTCCTGAGCAGAATAGCCTTTAGCATTGATTCCTTCATGATAAACAACTCAGTCCCTGGCTGGGGTGAGTTTGTTTGACCCATTTCTGTTGCTATCCCAACCAAAAGGTTCCGCCCCTCAATTCAGGGTGTTTTGTGATTGGCTAGCCAAGTGGGCAAAGGTGAGGGGAAGAAACCAGGGTGTTGGCCTTGGCTCTGGGCTTCAACCTGTGTTTGTTTTTTTCTTTTGCCATTAAGTCTGAGTGAAGGTCACCGCAGGCTTACTCAGAGCTCAGCTTCTGGAATCTACCACACCTGAGTTAGCACCTTTCCTTTGCCAGGCTAGTCTAGGTCCTAACCTGGGATGGGTTTTAAGTCCTAACCTGTTTTTTCACATGTGAAAATGTAATAGCAAGCTCTCAGTGAAGGATTGCTCTGAGTCCTGGGTACATATCTTTGTTTTTATAGGTACCCAATTCTTAGAATAACCCTAAGTGAATAATGAATGACCTTTGCCATCCACTACAGGAAAGGAAACTGAGGAGTGGGGGAGGTTGTGTTTCCTAACACTCCATAGCAAATGCAGACCTAGAATCTGTTCCTAAGCTCTAAATAATCCTCAAATAATAGGCAATGCATGCAATTCTAGACATAGTGGATATCGATCAAGTTCTTAGTTCAGCTATTCTTTTTTGAATGTATTTATTTATGCATATGAATGTACTGTCTGCATGCAGGTCTGTGCACCGGTGTCCTGCAATGCCTCGGAGGTCAGAAGAGGGTGTTGGATTCCCCTGGAACTAGAGTTTTCCTGGAATTGGAGTTACAGATGGTTCTCAGCCACCATGTGGGTGCTGGGGATCGAACCCGGGTCCTCTGCAAGAGCAGTCGGCGCTCTTAACCATTAGGCTATCTCTCCAGCCCTAGTTCAGCTATTCTTTTTAATGGTGCTGAGTCTCACAGGTTCCATGAATCACTTTTTTTTTTTTGGTCTTTTTGAGACAGGATCTCCCTGTTGCCCCAGCTATCCTGGAACTCACTCTGTAGACCAGGCTGGCCTTGAACTCACAAAGATCCACCTGCCTCTGCCTCCTGAGTGCTAGGATTAAAGGTGTGCGCCACCACGCCCAGCTCCATGAATCACTTTAGAAATGGATTGATACAGTGGTACAGGGAGAGGATGGAGAGAAGGTACTTACTAGGTAGAGGTTGTAGCCATGTAGACATGGTGATATATACCTGTAACTCTAGCACTCAGGAGGTTGCAGTGAGTCAAGACCAGCCTGGGCTACACAGAGAGACCCTATCTTAAAAAAATGGACAAGAACATCAAAGTCGGTAACTGTGGTTGACAACAACTAACTGTTTATTTAAAAAACATGTGATATGGGCTGGAGAGATGACCTAGTGGTTAAGAGCACCAACTGCTCTTGCAGAGGACCTGGGTTCGATCCCCAGCACCCACATGGCGGCCAAGAACCGTCTGAAACTCCAATTCCAGGAGAACTCCAGTTCCAGGGGAATCCGACACCCTCTTCTGACCTCCGCGGCATTGCACGACACGGGTGCACAGACTTGCATGCAGACAGTACATTCATACACGTACAGAAATAAATAAAAATTAATTAAAAAAATATATAAAATTAAAAAAAATGTGGTAGAGCTGGATGTAATAGTGCATGTCTACACTCTCAGCACTTGGGAAGCTGAAGCAGAAGGATTATGAGTTTGAGGCCAGCCTGAGCTTTGTAGGAAGACCCTATCTCAGAAACAAATAAGCAAACAAAAAAGCAAAACAAGCCCAAATGATAAGAGAGGATTTTTTAATTAAAAAGAGGAAGACCCTATCTCAGAAACGAATAAGCAAACAAAAAAGCAAAACAAGCCCAAATGATAAGAGAGGATTTTTTAATTAAAAAGATATTTTTAGGGCTGGAGAGATAGCCTAGCGGTTAAGAGCACCGACGCTCTTGCAGAGGACCCGGGTTCGATCCCCAGCACCCACATGGCGGCTGAGAACCGTCTGTAACTCCAATTCCAGGAGAACTCCAGTTCCAGGGGAATCCGAGACCCTCTTCTGACCTCCGCGGCATTGCACGACACGGGTGCACAGACCTGCATGCAGACAGTACATTCATACACATACAAAAATAAATAAATAAATAAATAATAAAAAGATATTTTTATTGTTTTTTTATTTACCATTTTCTTATGTGTATGAGTATACTGTCTACATGTAGATTGGTGCACCTCTGTTGTGCAATGCCGCAGAAGTCAGAAGAGGGTGTAGGATTCCCCTGGAACTGGTGTTAAAAAAGGTTCTTAGCTGCCATGTGGGTGCTGGGAATTGAACCTGGGTCCTCTGCAAGAGCAGTCAGTGCTCTTAACCACTCCCGCCCCCATTTTTAGTGTTTTTTGAGAATTTCATACAATGTATTATATTCAGACACCCCTCCACTATCTGCACCCCATCCCTTACTATGCCTTGCCGTATTTCATGTCCTCTATGTTTTTAAAGCCTATTAAGTATAATTTGTGTCCTTAAAGGCCCTATGGTATAGATCCATCCTCTGGAGCCTAGTCAACCTACCAAGGGTCACACCCTTAAAGAAAACAGACTCCCCATCTTGCAGCAATTATCAATAATTCCTTAGGAAGAAGCCAATAGTTTCTCAGCTCAAACTGGGGCTTCTTGCCCACTGCCCTCCACTCCCATACTGGGGATTTGTCTGGCTTGAGCTGATGCAGGTGTGTGTGTGATGTCACAATAGCTGTGGATTCATGTGAGTTACTGCCGTGCTGTCCTTGTAGTCATCCTCCCCCTTTGCCTCTTAAAATCTTCCTGACCCCACTTCTGCAATGATCCCTAGCCTGGGAGGCAAGGGCTTGAGACAAGCATCCCACTCAGAGCTAGGCACTCTCCAGTCCCTGATTCTCAGGATTTCAAGCAGTTGTGGGTCTCTATATTGATCACCATCTGTTGCAAGAAGATACTTCTCTGGTGAGAGCTGAGAGATGCATTAATCTATAAGTCATTAAGAGTTGGCTTAATACAATATCCATTTAGCAGAATAATAGTAGTAGACTCTGCTCTATGGCCTATGACTGCCTAGTTACAGGTTCCTAGGCCTGATTTCAGTTCCAGGAATGGGCTTCATCTTGTGAAGCAAACCTTACATCCAACCAGAAAGTGGTTGGCCACTTACATAACCTTCATGCCACTATTGCACAAGTGGGCATATCTTTCCAGGTCATTTGTTATCATAGCTCATAGAATTCACAGCTGGGCAAGGTTGATGATTACTTTTCTTTTTTTTCTTTTTCTTTTTTTGAGACAGGGTCTCCCCTTAGTCCCAGCTGGTCTGGAGCTCGCTCTGGAGACCAGGTTGGCCTTGAACTCACAGAGATCTGCCTGTCTCTGCCTCCCAAACTCTGGGATTAAAAGCATGTGCCACCATGCCTGACACTAAAGACGGTTCTTAGGTGCCATGCGAGTGCCGGGAATCAAACCCAGGTCCTCTGCAAGAGCAGTCAGTGCTCTTAACCACTGAGCCATCTCTCCCACCCCACTTTTCTGATACTATGCATAGCACCTTTCAGCACTATGAAAGCTAGCCAGTAGAGATGAAGCTTTGAGGTCAGTACAGCTTGATTTCTCCTTGTTTGTTCAATGACTCAGGTATGTAGTGCCTTCAGCACTGTGGTCTTTCCCTCAAGTTCTTGCAGGTAACTGAGAGCAAGGGCGAGTATTGTTTGAGGATCTATGGGACCCTTGGTCAATAGCCTCCCATGAGGGGGTCTATTCTTAGCCTTGGGTTTTTATTCAATAGTTTATAGTGTTGAATAGAGGATTGTGAATATTCCCAAAGCAAAGAAATAAGATGAAGGATGTTTAAGGTGAAGGATGTACTATGATCTGATCTTTATAAGTTGTGTACATGCATTGGAATATTACACTTCTTTATAATTATACACAATTATTTTTTAGTTTTTTTCCCTTTTTTTTGGTATTTTTGAGGCAGGGTCTCCCTTTCAGTACCAGCTGTCCTGGAGCTCACTCTGTAGACCAGGCTGGCCTTGAACTCACAGAGATCAGCCTACCTCTACCTCCCAAGAGCTGGGATTAAAGGCACATGCCACGGCTTATACACAATTATTATCTAATGTGTGTGTGTGTGTGTGTGTGTGTGTGTGTCTTTTTGAGGCAGAGTCTCCCTGTAGCCCCAGCTGGCCTGGAATTCGCTCTGTGACCAGGCTGGCCTTGAACCACCTGCCCCTGCCTCCCAAGTGCTAGGATTAAAGGTGTGTGCCACCACGCCCGGCTTAAATATATATATTTTGAAAATGCATTAATTATATTTTAACTTTTAAATATATTTTTTCCAAAGAATATCCTTTATTCTGCTAATTTCCTAGGGGCTCACAGATTCTCCCCTACCATTTCATTACAAATCAGATACTAGCAGATGACACCTGCTGTAAAAGTTAACAGTTGAGTGTGGTGGCCCATGCCTTTATTTTTTATTTTTTATTTTTTTAATTTTTTTTAATTTTATTTATTTCCATATGTGTATGAGTGTATTGTCTGCATGCAAGTCTGTGCACCCGTGACGTGCAATGCCGCGGAGGTCAGAAGAGGGTGTCGGATTCCCCTGGAACTGGAGTTCTCCTGGAATTGGAGTTTCAGACGGTTCTCAGCCGCCATGTGGGTGCTGGGGATCGAACCCGGGTCCTCTGCAAGAGCGGTCGGCGCTCTTAACTGCTAGGCCATCTCTCCAGCCCGGCCCATGCCTTTAATCCTAGCACTTGGGAGGCAGAGCGAGGCAGATCTCTGTGAGTTCAAGGTCAGCCTGGTCTACAGAGTGAGTTTCAGGCCAGCTGGGGCTACAGGGAGACCCTGTCTCAAAAAGACAAAAAAAAAATGTTAACAACAACTAGAAAAAAGAATAAGATGATTTTTTTTGAGAGTGTGACTTTCTTTCTTTTTTTCTCTTTCTTTCTTTCTTTCTTTCTTTCTTTCTTTCTTTCTTTCTTTCTTTCTTTCTTTCTTTCTTTCCTTTGTTCTTCATTTGAGACAATTTTACAATGTATAGCTAGGCTTGCCTCAAACTCATAGAGATCTTCCTGCCTCAGCCTCCTTAGTGTTGGAATCATAGGCATGTGCCCTCACATCAGGTTTAACACTGCTGGGAATTGAACCCAGGGCTTTGTGCATGCTAAGGAACACCAACTGAACCACACTGCAGTCTCTAGTTTCTTTGCTGTGTATCCCAGCTTATTATGCTTTAATACTTCCACCAAATCTTGTGATTTATATTTCACATTATATTTTACTTAATGATAAACTTGAACATATTCTCAATGGCTCTCTCTCTCTCTCTCTCTCTCTGTATGTGAATGCTTGTGTGTAAATGGAGGCCAGAGGAGTGTAACAAGTGTCTCTATCAATCTCCACCTTATTCCTTTGAGGTAGAGTCTCTTTTTTAAAAAAATATTTTATTTATTATTCTTATTTTATGTGTTCATGAATGTATTGTCTGGATGTGTGTTAGAGCACCTGCATCATGCAATACCAGTGGAGGACAGAAGAGGGGATCTGCAGTCGTAAGCTGCCATGTGGGTGCTGGGAATGAAACCCAGGTCCTCTGCAAAAGCAGTCAGTGCTTTTAACCTCTGAGCCATCTCTCCAGCTGGAGAGTCTCTTGCTAAACCTGGAGCTTGTGTTTTTTGCTAGGCTGGCAGCCAGCAAGCCATAGCAATCCTTCTGTCTCTGCACCTTCATTGCTGGGGTTACAGGCTTAGGTGAGCCCACAACTGCTTGTTATGTGGGTGCTGGGATCTGAACTCTGGTCCTCAAGCCTGCTCAGCAAGTGGTCTTAGTCACTGTGCCATCTATCCGGCCCCCTCATTATAGGCTAGCATGGGTTAGTAGGTGTGAAGTGCTTAGACACTGTAATCAGGGAAAATACAGGGAACCCTGAAGGTTGAAGGATAATTTCACCTGATGCTTAACTTTGACCTTGCACTGTGGGGATGCCTCTTCTCTCAGGCTATCTATGACAAGTGGAGGCAGGGTACAATTATACATTGTGTTGCTAGCTTACCGGTGAGGGGCTTGTGAGGCCAGAGGTCTGCCTTATTCAGCCTCTTCATGGCCAACACCCACTATGTTGAATGGAATACAAGTAAGTGTGAACTTGGTAAGAAGTGGGATTATATTTCTCTGTGGCAACCTCCACTTAGGAATAAGCCAAGGAGAAGCAAGAGAAACGTTTCCCAAACTTACTGCTCCAATTTAGATCTTTATTTAAATTATTAATCTATAATACAGGAGAAATAGCCCCCTCGGGTGACTCAATCTTTTTATTTTTTAATATTTTTTTGTTATTTTTTTTTAATGTGTATGAGTGTACTGTCTGCTTGTAGGTTGGTGCACCCGTGTCATGCAATGCCAGGGAGGTCAGAAGAGGGCGTCGGATTCCCCTGGAACTGGAGTTAAAGACAGTTCTCAGGTGCCATGTAGGTGCTGGGGATCGAACCCGGGTCCTCTGCAAGAGCAGTCAGTGCTCTTAATCGATGAGCCATCGCTCCAGTCCCTTATTTTTAATATAATACAAGCACTTTATTTAATTCTCACAAGTAATCCTGTGGACCAAGTGGTGGATATTTAGGACCAAGTAATAGGTTAAGCTCCACCTTGGAGCCTCATCCTCTGACTCTAAAAGGTGAACACATCAGACTTGTACTTGGGGCCTTTTATGTTGTGGACAATGGAGCAGTTCATGTTGTCCATAAACTCCATGTATACCTGTGAGCATTGTCCACATAGGCTGGCCCTCTATCACTTTGGTGACCCTGACTAGCTTAATGAGTGGCTCACAGCTCATATCCATGATGACAGTCTAGTGGCAGTCAGGTAGAGAGCCAGGTGACAGTCTTAAGTCCACATCACCTCATATAAGTTATTAGATGTGGAAAATATGTCTTATTGAATGGAAAACAGTGCTAAGGGCTGCAGCCACATACGGAGAAGACTTTGTTTTGTTTTATTTTGAGACAAAGTCTCACGTTACATAGGCTGGCTTTGTACTAGTTTTGCAGTTAAGGATGACTTGAACTGATCTTGCCTCTACCGTCCACATTCTAGGATGATAAGCATGAGTATAGTTTTAACTTACAATATTATCAGTTTCTGGTGGATTTATCAGGAGTCAGAAATTAAAGATTGTATTAGTCAGGGTTCTCTAAGGAAACAGGAGCAATAGGACGAATATATAACTATATACATTATTGATTTGCTCACATGACAGAGCTCAAGTAGTCCAACAGTAGCCGCGCCAAACCGGAGAGGCTGAGAATCCAGGGAACTGCTCAGTTGGCAAGGCTGGATGTCTCAGTAGTCCCAATCTGGTGCTGAAGGCCCGGTGGATTCCAGGAGATCTGCTGGTCTCAGTACATGCTGGGATCCAAAGGGTTGATCACAGCAGCTAGACAAACTTACCAGTGAGAGAGAGGCAAGCTGCAGGATAAAAGGGACCAGCTCCCTCTGCTGTGGCCCTTTATACTGCCTGTCGGCAGAAGGTAATGCCCACATTTGGGGTGGGCCATCTGGGTTGAGGTGGTCCAATCTGAAGATCCTTTTCTCTTATTTGTTCCTTAGTCCAGTCAAGTTGACACCCAGGATCAACCATCACAAAGATCATCTCTATATTTACATAACATTTATTGAGATCCAGTAGCAGGCTGGTTACTATTCTAAAAGTGTCATGAGCATTAACCTCTACATTTCATAGTATATATGATTACATATACATAGTATATATGATTATGACCCCAATATATGGATAAGGGCATCACAGTGTAAAAGAGGTCAGAGAGGCTGGCCAAGGTCACACAGCTCTAAGTGATCCAAAGTCCTGGGATCTGAACCCAGGAGTCTGGTTTGGGTATCTTATACTTCACATTTAAGAGCCGATTCCTTATTATTATCAGGTCTTTTTAATTTCCACTCTATAAATAACTACACTAGTACTGGGTGAACATGTTGCTGAGATTTCAGAAGAGGCTCTACCTGCTGAGAAAGCTCTTGTCTTGCTTGCTCTCTCGTGTGCTAAGCACCTGCTCTATTCCCCTGTGAACTTTCCTCTTAGGGAAAAGCACTAGGAGGAGTTAGACGGACCGACAAATGCTGCTGCTTCAGTTCGTGGCCTTCCCGTGCATAGAGGCGGCACCCCTCCAGTGGTCCATCACAGATCTCCCTTTATCCACTGCAACCATAGCTGCTCCACTAGTAGGGCAGTGGATCACTTGAAAGCTTGGATGGTTTCCTCTCCCTTCTTCTCTACAGACAAACTGTTGATGGTAGAACCAAGCGAGGTTCCTGGGAGATGCTTAGCACTTACTGGACTGGAGGGAACTGAATAATCCCTGTTGGAGGGTAGGGGAAGAGTCTATGAGCAACTGGCTTTCCTTCTCTGGGATTTTAGGATCTAATGAGACTGCTAAAATGCTGGGGGAGAGAAGGGATGGAGGAGCTTGGAGTCTCCTTTGGAGTGTGTGTGTGTGTGTGTGTGTGTGTGTGTGTTTGTTTTTTTTTATGGTAAGGAGAGGAGAGAATATGTCTATCATAGCACGGGAGCCTTAGGTTCTGTGTTGGTGTTGCTATGGAGAGGCAGCGTGACCTGGAAGGTCAGTTAAACCCTTCCTTGTGCCTCTGTGACGAAGGTGATGTTAATGTCATGGATGGGAGAGGCATGGGCCAGTACACATGACCAGCAGACCGCCCAGCTCAGCAGAGACCCTGGCAAATGCTCATACTTTTTGGCCTTTTCCCTGGGATGTGACCATCAGGAGGGTGAGGTAGGAAGCTGGGTTCATAGGAATTACAGGTTCTGAGAATCTAAGGTTCGTCGGTGACCTAAAAGGAGGATGTCATGGGAACCAAATAAGTGTTTACCTGGAAGGCCACCCACGAAGCTGAGGTTACTGCCATGGTCCTGTGAGCTCTTGAGGCTGTGCTGTGGGGAGGGATGGGAGAGATGAAGGAAAGGTTACAGGTGAGATTTACATGTGGCTCTCAAAGCCCCACTTTCTCAAAAACTTTGAGTAAGTTGAGGGAGGGTGGATGGGGGTAGAAGATCAAAGCATAATGATATATGTATATGAAAATGTCAAAATAAAATCCATTTCTTTGTATATTAACTAAAAAATTAAATAAAAAAATGAAACTTTCTGGTTCATATATCCTCCCTAAAAGAAAAAGGAAAGAGAGAAAGAAAGAAAGAATAAAGTTTAGACAAGAATAGAGTTATAACAAGGGCGATCTGGTTCACTGAAATTGGAGTGACACCCACCCGGCTGGCTTTGGGCGTTTCCTAGCTGTGGGTGCCTCCCCAGTTCACTCACATCACTTATCTGGGAGTCCAGTTGCCTCGAGACCCTGAAGATAGGTCAGCTGCTCTCGGGTTCTGCCTCCTGCATCATCTCTATCATTGCACAGTTGAGCTTTGCTGTTGTTGCACAGGCTGGCCTTGAACTGCTTGTGTAACAGTCTGTCTTCCTCTACCTATGGGGTAGCTGAGTTTGTAGGTGTGAGCCACCACTGTGGGCCGTAGCTCCAGCCCTTGAACCAGGTTATCTGATCTACAGGGTGAAAGGAGTTTAAGAGATTTTTTTTTTTTATTGTTGTTCTTCAAGGATGGGAGTGGCTAAGCACGTGGCTCTAGAACCAGACTTGTCCTGTTTTGTTTTCAGAGTTTGTGACCTTGGCTACATTTCTTAGCTTACCTGAGCTGGAGGTTTTTCATCTGTAAAATCTATTGCATATGGTTGAGTGCATTAAATTACACAAAAGAAACATAACTGTCTGGGAAATACTGAACACCCTGAAGGGAGTATTTTTGCTGTTAGTAGGGTAGATTTTGCAGATTGGGAAAACTCAGCTGTCTGGATTTCATTTGTTGTTGTGATAAAATACCCTTATCAAAAGCAACTTCCGGGGAGAAAGAGTTCATTCTAGCTCACAAGTCTAGGCTACTGTTCTCTTATATCAGGAAGTTAAGGTGACAGGAGCTTGACAGACGTAGTCACATCACGTTCATAGTCATGGGCAGACAGAAATGAGAGCATGCGTACCGACGTCTGCGCTCACCTTTTTCACGCTTCCACAGTCCAGGACCCAAACCAAGGGAATGATGCTCCCACAGTGGGAAGGTCCTTCTACAGGATTAGTGTTCTGGTTTCTTTTCAATTGTGATAAATCACTCTGACCAGTACCAACTCGGGGAGGAAAAGGTTTTACTCATCTTGCATCTCCTGGGCCACAGTTCATCACTGAGGAAGCCCAAGGTAGGAACCCAGAGCAGGAACCTGGAGGCAGGGGCTAAAGAACAGGACATTTAGGAACACTGCTTGTTCCCCTGGCCCGATCTCAGCCTGTTTTCATTTAAAAAAAAATTTTATTTACTTTTTATGTGTATGAATGTACTCTCTGCATGTAGGTTTGTGCACCCATGTTGTGCAATGCCTTGGAGTCAGAAGAGGGTGTCAGATTCCTCTGGAACTGGAATTAAAGATCGTTCTCAGCCATCATGTGGGTGCTGGGGATCGAACCCGGGTCCTCTGTAAGAACAGTCGGAGCTCTTAACGGCTAGGCCATCTCTCCAGCCCTCAGCCTATTTTCTTATACGATACACAACGACCTGCTCAGGGGTGCACCCCTCACCATGGGCTGGGCCCTCCCAAATCACTCAACAATCAAGAAAATACTCTGCAGATCTGACCACAGACCAGTCCCATGGATGTAATTCCCCAACTGAAGTTCCCTCAACCCCGGTGTGTCATGTTGGCACTGACGCTGTCTAGCACAGTTAACATCATTAAGACAGTCTCCCCAGACATGTGCACAGGCCAACCTGAGCTAGACTGGAATGTCTTTGAGACTCTCAGATGATTCTAGATCGTGTCAAGTTGACACTTAAAAATAACCATCGTATGCTCTGGTGTTGACAGCTATGTATTTGCAAAGGGCCAAAGCCAACAGGTTGGTTTTCTGCCCTATTCTTCTTCTTTTTTTTTTTTTTTTTTGGTCTCCCTATATCCCCAGCTGTCCTGGAACTCACTCTGTAGACCAGGCTAGCCTTGAACTCACAAAGATCTGCCTGCCTCTGCCTCCCAAGTGCTAGGATTAAAGGCGTGCTCCACCAGGCCCGGCTCTATTCTTCTACTAATGAATTAACTATCCAAGCTCAAGCAAGTCCTTAACCACCCTGAGCCAGACTCACTTTTCTATGGACAATGAGTGCGCTTCTCCTTGCTAGACTCTGGGTGTGCTTGAGGGAAGTGAAACAGAAGATTATATCATCCATGACTTTACTGCTTCCTCCAGTGTGACTGTTAGCCCCATCCCAGGCTTACAGGGTCAAGAAACTCTTGAGGCGAGGTGGCCTATCTGCCTTTTGCCAAGAGATCTGGCTGATTCCCTCTGGTGTCCTCCAGGTTGACACTCTGCGTTATGATGTCCAGTGGAATAAAGTGGTGACTTACTCCAAGAAGCTAACTTTGTATTGAGTAATTTTGACTTAGGAATGTTAAATGATCTTTCCTTTCTTTATCCTTTTTTAGGTAGAAAGATTTTGAGACAGGGTCCCAATATGAAGCACTGGCTGGCCTGGAACTTGTTATGTAGACAGGGTGGTCTTGAACTCACAGAGATCCACTTGCTTCTTCTTCTCTAGTACTTGGATTAAAGGTGTGCACCACTGTACTCAGCCAAATATACTGTTTGTTTGTTTGTTGTTTGTCAGAGTCTCCCTAGTCCTAGCCCACCTGGAAGTCACTATATGGACGAGGCTTGCCTCGATTTTACAGAGATCTGCCTGCTTCAGCCTCCCGAGGGCTAAAATGACCGACGTCAAATATACATTTTATCTGTCAGTGTTATGGATTGAATTCTGTCCTAAGGAGAACGTATGGGTGCTTTTGCATCCAATGTGACTTTATGAGGAAGAATTTGGGTACAGACAGACACAGAGGGAAGACCAGGTAGGTACAGGGAGAAGACAATTGAAGACAAGCCAAGGCGAGAGGTCTAAGAAGAGCGTTCCTGTTCCATCGCCATCTTGGACTTCCAGCCTCTAAGGCTGTGTGGAATCAAACTTACTGCTTGATACCCAGACAGTGGCATTTTATGATGGCTGGGGTCGGGGAAAGACAGGGCAGGGTGGAGTGCTACCAATCTGGGCTGAAGGCCGCCAATGTGGAGGCGAGTTCAGGCTTGAGTGCTTGGGGCCTGTAGGGGACAGCCATTTTTAGATGTTTCTTTGGATGAAAACAGAAAAGTGAGTGCTCACTTCAAAAATAATTCTTATTCTGCAGCTATCTGCTTCGAAGCAAGCCAGAATGGAACACATGGACATGTGTATGCTACCAGCGAGACTGCATGGTGGACCCTTGGCTCAGAACGTCCAAGCTTCACTGGTGCTCTGCATACAAGAGGGCCTGGAAGAGCTCATATTTGGGCCCGGAGACATACATCTTCGAAGCATCAAGGAGCATAGCTACACTCTCATTCAGCTGGAGAAGTGCTTCACAGCCTCTGGCCAGACTCAAGTCACTGTGATGGGGCCTCCCAGGGCCAAGCCGTGGCTGATGGACATGATCTGTTACTTGGGGAGTGAGGAATCTCACTATCCAGCCGAGGACAAGCAATGTTGGAACTGGTCCGGAGCTGGTACCTGACAACAGCTGAACTGGAAGCCTCCCTCAGAGTACAGTTATACTGCTGGGGCCTGCTAATAGGACGAGAAGGACCATCTGAGACTGATCTCCCCTGGGAAACTTGGATGTAAGAGGATTCTTCAACAGCCTTTGAGCAATACGTGAAAGACATTGAAGGCATTTGGATTGGGACACCATCCTGCCACTAGATTAGCATGTATGTGTCTGAGAGGTCTCCTAAATGTAAGATAGCATTCTAATGGTGAAGATGTCATATAAAACAACTATGTAACTTGTTAAAAAAAAAATTCTTGGGGCTGGAGAGATGGCTCAGCAGTTAAGAGGCCGACTGATCTTGCATTCTAATTAAGCTAGTGGGTCTGCCTATAGCCTCAGCTGGCCCAGAACTCACCATTTAGATGAGGCTGGCCTTGATCACACAGAGATGTACCTACTTCCACCTCCTAAGTGCTGGGATCAAAGTCGTGAGCCACGATGCCTGGCCTTTTTATTTTGAGACAGGCCTTCCCAGGCTGGGCTTAACCTCATATTATGTAGCCCAGGGCCAGTCAAGCTTTGAACTTTCCATTTTCTGGCCTGCCTGAGCCTTCTGATTAGATGCAGGCCTGATCTTTTAAAAGTTAAAATAAATTTTTTATTATTTTTATTTTATGTGTATGAGTGTGTTGCCTGCATGTTTATGTGTACTTGTGTTGTGCAATGCCTGAGGAGGTCAGAAGGAGGTGCTGGAGTCCCCTGGAACTGGAGTTATGGACAGTTGTTAGCCATCATGTGGGTGCTGGGAATTGAATGCCGGTTCTCTGCAAGAGCAGCCAGTGCTCTTAACTGCCGAGCCATCTCTTCAGCCCCCTAACCCTTTACAATTTAAAAAATTATTCATTTATGAGCCAGGAATGGTGGTACATGCTTATACTTGCAGCAGTTGGGAGGTAGAGGCAGGAGGATTAGGAGAGCAAGGCTAGCTTCATCTACATATGGAGGTTGAAGCCTGGCTAGTCTATGTGAGACTCTGAATCTGATTTTATATATATA